>JAUTXW010001598.1:1235000-1835000 GCA_030620095.1 Kuschelorhynchus macadamiae | reverse complement strand
TGCTTTGTTTACATCGTCAATAATAGATTATTTTTGTACGTTATTAAGTGGTCAAAACGTGAATTGCCCAAAAAAAGTCAATATCCATAATATTAAATACTTTAATATCAAACAAAATATTAAATAGGTGAAGCAACTGTAAATTGCTAAATAACGTAATAAATAACCTACTTTGATGAAATCAATGAGGAATCCAACAAAACGTATTTGAAATATTATTAATGTACAGAGATCCAAAAACAGGATGATGGAGAGGTTAATCTGTCTGCAGAGCAGTTTATGACTTTTTAATAATGTAGCTCACGACTTGATTGTTAGTATTTCGCATACATTTCAAAACTCACCTACTACTCTCCCAGGTCGCGATGTTCGGACTGAAGCAATTTCTTTTATTGCAGTTAGCTCCAGTGCGGTCAGAGAAGTCCTAGATAACCTTAAGAATAAAAATAACTCAGATATATGTTACGCCATAAAAATAATTAAAGCTATAAAGAATCTCAGAAATCATACCACTTACTAAGCTTATAAACCTTATACACATCTGCCTAAAAGAAGATATTTTCCCTCAGGTGAGCTGTGCTGTTGTCACGCCTATTTTTTAAAATAGGAACAAAGATCAAGGGGCCAGCTATCGCCCTATTTAATTATTACCTATATTATCCAAGGTATTTGAAAAATATAAGAAGAAATTTGATTTTTTTGTAATAATCTATTTACAAATAGTCAGTTTGGTTTCAGAAGGAGCAAAAACAGCGGTTTGACAATCTTTGACTAATTATCGGGCAATATGGGCAGCCGCGAAAATCTGGAGTATAATTCAATTTTGCTCTGTGACTCGAGCAAAGCTGGAGCACTAGCAGTTAGTTAGAAAATCGTTACCAAGGAGTGAGTGTAGCTGGGGTGTGATCGACTGAAAGGTTGATGCATATAGGCGTCCCTCAAAGCTCAATCTTAGGCCCATTGCTTTTTCTAATTTTCATAAACGATTTTAGTATAATGGACCCATGTGCACAGTATACCCTTTTTGCCTATGACTCCACGATTTCGCTAACTGCAAAGATCTTGAAGGTGTACCAAGGAGAATAGGTGAGACGCAGACAAGGGCTGAAAGCTGGTTCAATGCCAATAAACTTGTAATAAAACAAAAGACCATCAATTTTACAAGATACCCTGTATATTATATGTTCATAAAAGTGTCTTTTCTGGCTGATTATAAATATACCAGGTTTGATTTATCTTTATCTTTAAAAGCACCGGAGAGATTTGAGAAAAACAGTGTCAATGTATTCCCATCGACTGCATCATGTAAAAGCATTGTGTACATACAATGGTAACATAGCTTTTTCCGCGTCTTTCTAACATACTGCCTCTTATGGTAGGGTTTTTCTTAAATTTCCAGGGAGGATTTAAATATGAAGGTATCAAACCTATATATTTATATACAGCAAGAAGATGCCCATTTTATGAACATAAAATATACAGGGTACCCCATTTAAAAAAATAATATTTATGGTGATATCTGGTAACAATTGATTTTTTTTGAACTATTGGAAAAAAACTTGTTAAACAACCTTGCAATTTCTTTTTTGATTTATATGGATAAGTTTAAAACTAAATGAGACATGGCAGGTTAAAATGTTATCAAGAAGAATTGATCGCATTGTACACCAGGGATGCCAAACACGGGATCCAGAGGTGAGAATTCGAAAAAAAAAACATTTAATAACTTTTATTGTATTAAGCTAAAACGCTTAATGCTATTGTCAAGTCAAAGAAATCGTCCATATTTCTCTAAGAGACCTAATTATAAGAATTTAAAGAACATAATAAAATAGTCTTAGTCTCAGTCAGATATATAATATTTTTTACTTTAAACTTTACTCCGTGACACGTGTTTCGACTTTACAGTCATCATCAGACCTTATAACTAGATGGCCCCTACAAATTAAAACATTTACACATATTCACTAAAGAGGTTTAAATTTAGACCAGGTCTAACTTGACAGTTATAGGTTTAAGATGACATTTTTAACAACTGAACAAATACTTTTTCTAAATGTCACGATTACAAAATGACAGAGACATAAGTGAAACATAACCGTCGAACTAAAAGTTTTAAGTATCATGGCAACTAGACCTGGTCTAACTCTTAAACCTTTTAAGTGAATACAAGGGTTTGTGTCTATTACAGCACACATATTAAACGAGCATTTAACATGAATATCGTATTTTCTTTCGCAAACAATAAAATATCGAATGACCTCCTAGCCTTCATATTGGTTCAACCTGGCGCGTTGTTACTTCGTTACAATGACAATATTCAATTGTGAATTTCGAAAGTGTATGTGCTAGGCAAGTTGATAAGAATCACAATTGTTCTTGTATTCAATTTCTTTCAGTTGTTTGACTCGTACTTCGAATTGTTTTGGATTGTCCAGGTTAGGTCTGGTTTGGGGAAAAACAATTCAAAGAACTATCCAGTTTGTTAAAATATGTCGAATAATAGTACGAGATTAAACACAATTCTTACCAGCTCGCCTACCTTGACGCCGCGAAGCTTGCTCTATATCGCACTGGCATTTGTCTGACCAATATTCCAGAAAAAAATCAGCAAAATGTTTTTAGCTATTTTCTTAATAAGATCGTGAGTGTATAAGCCAAACGCTTGACGTATTCTCAACAACGACTTAGAAACTATTAGAAACCTCTCACTTCATGATAATTTCTAGTAGGTACATATACGAAAGTAAAAAAAATGTTGTGTTGCCCTTGTTTAATTGTGGTGTGGAGGTTTATGGAAATTATTTATGCATTCTAGACAATAACCGATTCCAGAGGGTCCAGAATTCATGCGCTCGATATATATTTGAGCTTCAGAAATTTGATCACGTCTCTAGACACATTTTATTACTTAGCTGGCTGAATATAAACCAACGACGTGGTCCTTTGTTTTTTAGTTTTGTACATCGAATAATTATCAGTAGACATCCTCCTTATTTGTATAATTTATTGTCAAATAGATTAAACTTTCATTCTTTGAATGTCAGATCTCGAAATAACCTTCACATTCCTAGA
The DNA here is from genome assembly GCA_030620095.1 of Kuschelorhynchus macadamiae. NCBI lineage: Eukaryota > Metazoa > Arthropoda > Insecta > Coleoptera > Curculionidae > Kuschelorhynchus > Kuschelorhynchus macadamiae. The sequence continues at coordinate 1,831,925 of JAUTXW010001598.1, read as the reverse complement.
TACAGAATATAATTTTTTCCGAGGTCGTTTTCATACTACTCTGCAAAAGAATAGAATAGACTTTCTGATTTCATAAAACCATTTAATATTATATTAATATTTAAAAGCTATTTAAAGAGGAATCTGCTGACTGAGTAGGAGTTTTGGTTTAGTCATGAATGGATTGGTATTTATTTGTATTTTTTTATTTATTTTTATTATTGTTTTATTTATTTATATTGATTCCTTTTGGAATGGAGGATATTAACCCAGTGAGAACATTTTTTAGCTTTTTTTATCTTTCGTTAATCATTTTTGTTTAAATTAGCATAGTTAGGAGCAATCATTTGTAAAATCAATGAATTGTGTACATTTTTAGGTTAGGTGAAAAAATAAGTCTCGCTTCGGTGACCTAACCCTTTTAGGCGTTAAACTGATGTACATTTGTTTATATATTTCCTAAATAAAGCCGATTTATTATTATTGTTACTACAATTATTATTAAGTTGAAAAAATCCGTACGCTTAGGGATTTTTCAATCTACTGATGGTGTAAATGCATGGGTGTTTTGTTTAAAGAAAATAACTACGAACTATTTTTGCACTGGTTATATTTTGATAGACTATTTCCCGAGTAAAGACTAATGGTACACAAGAATAGCAACAAACATAATATCGATTTTTGTTTTTGGTTTTGACATAAGTAAAAAAACGCAGTATCTAGTACTATCTTGTCGAAAAAATTTCCAGTCTCTCGATTTTTTCAATTACAAATAAGTCGTTGCTATAGATATGGTTCATTATAAAATGTACAAGGGAAATACTGAAAAGAAAACTGTCCGGGAAACTGGTACTTTTTGAACAGTTGCCGAAAATAGTAAATTACTTTATCGTGATACTTTACAGGCAACAGGCAGCTCTGGAAGCATGTGAGGGTGAAGCCTATAAAAATTTTCCGGGTCTGTAAAGTAACAATATTGCTTACGTCAAAATTTTAGTATATCAGAAAATAAAAAAATCGGTAAATTTCCTTTACCCGGAATTTCCCTCGTTACGAATATTTCCATTTATTAGAATTATTGAAGTGTGACCTAATTTAGTTCAGTGGATAGTCATTTAGTAATACATATATACTATCTTTTCAAATATTTTGGACGCCATTTTGTTCCATCAATAGAATACCTACCCATATTTTACCAGTTTCTATCAATGCGATACTTGATTTTTGGGAAAAATTTAAATTAAACTCAATAAATAGTTTTTACATAGACACACTCCACCATTTTTTTACGTCATAATGAATTCGTACCAGTTTATCCTTATATCACGATTAATTTTTCTGCAAAATTTAAAGTCAATTGAATACTTTTTTTTACGTTGATTAAAAAAAAATTTGATGACCGTTATTTTGTTTCGCCATGCCATCTTGAATTCGTACCACAACATTATTAGTATATCTCTATATCATACTTAATGCTTGCACAAAATTTGAAATTAATCTAATGAATAGTTTTTTTCAGGCCGATTTTTTAAATATTTTCCGCCATCTTGAATTTTTAAAATATTATACCATATGACTTTTAATTTTTGCATAAAATTTGAAGTTAATCATGGAAGTAGCTTGTTAGCTATGCCGCGAACAGACAGACAGACTGACCGACAAACAGACAGACCGATGGATTTGAGAAAACACGTTTTTGAGCATCTAGGGACCCTAAAATCTAAAGATCTCAATAAATCTCGGAAGGTGATTTTTTCACAATTACAATACTGCCCCTTTACATGGGAAGTAAAAATTATTTAGCTACCATTTTGTTCCCCCATCTTAAACTCGTATCACAATTTTACCATTTTATCTCTATATCACATAATGCGTGTACAAAATTTGAAATTAATCTAATAAGTGGTGTAGTTTTTTTCAGGTCGACTTTTTAAATATTTTATAGGCCGCCATTTTGTTTTGAGATCTTATATTCATACCAAACTATTACCAGTATATTTCTATTTAACATATGATTTTTGTACAAAATTTGAGGAAATTGGATATTTAGTTTTATGATAATCATTTTTTTTAACGTTTCACTAGGTCGCCATCTTGTTCCGGCATAGCATAATGAATTTTTACCAAAGTATTACTAGATCATCCCCATATTACCCTTAATTTTTGACTAAAATTTGAGGTCAATCTGATGAGTAGCTTTTAAGCCATGCCGCGAACTGACAGACAGGTATCTAGGGAAGTTAAAAGCAAAAACTATGTAAAACCTGAAAGGGTGATTTTTTCACGATTACCAATATTTTATTTGGCCGCCATTTTAGTTCGCCATCTTGAATTAGTACTACAGTTTTTCTAGCTCGTCTCTATATCACAATTAATTATGGCACACAATTTGAAATTAGTCCATTAACTAGTTTTTCCGGGGTGAGTTTTTAAATATTTTATTAAGCCCATTTTTTCCCGCCATCTGGGATTCGTACCAAGTTAATTTCTACATAATACTTGATTTTTGTGTAAAATTTGAGATACATTGGTTAAGTAGTTTTTAATAATATTTTTTTTAACATTTTACTAGGCCCCCATTTTGTTTATTGGATTTTTACCAAAATATTACTATTATACATGACCCTTAATTTTGACTAAAATTTGAACTCAATCTGTTAGGTAGTTTTTAGCTATGCGGCGAACGGACAGACCGTCAAACCGACAGACAGACAGACCGACGGAATTGAAGCAAAAAAAGGAACCAGTAAAGTATTTTTATTAGTAAGTTTCTTTCCGGTAAAATATATTTTTGGTTCCTTTTTTCCGCTCTAGAACGCTAAAGTGTCATTTTCTCCGCTCAAAAAATCATCTGAAAAATGTAATTTTTCCACTAAGTTATTTTCTGATCGGTTTAAAATAATCAGTTTTGGAGAGAGAATCATTGAATTTCGAGGAAATATGAGAATAAATCAATAAATACTTTTAATAAGCAAACATAAGAAGATACTCGAATAAAAATTTGAAAAAGCCAACGCAAAACAGTGAACAACAAATAAATAAATAAAACATGTACGGTCAATTTCGAAACGAAGGTTTCTACAGATTACTTACCTTTAATTTAAAATTTAATTAGCTCAGTTTTGCACAGTTGTGCAACGAAGCAAGTATACCGATAATTTAAGAAACCAAGTATTAAATGTTTTCAGAAAGAAATAAAAACATTAAAAAAAAATACGAGTTAAACCCACGGTGGTAGTAAATTACAAGTCAATCCGTTAACACAAAGAAAAATTAATTGGAACTTGTCGTATACCTTCAACCTGTAGTCAGTGCCGGAACAAAGGTACGTAAATACATGGGTAATATATTACAATATAATTTCAAGTTGACTAAGGAATATTTCTAAGTTTCTAAGTTGCCAGATAGGGGATCTAGTAGATAGAGTATCCTATTTTTAAAGTGACTAGTTTGTCTTAGGGGAATTTAAGAATGAGAAATAGTTAGTGTACAAAATTTATTTGGTCCAGTTTCGCTACACAAAAAAATAAAATATCTGATAATATGGGTTCTTTTTAAGATAACGATCCCTAATAGAGAAGAAAAATTCTGTATGATGTTCCGAGTCAGAAATGTCTCTGAGCAGTTAACTTTAACGGAGCAGAGACAAGCTTCAAATATCCCTGAAAAACGACAAAATAGCCATAGTCAGTGAGAACTGGGCAGAATAAACATTTGCCCGCGGCCGCTGCGCCTTTTGGTGATTCCGCCATGTAAGATCTAACTCATTTCAATTTCAACTTAAATAAAAATTGTATTTACACTGTCAAAATGTGTCAATTTTTTTTCTTGGGTTCCTTCTATTTTAAAAAGAGATGGAAATTTTCTGGCTACAGCGCGGTACTAACTTTGGTTGTTTTTCGTGTTGGCGAGCGCCAATCTTAGAGTAAGAATTCTTATTCCAATGCGCCAATCATCAACATACATTTCTTACATCTGTTACTAAATTTAGTTATATGACGAATAGCTTTCACATCATTTGTAAGTTTACAACACAGTATATTCTCTTTTTTAATAATCGTAGATTTTCCTTAATAACAGACATCGAAATTAATAAGTCCTCCCAAGATTCTGAAACAAATATATAACTGACTTAGTGTTTTTGGTAGGGTTGTCAGAAATCTCGATTTAGGTGGGAATGTTCCGAATTGTCCCGCGTCCCACTTCAAATGTTTTTATTTGTAACTTCCAGATAAAGCGGAAGTTGATGTCGGAATATCGGTATTTTAAAAGGCACAGGAATATGCAAGCCATCTTGGTTTAAGTTAATCCGATTAAATTATGCGAGGCTTCAAAGTACCTAGCAAACACTTTTTCAATGTCAATAACCTGAAAACAAATGAATTTAGGTATATAATATATATATATATATATATATATATATATATATATATAAATAAAAATACTTATTTCTCATTTAACGGGCAAATGTACAAATAGACGGAGCTCCAATGGGATCCTCACTATCACCAGTGGTGGCCAATCTATTTATGATATACTTCGAGAAAGAAGCTCTCGAGAAAGCAAATCTGAAGCCCAAAATTTGGCTCCGTTACGTGGATGGCATATTTATCATAGGGTAACACGGTAAAGCAGAACTTGACAACTTTCTAACTCACGTAAATTCAATATATCCTAAAATACAATTTTCGCTAGAGTTAGAGGAAAACAACAAACTCCCATTTTTAGACGTTCTTCTTATAACACGGGACAATGGACAGATTGAATACACCGTTTATAGAAAACCAACACATACTGACAGGTATTTGAATGCTGGATCACACCACCATCTAGCACAAATTCAAGCTGTGGCCAATCCTCTCATATCTAGATCCGTGCGATTAACTAATACACTTTGTGCTTTAAAGAAAAACGGTTATACAAAGCATGCCATAGATAAGGCCATTAATAACAGGGTTCCCAAACAAATAGCACAGATTATAAACCCGGAAGACAACAAGTAGTCCTACCATATGTAAAAGGTACTACAGACCGTATTGGCAGGATTCTTAAAATGCACAATATACAAACAATTCATAAGCCACAAACAACCATAGGTAAACTACTTGGAAATCCAAAAGATAAAATAAAATTGGAAAGCCAAGGAATATATAGTGAAGGCTGTGAAATTTGTATGTTGGGCAAACAAACAGATGAATATCAGCAAGAGTAGAAGAACATAAACTCAGCATCAGAAATAAACAAACAACCTCTGCCTTGTAAAAACAAGGAAACAGGCCACAAAATAATCTTCGAAGGGTGTAAGGAGATTGTCAATATAGAGCATTATAGGACCAGAATAATCCGAGAAGCCATAGAAATAGAAAAACAAGGTGAATAAAAGATTCCAAAAATTTGAAAATATAGAAAGGATTGCGACAAAAAAGTAATAAACTGGATCTGACTAGTCAACATTTTTACATACTGGCTTTAATGAATTCATCAAATAAAATTTAATTTTTTAAGGTTTTTTTCGTGTAAAGTTATTTTTTATATCAGTAATAATACTTAATTTAATAAAAAAAAATTAAAAATAGACAAATGGATTGTCGACCCCAATTGTATTAAACATTTTAGAATGTAAAAATACCGATGATATACATTTATTTATAAAACTAGACCGGTCAGGTTCTACAAATGTTACTAAGAAAGCGTTACGATTGTATTTACTTAAAATATGTTTAAATACTTTTTTTAATTCTGTTTGATATTTTTTAAACTGCGAACTATTTATTCATTATCTATACCAAACAAATTACATTTAATTAAATGATAATTATAAAGCAAAAGGGTAAAAATGTGAAAAAAGCCATATAAATCTACTAAAAAAGATATATTTCCAAACTGTGGATATCAAAAATTCGTCCCAATCGTTTTCAGCATTTGCTTCCATAAATCACCATACCTAATATTAGTTATAAAGTTTTTAATAATTATTAAAAACTTTATATAATTTTTCGAAAACCGCGACTAAATATTATTTTATACAATTACCCAGTTTTTTTATTACCCTTTTTACTGAAATTACTAATAAATACAAAATGGCACTCGTACTCGCACGCGCCTTAATGCTGAAAGCCGCATTCAGTTATTTCAAGTCGGGATATATTCAATCGATTTAGATTGCATATATGTCACTTTGGCTAACCTATATTATATTATATCGAATTTTAAACAAACATTTATAACCTACCTCTGCGTAGAAGAGAAACTTTTAAAAAAATATTTCTCGGCTCGTAGTATCCTTGTCCGTGATCCCGTTTCTTCACTTCATCTTGTCTCTGTTCTTCCAAATTCTGATTAACCACGTTTGATTTGTTTTTTTCTCTTGTTTTTTTTGGATTTTTGAAGCGAAAAATAATATCGGTTATGCTTCTCACATTTACATTTGTTATTTTATTATGTTACAAAATACAAAGATTTAGATATGTCGTATTTTGTGAGAGACTTTAAAATTAAGTGGCTATTAGCTGACAGTGTCTACCGAAAACTTCTTTACATTACGAAGCCAAATGACATCCCACTATATAGTGGAGCTGAAGATAACACTGTTTAAGATATTTATAATATATAACTGGTGTGCTGTTTCATCAATAGTGAATCCGTTCTATGACGTCAATGTCTCTTTCTGACCAGCAAAGGTGAAGTACAGAATTCAGATTTTCGTAATGATGTAAAATTCCATAACTTTTCTGGAGGTTAGAGAAAATTTTGCAAGACACATCGCCACCGTAAAAACAAATGACGAAATGAGAAGTTTTGTCGACGTATTTATAATTATATACTTCTAAGACATATTTTTAATACAAAATTGCACTGTTAGTGCAAATGTTTGCACCTACCCCTAGCTACGCCTATGGCAGAGGTTCACTGTCTTTTGCCCATTATTTCATATCTGGACAAATAACACCGTAGATTTTATTCTTGTTTTCCTTTTGCATCATTTAAAATACTTACTTCTACGCCACTGAGCCATATCATTATAGATAAATTGCCACATTCCAGCAAACATTAAAGACGGACTTATAAGGGATCTGCCCACTATGTGTCAGTGACAACATTTTTTAAATTATTTTTTCTTGTTGATTGCACGCGAATCGAAAATATAAACAACATTTTTAAACCTTATTTGCACCCTGCTTGTCGCTTTTAATGATTTCACTTCCAACGCAAAGCTGTTAATTAATTTTTATGGTTAATCAGGTATATACTGTTATTATTATTTATTTGTAAAGTAGGTAATTTTTTTCATAATGAGCTTTAAGCAATTTATTTTTTTTGCGTCTTGGGCAACTCATTCACTGGCGTAGCCAGAAAACTTGTCTGGGTGGCAGAGGTCTAAATTATACTGTTAATTGAATATAAATTGTAAAGCTGGATTTATACAAACAAATAACATGAAATAAAAATAAAAATTAAATAAGAAATAACATAAAATTAGAACTGGTGTTTTTGGCCTTTTATACAGCAAATAAAAATAAAATAACTCTGGCCAATAAGACATTTAAAGCGTGCTTGAATTCGGTTTTGCCAATCAAACAGGCCGCTGTCGGCCGCGTGCGTATAACTACTTGCGCAGTTCGATTTGCAGATAAAATAAAAATGAAAGATGAAATTTGGTCAACTTCAAGAACATCGGTTATATTATTTTATCTTATTTGCCTGTATAAATGGTCTAATGGGATGCTTGTAATTTAACTCTTATATTGTTTTTATTTTATGTTATTTGACTGTATAAATCCAGCATAACACAGATATTTAGGGCCGTTTGTACAGTATTTCAACAGGTTGTTAAGTCAGTTTCAGTTATTATTGTTTATGTTATTTTACTTATGTTTTTCATACAAATTTGAAATAGGTGGGGGGAGGGAGTGCTGTGATCCCTGTATATGGCAGTTAATTCATGCGAGCAGCAGTAAATAAAAAAAAATTAATTACAAATATTTCGTTCCAAATATCAATTTGAATTGTAACTTCTTAGATGACTTCTTAGTCAACATGTTTTTACTGTTTTTAATAAAATTTACTAATTTAATTATGTTACAAAAATAAAATCTTATTCTGGAACTGTTTTTCTTACTTATGTTTTTTATTTTTATTCACTTAACTATAATATATAAGTAATGCCAACTATCGGTTAAAGAAAAAGATGCAGCAATTGTTACAACTTAATAAAATGAGGTAGATTTGAACTAGATATTTTTACGCATTTCCATTTTGGCGTGCGTACACAGTTCGCGTGAGAATACAGTTAGAGAAAAAATTGAAATATTGATTTGAAATTTTTAGAAATCGTTTGTTTTTACGGTTTCTACCCTATTTAAAACGGGCGGGATGAAAGATTGTTAAGTATTTTTTTTATTTTCAAATTTTTTTTCAGGTCCAAAACAAAGGTTTACTTGAACGCCCTCTGGTGCTTAAACACTTCAAGTTTCCGAAAACAGCAAAAATATTCTGAAAGAGCATATGTAGGTGAAAAAATCTTATCTTATAGGGTTACCTCTCTAAAAAATCTACAATCAAATTACGATTATCGCAGCATGTTTTATTAAAATCAATTTTAAAAATTTTTTTTCTAGTTTTTTGTTGTCGTTCGCCAAAAAATACTTGTACCTATAATAATGAGGAGACATACAGTATAAAACTGCTTTGGAAGTTTAAAGCTAAATAATTGGCGATAAAACTACTAGTGCAAGAAATTTATTTTTTCCAGTTTAGAGATTTTCCCGCCACTGACCAATATAAAACGGAAATATTGGTAAGCCAGCAATATCGGAGCATGGCATGTCTCTAAAAAAAATTGAAAAAGCGGTAAAATGAGGTAAAACTATTATCAGTGGTTCTATATTATTTGCATAAATGTACGAATCTTCAACTCTTAGAACATGCTGAATGGAATGGAAGAATTCCATAAATTTCCAGTAATTGCTTTGTTAATTGCTCATGTAGAGTTGCGTATCGGTGATCTACCCTGCTGATACTCAAAGCGTTTAATATATCCCATATTTCGACAGAGACAAACGCTTTTTCATAGTCTACAAATGCAATTCAGAGAGGGATGTTGTACCCATTTGCCTTTTCTATAACTGTTACAAATACTTGATCGAGATTGCTGATAACCTTTCTAAAACTTGGTAACTGCCGAGTTTATTGGTCAGTCTTTCTGTTATTATTTTTATAAATACCTTGTATAGGCAGGTAGTAGACAAATTGGTCTACAATTACACCGTCTATCTCCTTTTTTGAAGAGTAATACTACCAGGGCGTTTTTCTAATCCGCAGGGACGTCGCACTCTTGGAGGCATTTATTGTATAGTATTTTAGAATAGTACGTATAGTCTCTCCTCCATATATCAGTATTTCTAGTGTGATTTCATCTTCCTCTGCTATTCTTTTCTGTGGTATCCTAGACATTGCTCTTTCAATTTCCTCATTAGGTGTATCAAGGATCTCCTCTGAGCTTACGTTGATTATCTTCTGTCGTTCTTCGTTGGACTTACCTGGTGGTGGATTGGCTTTTTATGTCTTCTATCCTTGTACATCCAATGTTGTTGACAATTACAGTTTTTGTGATGTGGGTCCTTTTCTGAAACTGTTTTTGCATTACATTTAAACTTCTTCTCTCCTCTAGTGTTTCTTTCTTTCATGTCCAATTCTCTTGCTTACTGTCATTTTCATTTCAGCTATTTCTATTTGATTTATTACAGTAGCCTTTTTCGTCGTCTTGCGTTTTTTTATTAAGTCTAAAGTTCCCTGTGTTCCTTGTTTAACATGTCGACAGTTTAAATTTGTATTACATCCATGCAGTTTTGTAGTTTATGTTCATATTGTTCTTGTCTAATTCTAAGTTCGTCTACCTCTATACCTCGAGATCTCTTTGTGGTTAATTTTTGACGTTTTATTATTTTGTAAAAATATACTTTAGATCTGAACATTCATTTATTACTTCTCATTTTAACGGAATTTATGACACTCATATTCATTTCGTTAATTATATACAGGTGATTTTTCTTTAACGTAATTTAGTAAAAGTCGCCCTTTTTCATTTCTCATTCCTAAAACGAATCCATTGACACTCCGTGTTGCTATTCAAAATGTGGTTAATTTTTTCGTACATTTCTTCTGGTTCCTCATCCTTGTCTTCTGAAGTTGGGGCATAAATCTCTAAATTATTTTAGTGTATCATATTTATTTTTAAATCTATTGATATTACCCGTTCAGACATTTTTTTATATTGTACGATGTTGTTGCTATGTTTTTCATTCTGAGAAATTCCACTCCGCCAATATTGTCGATCTCACTTCCAGTGCAATATAATGTATGTCCAGTAGTGACTTGGTTTTTAAGCGCTGTTTATTTTCCTTTTTTTCAAATGCCGTCGAAATTTTGCCTTCCCCAATACCCAATAGGTAAACATTTTTCACAGTGCGAGATTCTAGACTACTAGACACTAGCCCTACTGTCCTAGAGTACTGTTGTTTGAGAGTTCGACATTTCCTCTAGGATATATAGCCTTAACTTGGCACTCTGGCTAAACGGATTGGCAAGTGCTTCTACACTATCCCTAGAAGCAGGGTTGCCACCTTCACCGTACCGAAGTTCTTCCTTCTCCGCCGTTGCTGCCGTTGTGGCCTTCACCCATGATCCTGTGCAAGGAACTCTCGACAGGTACTGGTTTCCTGGATCAGGAAGCCCCTGGAATCTAAGGAGGGACAATTCATCGCTCTGTTAGGACTGACCTTATGGTGTTCCTACTCCGCACTGCCGACCATGCAAAATGGTTATTCGTCTACCTTTATTTGAGAGCGCTTTGATTTGACGATTTGTACTGCTACCAACCCACCCTTTTCGCACCTTGTCATGGGTATCGCACCAAGCTTCATCAAAGCCAATTATTGGCCTACTGTCTGATCTATATTTCTTAATTGGTTGTAGGTAAGCATATTGCAGGATTTGACATAATTTGTTATTTCATCACTGCTTGCGTGTGTGTTCTGCACCAGTCTTAATTTTGTTTTGTCCAATGTCGACATCAACTTGTCTTGATACAAGGAATATATTTTTCTTCTGATGATGTCGCAATCGTCTACATGCTGTATTTGAAAATCCATTTTTTCTGTTGCTGAGTATTGTTTTTTCTACAATATCCTTAATCGTAGGAATTGGGTTTTTTGTCAGTTCACTGTAAACACATTTCACTATTTGTTTAACATCAGTGACAAAACAAATGTTTTCTTTTGCGATTTGCCACTGTTGCAATTTCCCATGGACGCCGCAAAACTAAAATAAAACGAAATAAATACATTGTGCTGTAAACACTTAAAATAATTTTTCGAACCTATTTCCAACCTGTCGTCAGCAGACCTATATTATCAAACATTTAACGGAATTGGAAACAGAGATGCCACTGTTGATAGGTAATAAACGTACAGGTAAAAATAGGTGGAATATGAACGCCATATAAATGAGAGCGTTAACAAACAAACCAAAATAAAAATATTTTTACCGTAACACCTGGAAATATGTACTAAATCTTAATAGGGTAAGCGGGTAAGTAATAAAGCATACATTATCATACATTATGTTATACAGAGATAGATGCTAGATATAGATAAGATGTATAATTCTTCAAAAATTTTGGACTAAGAATTTACATTTTTTTCTTCGTGAAACATTTAGACCACAAAAAGATTTAGATTTTTTTTATTGAAAAATAGGCGAAATTTTGTTTTCGAATCTGTCAATTTTTCAATTTTATTTCTCTTTTCGAAGGATTTAGAGTATCGATTTGGGGTTTTCGGTGATAGAGAAGAATTTATAATTTAAAAAAAAATTAATCTGACGACTGTCAGAATTGGTTCTAGTAAATTTTTTAAATGGGTTTCCCTATTTGATGTAATTTTAATAGCAGAATTTTGGAGGAAATTTGCGTCTATCAAATAAAAATCTTTTATCTTGTGTCGTTTCATAATGACATCATTTTGATCGTCATTTTTAATGTCAAAATGACATAATGTTTCGGACTGAGTTCTCTGCTAGGTTCATTATGGTCTTAGGATCGTAATGGATTTATTATATTCCTGAAACAACGAACTTAGCGACGAGAAAACTATTGCCTTTTGGGAATATTTTTCCTGGTCCATAATGATCTTTATTTCGATTCTTATAACATAAATAACTATTTTCTCCTTCTGAACTGCTAAAAATTTTTAAATAGGGTTTTCGTAATTTCACACAACTTTTCCAGCGTAATTTATTTAAAAAAAAAAGTTGCCAGTAAAAAATTATCTTTCCCCAAGCTCACTAACTTTTGTAACTTTTAGAGGCGTATTTTATTTAAAAATATATTTTGACAGCTGTTAAAAAAATTGTTTGTTCGCCGTAACTTTTGAATTGTTTAAACTCTTTAAATACGGTTTTCACACAAAAAATTATATTTTCCTTAATTTCAAGAAGTTGAAAATCCAGTGAAACCTCTGCAGTATACAGTTATCAACTTGTTGTCGAAGCCCTTAACCGAAGCAGAACATTACGTCCATTCCAAAGGCCAACATTTCGCAATAGCTTCTAGAATCATTCCGTAAAGGACATAGTATCCTCCGTCGAAGACGCAGTCAGAAGTTTACCAGCGGAGCAAGATGACGAAGTCAGGTATGAGACAGCAAATATTATTAAGAATCCAAAATCAAATCTCTCAGCAGTCGAAAAAACATCGAGAAGGACTTTAAAAGAAAATCCAGACATCCTGTTCCTTTCAGCAGATGAATGGGCAAAACGAAATATGTGGAAAAATTAACTCAACTTTTGGACAACGACACCTATAGCGTTATACAGGCAGACACTACAAGTAGAAAAAAAACAGCGGAAAAGAAAGCCAAGCAACTCGGAGATCTCAAGTTCTATAGTCTTTCCAAGACACATAAGAACAATGTAACCGTTTGACCGATCGTCAGTGCATTAGTCTCGTTCAAATACAAACTATTTATATATGTTTCAAATTTCTTAATCCATTTACAGGAAAAACAGATTCATATATAAAAACTCACAACACATTTTGTGGAATAACTTAACCTGTGACAGCGAATATCTTTATGGAATCTTTTGAGGATAATGCATTCCATCTGCTCCATTAAAACCAAAATACTGCTTCAGATGATCCTTTTGGTGTTTAGTCATGGACAGAAAAATCTACTCATATTTACCTTAATAACATCAGAATATTAAATTCACAATGCAGATCGAATCAGTTGACTCTTTCTAGATGTATTTGTTCAATTCAAAAGAGAGAAAATCGTAGGACATTCTGCTTATAGAAAACCAACGCATACAAATTGACACTTAAATGCAAATTCCCATCACCCTCTAGAGATCTCGAAAATCTTCAAACCGAAGGAGTATATAAAATTGCACCTGTGGCCAAGTGTATATGGGAGAAACAGGATGGTCAATATCCACTAAACTTAGGAAACATGAACGGTGAATCAAAAAGAAACAAATTGTTTAATCTGCTGTAGCTGAACAGCAGCATTCCACTGGACATATTATATAATATATATAAAGAAACCAATGTTCCAGAATACTATAAACAAAAATGTATAAAATGTATTAAAAGTTTTAAACCTACATTAAACTTCAATAGAGATACGGGTTGCGGTCTAATTCCCACATGGAAATACAAGTCTAGTATAAAAACCCGTTTGAATCTCTCCAAGCTCGTTCAGTGTTCAGAATATGTGGAGTCAAGATCCATCAAGATGCTTCATGCAATCGAAGGCGAAACGTCGGATAGTAATTCCAGTTTGTCACTGTTTAATCCCAGGAACCATGATGTCTGCAGTGAGATGAGTTGACGTGAACCACCGACAGAAACTGCATTAGTCCAGTGAGTCCTGAAAAATGAATTTTGGTTTGAAAAAAAATAGTAATAATGTGTTTAACATAAATAAGAAAATATTAAAAAATCCATAGCAAAAATAAATGAAAAGAAAATAATTAAATTAAATAACCTACATGCAAATGACACACCTTTACTTAAGATTCTTATCTCCTCCTCTGTAAATAAACATTTGGAAGGAAAATGAACGCCAATATAAAAACTGAAACACGTTCTGAAAAAATATGACTCAGAAATAGATTGTATTATATTTGTATAGTTGAGAGGGTTTAAATAAATCCTCTCCCACGTAAATTAATTATAGCAAACGTCCTTTGAAATGAAACACGGACGACAAACATCTGCCCCCTTTTCGAACGCGTGACCGGCAGACTCCAGAGGCTGATGTTTATCGTTTTATTTGTCGAACGTGTATATTGCTTTATTTATTTCGTAATTATTTTAAGCCGTTTTTCGATTTTCCTAGTTAGTAATCATGTTTTCATCATACATAGTTGCTTCAAATATAGCTTATTGTAAATTGGAGAACATTTAATGGCATGTTTTAATTGCGTGGCTATGTTTGTGCAACCAATATATATAGTCACTAAAGAAATAATAATTGTGGTATCGGTTTTTAGGAGGGCTGGAACAGGAAAACTACATTTTAGGTAACCAAGCTTTCAAAAATGTTTGTTTTCTTTTTCAGGGCTAAAAATTGAACATTATGTTAAACAAATAAGAAGAAAATAAACATTTTGGTTAACTAAAAAAGCAGTTTTCCTTTTCCACCCCTTCTATATACCAATATTCTAATTACTCTTTCTTTATATATATATATATATATATATGTTGATTCTTAGTCCTTCATGGATGGAAAAATACAATGTGTTTTCATTCCGGCTGTACATCCGTTCACTACTGTCATTCTGAAACGAACAGTTTTGCTGACGTTTCGCCAAAATCACATTGGGCATTTTCGAAGCTTTCTTTCTCGCGTCCGAATAGAGACTGAAGTGTTGGTGACTGCGACGCTTCCTTTTATACCCATACCAGGGGCCAAAGGTCATATCTGCGCGGTCGTTGGTCGTTATTTATGTTTTCCGGATGGTGCTGTTGTTGTTGCGCTAATTGCGCTTGAGTTTTTGCGATTTTAGATTTGTCGATTATTGTCTTCCATACTGTTGTTAGTTTTAATGATTCGTCCCTTTTATTCAAATCACCTTGTTTTTCAATTTCTCTGGCTTCTCGGATTATTCTGGTCTTATAATGTTCTATACTGGCAATCTCCCTACATCCATCGAAATTTATTTTATGGCCGGTTTCCTGATGATGTAGGAATATAGCTCAGATTGTTTGTTTGTTTCTGATGCTGAGTTTATGCTCTTCCACTCTTGCTGATATTCGCCTGTTAGTTTACCCCACGTACAACTTTTCACAGTCCTGGCACGGAATGCTGTATACTCCGTGGTTTTCCAGTTTGATTTATCTTTTGGTTTTCCAAGTAGTTTACCTATAGTTGTTTGTGGCTTGTGTATTGTTTGTATGTTGTGTTTCCTAAGAATTCTTCTGATTCTGTCTGTTGTGCTTTTTACATATGGTAAGGCTACTTTTTGCTTTCCCGGTTCATAATTTTTGTTGTTCCTTGTTCGGGAACACTGTACATTAATAGCTTTCCCTATGGTGCGATTTGTGTAGCCATTTTTCTTTAAAGCACTAGATATTACCTTAAGTTCGTTTTGTCTCGTCTGTGCAAACTAACAGGAGAATATCAGCAAGAGTGGAAGAGCATAAACTCAGCATCAGAAACCTACAAACAACCTCAGCTTTATTCCTACATCATCCGGATGTAGATGGAAACCGGCCATAAAATAAATTTCGATGGGTGTAGGGAGATTGCCAATATAGAACATTATAAGACCAGGATAATCCGAGAAGCCATAGAAATGAAAAACAAGGTGATTGAATCATTAAAACTAGCAACAGTATAGAAGACAATAATCGACAAATCTAAAATCGCAAAAACTCAAGGGCAATTAGCGCAACAACAACAGCACCATCCGGAAAACCTAAATAACGACCAACGGCCGCACAGATATGACCTTCGGCCCCGGGTGGGGGTATAAAAGGAAGCGTCGCAGTCACCAACACTTCAGTCTCTATTCGGACGCGAGAAAGAAAGCTTCGAAAATGGCAAATGTGATTTTGGCGAAACGTCAGCAAAACAAAACAGCAAACAGTTCAAAATTGTTCTTTTCAGAACGACATTAGTGAACGGATGTACACCCGGAATGAAAACACAATATATATATATATATATATATATATATATATATATATATATATATATATATATATATATATATATATATATATATATATATATATATAATATAATTAGTGAAAACACATTTGCCTAGTTAGGTAATAATAATAAATGTAATAAACCATATAAAGGCTAATTAGTTAATATCTTCCTAAGGCATTCACATTCTCGGAGTTTAAAATTAATAGAGACATAAAAATGGTGCATCTTGAGCCTTGGACCACTTAGTAATTTTTTTCTAAAGACATGATGCCGATGGTATGCAACTTATCCAGACCAGGCAAAAGAATATCTTAAATTTGTACTTTCGTAATTTTAAAAATGCAGTGTTTGATCAGTATTTTATCACACCACTTTTTATATATTTTTTTATTTACTTAATTTAAAAGAAACGAAATACTCATTTTTCTTAAATATACGATTTTGCTCCACTTTTGGGAATCGACTTGCTTTAAGCTTTTTGAAAAATACTTTCAACATTCTTCATTTTAAAACCTCAAATATATTTTACTATAAAAATATTCAAGTCTCTCTTTTTAAATGGTTTAATTTTTATATTGTATTTATTATAAATGGACGGATAATATAATTTTTTCTTCAAGAAGCATTTAGTAGTATTTTAAGCTTCTTAGAATGGTAACTAGCGCTCTCCATAACGATTACTGAATGAAACAAAATACAGGTCCATATCTTTCATTGTTAGGGTGAACTTGTTATGTTTTTATCCTGCCATATTTTACCAATCGTGCATCCTCGTTAACCCATACCAGGTTAACCCAAGTTTGCTTTATAACTTGATTGGGCCGCTATTATCCTCACGTGATTTGTTGAATAGCTATCTCCATGGACGCGAACAAAAAACTTTTCTTAAATGTGCGGGCAACATACTGGTGTCGGTTTCTGCTAAAATAACTTCTGGAGTTCCTCAGGGATCAGTGCTGGGACCCATTTTGTTCTCCATTGTGGTGGCTGATTTACAGTTTGCACCTAAAACGTGCAGTATTCATTTTTATGCTGATGACGTCCAACTTTTCTGGAGCTTTGCCCCAATTTCCATGAGTACATATCTTCTTGGACAAGAAAACAATGGTTTAATACCGAATCCTGAGAATGCAGATGTTGATTGGTTCGCCTTATTTTCTTCGGGATGCGGTTGGACTTGGAAATCCCTTGTAGTAGAGTTATTAAGAGCCTTGGGCTACTTTTTGATTCAAGGCTTAAATTTGAAAATCATGTCTCGCTGGTGTGTCGTAAAGTATTCCTAAGTCTTAAATCTCTATATAAATTTAAAGATCTACTGGGTGAGAATACAAAGAAAATGCTAGTCAACTCTTTGGTTTTGTCTCATTTTCATTATGCAGATGTCGTTTATGGACCTTGTTTGACGAATGAGAGTCGCATGAGGTTACAGAGAATGCAGAACTTTTGCATCCGTTTTATAACCAAAGTTCAAAGATATTTTCATATCACCCTGTTTTATGAAAAGCTAAACTTGTTCAAATTGAACGAGATGAAATTGGTTCATTTCATCTGTTTTGTGTTCAATGTGATCAACTCTCACACTCCAAAGTATTTAGCTGAAAATCCCATTAGAAGAAGCGATGTCCATGACATACCGCTTCGGGGAGTTTATGCTAACTTCCATATCCCCCGGCCTAGAACTGAAACTTTTCGGACAGGCTTCTCTTATCTTGCATCTTATGCCTACAACCAAATCACAAGACAATTATTGCCAAGCTTGGCTTCTAAATGGAAGCGCACTGTGAAACGAACACTGAAGCAGGAGGTCAGACAAAGTTTAAAAGCTTTTAATCTGAATATGTTTTAATTAATGTTTTGTTTTCCTCGTAATGTTTTTATCTATTTTGGCATTTGGTGCCTGTTTGTTAATACCACTATCTAGTGTACCTTGTCCTTTTGTGTAATATTGACTGTTTTTCTACACACAATAAATGTTTTTTGAATTTTAATTTGAATTTTGATAGTCCCGACTTCTATAGCGCCAATTAAAGTCTCCGATTGGATCAGTGACGTATTGGTTAATCATAACGTACCTTGCGACCATTCAGTAATATATACCTACGTTCATTTTTGACATTGGTACTCAGTGGCGGCTCGTGGGTTGATGGATAGATTTGGCAGCAACCACAGTAATATATAATGTTCAGGCACCTCAGATAATACAGCAACTGATAAGTAAGAAATCGTGCTATGCAAATCAGTACAGTACAGATGATCTGTACGAAATTTTTTTTTTTATTTCACGAAGATAAATCAAATATAAACGGTAATTTTGTAAAATACATTTATTGATCAATGCTATACACAAACTAAACATTTAACATTTTTCAATGTAGTCACCTCCGTGCTCTACATACTTTTGCCACCGATTTGGAAGCTTGAATAATCCTTCTTCATAAAAAGTTTGAGGGCGAGTTGTCAGCGAATTGCGGACATATTTCTCTACTTCTTCATTGCTTTCAAATGTTTTGCCTCCAAGTGATTCTTTCAAGGGCGCGAACAAAAAATAATCACAAGGGACAAGTCAGGACTATAAGGGTACTCGAGGGTTTCCCAGCCCATTTCTTCCAATTTATCCCTTGTCAAAACTGCGGTGTGTGGCCTAGCATTGTCATGAGGAAGGATGACCTCTCTAATGGGCATACCCCGTCGTTTGCTTCGATACGCGATTTTTCTCGACTGTGATAAGTTGCATTAGTAAGCCGTATATTATATATTTCTGAATGTGACGCTCGAATCCTACAAAAGTTTCATTAAACCAATTGGGAGTCTTTCCAGCCGTTGGATTTTTTGGCTTTTACAGATTCAATTTACAGTTGGCTTCTAACCGGTACCTATGAGCTTTTTCCTAATAGATAGGCGATAGCACATTACCTATAGATAAAACGTCTAGCTCTTGTCATGAGCCACACTGGTATAGCTGACAACGAGCAAGTTAATAAGGCTGCAAAAGAACTATATATATATATATATATATATATATATATATATAGGGTTGTTCCAAAGGTGTGGCTCTATGAGAAGGTCTTCTAAAACTGTATATATTATATTATTATATTAGCAACAAATTAGGGGTCGGTTCATTTCGTTACAGTAAAACGAGTCCAGTAAAATTAATATTCGAAGGGGATCCTTAGCACTCACCTGATTCGGGCTAATGTAACAAATGCTGAAAGTGATCTCCACATTCTATTTAACATGCACCGAGTCTGTACTAAATACTAGCAACCGCATCTCGAATACTTTTATCTGGTAAATTAGTAACCTCAATCCTTATTCTATCTTGTAGGTTGGGTCTATTTTTAAACACTCTCACCTTTCATATACCCTCATAGATAGAAATCCATTGTGTAACGTTCAGAGACCTTTTTCTTCTTCTTCAAGTGCCGTACCCATATTCGGGCGATGGCGACGGTCAATAAGTGCCTTGAAACCTATCTTATATCAAGATGTATATGGTTTCTTGAATGCACTACATTAGACCATTATACTAGGGAATGCGTTCTACGTAGTGGTTTCCCTTTGCCTTCTACGCAGTCGTGTAGTGTATGTGTTGAGTAAGAGGCCTTGTTACTGTTCGCAGTCGACCCCAAGTCGACGAACAGAGTCGTTATTTTATTATCCCAACGACCAAAGGCACCTCGAGAAGGTACCGGACCAGGCACATCGAGCACTCTTTATTTAAAAAGTGCCGGCTACGCCAAGTCTCGAACCCGCGCCTTCCGGGTGGAAGCCAGCTCTCTTACCACTGAGCCACCGAGGTATTGGTGACCATTTAATGGTACGCCGACGACTTATCCACCGATATTCTTTCATCGAATGAGAGGATATCTAAGTAACGCTGAGCAGTAAGATTTTCTTCAAATAAATATGGTTCTAAAATTGACTAACATTGACTTTTTGTAGATGTTGTGTATGTCCTCACGTATCTACTGTAGATTTTGATCAGACTAGAATCGAAATTGTAGCCTCATTGGAGAAGATAATATTTCAAAAAATATATTATTTTCATCATATCTTCCCATCATCTCTAGACAGAATTGTATTCTCCTTATACGAGTGATCCTTTTCGCTTTTTAATAATCGCTGTATAGTAGCTCGACTGTGTCGTTATTTAGCGCTAAGGTATTAGTTGAAGAATGTGCACTTTCTGTTTGTTTGGCGAAACACATGTAATCATAATCATTTCTCTGTATTAAACCACCTGACTGATATCGAGACATTGTTTTTCTTTTCTGCAAGAATAATAACTTCAAATTTTAGTCAAAAATTAAGGCTCATATAGGGATAACCTGGTAATATTTTGGAAAAAATCCAATATGACGGAACAGGATGGCGGCCTATTGGAACATTACTAAAAATATTACTAAAAAACTAAATATCCAATTTATCTCAAATTTTACACAGAAACAAGTATTACCTAGGAATGAACTAGCAAAAGTTACCAATCCAAGTTGGCGAAACAAAATGGCGGCTTAATATAATATTTAGAAAATCAGTCTGAAACAACTACTTATTACAATCATTTCAAATTGGATGCAAGCGTTAAGTATGATATAGGGTTAAAGTAATAAAGTAGTTTTACGAATTCAAGATAGCGGAACAAAATGAAGCCAAATAAAATGTTTAAAAAATTAATGTAAAAAATCTTGTTATTCAATTGACTGTAAATTCTGGAGAAAATTAAATATGATATAAGGATAAACTGGTACGAATTCAACATGACGTAACAAAATCGGGGTGTGTGTCAATGTAAAAACTATTTGTTGAATTTATTTTAAATTATGCCCAAAAATCAAGTGTGGCATAGGTGGAAATTGGTAAAATATTGGTAGTGATCCAGTATGTTGGAAAAAAATGGCGTGCAATAAAAATGTTTGAAAATACAGTATGTGTTCCTAAATAACTATGTACTAAATTGGTTCACACTTCATTATTCCTTATAAAAGAAATATTCATAACGAGGGAAGTTCCGGCTAAAGAAAATTTACCGATTTTTTATTTTTTGACATGTTTTTCAGAAATTAAATTCTGTTTATTATTGATAGAGTGTTAACCATTTTACCTTACGCCCTTACCTTATAACTAATGAGTATGATATGCTTTAAGTAAGTATCCTCTAGACTAGACGCTAGACTTTATTTATATTCATTGTATCAAATTTATTCGTTACGCTTCGTTCATTTCTTGTTTATGTATTCATCTATTAGAATATTCTTTTTACCTTTTTATGAAATATTTACGATTAAATCAGAGACAATTATTGTGCCGGCACGGATCTCCTATTCTGAGTAGGCTGAAACCTAGAGCCCCCAAAAAAATAGGGCCCTAATGAACCCTTTTAACAATCGAAATCATCAAGTTAAGGCCTTCACAGATGGATTTGCGTAATGCATAAGGATATGCCCTTAGAGTAGGAATTATCTTACTCTAAGGATATGCCTATAACAACTCACCGCACCGCACCTAGCCTGGCTTCCCCTTTGGACCGTAGTGTTCACATTGATGCAGTTCATTTATTAACTCTGTTACCTCTTTAATAAAATAAATAAACTATTATGACAAATTTGATTAGCTTTATAACGACTTAAGAAAACCCCACATTGATCTTTCTATTCTTTCTATTGATATTTTCTATTTTTCTATTCTATTTTTTATATTATAAAAATCCAAATAAAAAAATACTGCAGGAAAGCCTGACGGGTAATTTAAAAATGTAGGACAGATTTTGAAAATTCATATTTGCATCTATCCTTTTTTCTTTTTTAAAAAAAGCAGATTTATATAATTTTTTGCAAATATATGCATAATATTTGAACTGATAATTGTACATACCTAATATATAAAATGCAAATCACAGCCATAATATCTTTTTCCATTTTTCCTGTTGTTTGACGGTGTTTTGCCATTTCCTTTTATAACTTATTCAAGAAAATGCTATTACAATATGGTCTGTGTTTTTTTGTTCCAAATTGTTTCCCTTATAAACATGCAATCAATTTATATGAGCAACGCAAGGGTACCAGGCTAAGTCCGGTAGTATAAGCGAAGCGTCTTTTTGGACTCGTGCATGTAGGGATCCTACAATATGGCTTCTTGTATATTGCTTGTGATTGGTTGTTATCCTTATGATTCTAAGTAGTTATAATAGGGGAGCGCCTCCTCCTCCTCCTCTTCCTCTCTCTCATGTCCCTCATTCTTAACTTCCTCCCCTTTTATTCTCATTCGCATCATATTTTTAATTTTTTCTCTTTGTTCTCCCACATTTGATTTTGCATTCTTAAGTCTTATAAATAGGTGCATCAAGATCATTTTAGTATGTTAAGGTACGAGTGACTGTTAAAAGAAAAAAATCTGTTGAATAAATCTATTAATAATAATATTAAAATAAAATGAGTGAATCAGTTGGAGAAAGAAATCGATCCATTCCGCTTCAGACAATTAGCCTCGAAGAAATTATACCAGGAGTTCAAGAAGAAAATATACCATTAGTTCGAGAAGAAAATAATGGGATTGTTTTAAAAAATTTGAACAAAACTGAGAGTGAAGAGAAAAAAGTGTTTTGTGCTATTTGTTTTGAAATAATCGAATATTATGATTCATGTAGACCAAATACATGTTCCCACATTTTTTGTTTAAAATGTATTTTAAGATGGAATGATGAAAATTGTTGTTCTATAATGGTAAACAATTGTCCTGTATGTCGCACTAGATATTACTATTTGGTACAAATCTTCAAAGATGTAATTAGACATCATTTTGTTGTAATTTTAAAAAGAGGATAATATTTTTTTTATAATTTGTGTTTGTGAAAACTTTGGTAACAAATAATTTTGTAAAAAAAAGTAAATGTAAATATATATATAATAATTGACACACATTTTTTCCTTTTCCTATATTGAAACGACAACAATGATCTAACAAGTTTTTTAATACATACTAATTTTCACATTACATAACAAAACAATTGTTATGGGTTTACACAAAAAGTGCCACGCCCTAAAATGGCACCACTTTTGCAAATCGAAGCTTAAATTTTCTTATGGGAATTTACATGTAAAAATGACGGTTTTGATTGTCGGACCGGCATAGCCTAATCTACTATTTTTTAATTATACTAATAATATTAATATAATTTGCATCAAGTAAGAGAAAACTCAATTGAATACAGAAACAAACGTTAACAAAATGTTATGCTAATATATGAGTGCTTCTAGTGGCAGTTGACATAATCGACACTTTTTTTTTTACATATGATTAGCTATTTCATTTACAAATACAGTGTCAGATGTTAGAATAAAAAGAAGTATTTTGCATATAGCACTGAAAATATATAACCGCTTATAGTAAAAGTTGACATTTTTTAAAATTAATATTGTTGACGTATTCTACTTATTATCTTTACAATTTATGTTTAAAATTAATATTTTTGACATTATCTACCCATTACGTTTATAACCTATATTTAAAATTAATATTGTTGAAATAATCTACACATCACCTTTACAAACTATGTTTATTATTAATATTTAACAACATAATCTTCTATCTCTTTTTTTTCATTTTTATTGCAGTAAATGCAAGCATGTTCAGGAATTAGTAGAAAAAGATGTATCCTACAAATAGCACAATGTAAATCAGAAGCACTAACAACATAAGCTCTTTTGTAGTGGCAGCTCACATGATCGGACTCCCCTCTCCGTAAATATGTCATGTGAATTGCACTACAAGGAAGGCAAATAGCAAATGTTCCTAGTCTTCGACTTTCAATTTTAGAGTAGCTTTGTATAACACATACATCTTTTTCTTTAAAATTATTAAATAATTCACTAGCCCTAAACTTGCTTACTTTTACGTCAGCCTCGGTTCCTAAATTTAGCAGTTGTCCATCCATGTCCACTCCTTCGTCAATTTCCTGATCATCTTCCTCCATTTCTTCTTCTTCCTCCTCAATATAATTAATGTCGATGTTAAACAAGAATGATGTTGAGGTTGTTGATCGGCTTGGGAAAGTGGTTTTTAGAGATTGTCGTTCAACTTTAAGTAGGACACATGTGATTAACTTTTGCATATAAAATCGCCTCAGCGAAGAGACGAATGCAATTGATTTCTGCATTCACACTGTGCAGAGCTCGCGAGTTTTCTGGTGTTTACATTGTGTCTATTTGGTAATTTTTTAATTTTTATTTTTATTTCTAACATTTTTATTTGGCAAGATTTAATTCTTATATATATTGGTGACATTTTTATGTACATTTGTGGCATTTTTATTTGTTATTACGATTTTTTTCATAATGGACAATTTTTTGGCATCGAGTAGCAAAATAATTGACAATGACTTTGACTTATACACATGTACTCAAATGCAAAATTTTGCAAACCAACAAAACAATGAAACAGACGTATTTACAACTAGTCAACCACAAACTATTCAGGACTTGAATGAAATTATTTACAACAGCCAAGTTCAGAATAATGCCAACAAACACAACAACGAAAAATATTTATTTACAGCTACTCAACAACAAACTCTTGACGATCTTAATGACATTATTGACATTATACAACAAAAACTAAACAAACTCTTGAAGAACTGAATGACATTGACGAAACTAAAAATTCTAGCTATGAGGATATTGTTTGTTTTCAAAAATCTAATCCAAATTATTTAATATTAAAATCGCCAATTAATTCTCCGAGACCAATTTGCTCTCCCTTTTTGTTTAGTGAAAATTCTGATTCGGAAGAAGAACAAATTGATCAAAATTTAAGTTTGGCTATTTGTCCTATTAATTCACCATATGATATTGTAAATTCTGATTCGCAAGAAAAACAAATTGATCAAAATTTAAGTTCGGCTATATCTTCTATTAATTCACCATATGCTATTGTAAATTCTGATTCGCAAGAAAAACAAATTGAAGCAAATTTAACTTCGGATATTTCTCCTAATAATTCACCAGTTGAACAAAATTCAATTTCGAAACCATCATTTATCATTAAAAAAAAATTTAAAATTAATAAAAAAAAATAAAAAACAAATAGCAAACCTTCAGTGTCTGGGTTTCGCTATTCAAAATTTAACTACTTTGATCACAATTAAAAAGGGAGACGAAAGTAAGGTTAATTATGTTAAACAGGCCTTTGACAAATTAGTTGACTCATTTAAAGAAATGAATTCATAAAGTCAATTAATTTCTATTGCTTTTTTCAAAATTTGACTATAACTAAATAAAAATGCACAATATTAATTTTATTATTATACAAAGAACTTCAAAAATGCAATTGCTTTTTTCAAAATTTGACTATAACTAAATAGAATTGCACAATATTAATTTTATTATTATTATTATCCAGAAAACTTCAGAAATGCATAAGTGTGTAACATGTATTAAAGTCTTCACTAGAAAGGATAATTTATTGCGACATATTAAAAAACATGTTAACGGAAATTCCACAAAACTCAACAGTTGGTTGAAAAAACCAAAGCTTGTTAAAGGTAAGAACATTTTATTTTTCATGTTATATTTTGTAAAATATTTTTTTCTTAATTTATAGATTCTACAAATATTGTAAAATATTCTAAAGAATGCAAGAAAAATATAAACCAAAGTCTATGGGGTGGACATCTTCGATCTAGTGTGCACAAGAACAATTCCAAAATAGGCTTGGAGGAAGGTGTTGAAATTATCAAGTCAGCATTCAGGGAACGAATAATATCTTATAGGATTTCCTCACACCAAAACTTCATAAATGTGAAAGAATATTTTCAACATTTGGAATACAAAATTGCACATCTAATAGATCAAGAACTGCAGAAACATAAATGTATCAAGCTAAATATGGAACTGTTCGGTTTCTATTTTAACCCCAGCAGCGACAGCTATGATGTCAAATCTTTTAATGCGCCGTTCCAAGTCATTTGCCAGGGATATCAGAAAAAAGAACTGTTAGAGCAAATCTGCACCATTATTGACCAGAAAGCTGACGAATTTGCAGAAAGAGATTCAGGTAAAGAATTTATTTTCGATTTTACAACAGCAACAAAAAATGTAATTTTTTTAATTTTTACGTTGCAGGATGGTCTTTGATGAATTTACTTCATTTGGATTTTAATGTTAAGAATCACAATCCGCTGAGAGCCTCATCTTTTATCGCACGTCCTCAAGAGATCAAGAGACGTCAAGCTGTGATCAACATTAGGAATGATGACAACTTTTGCTTCGCCTGGGCAGTTGTGTCTGCTCTTCACCAACCAAGCGGATTAGATTTTGAAACTTCATCCTACCCACACTACTCTTCTGTTTTGGATATGTCAGGTATAGAATTTCCAATGTTGCTAAAGAACATTAAGATTTTTGAAAAAAAAATAACATTTCTATTAATGTATATGGATTAGAAATTATAAATCCTAAAAAGGGGTATGAAGTAATTGGTCCACTTTATTATTCATCGAATAAAAAAAATCAACATGTCAATTTATTGTTAATAAGTGATGATGATGAAAAAACTTTTCATTATTGCTATATTAAAGATTTATCAAAACTAGTTTCTGCACAAATTTCTAAACATCACGGAAAAAAATATATTTGCGATGGTTGTTTACAATATTTCCCTACAGAAGAAAATTTATTACAACAGCATAGCTATGATTGTGATCATTTACGAATTAACCTACCTTCTAAAGAATTAATAAAAGATAAGTTTGGAAACTATTCATATGATAATATTTTGAAATTTGTAAATTATCATAAACAAATGAAAGTTCCTTTCGTGGTGTATGCAGATTTTGAATGCATTTTAAAGCCTTTAAATAATGACAATGTTGATAAAAATCCTAATACTTCATACACCTTAAAACAATATGAACATATTCCACATTCATTTGCCTATTACATTAAATGTTCCTTCGACGATAATTATTCTAAATTTGAAAAATATAGAGGTCAAAATTGTGATACATTATTTATAAATTCTTTAGAAAGAAATGTGTATAACATATACAATAAATATTTAAAGGCTCCTAAAAAAATTATCCCTTTGAACGAACTGGACAAAATTTATCATAACTATGAAAAAGTTTGTCATATTTGTAATAAACCTCTTTTAAATGACAGGGTTGCAGATCATTGTCATATAATCGGTCTTTATAGAGGTCCAGCTCATTCACTCTGCAACATAAATTACAGAATACCTAACTTTATTCCAGTTATATTGCATAATTTGCGTAATTATGATTCTCATCTATTTCTTAAAAAATTATGCTTAAACAAAGAACAACTAACAGTTATCGCACAAAACAAGGAAAAATATATTTCATTTGAAAAGCTTATTCATGTGGATAACTATTTTTATAAAAAGACACAAAAGGCTAAGAAAAAAAATATATCATTAAGGTTTATTGATTCTTTTCAATTTCTATCCCATTCTTTATCAAAACTCTCTGAAAGCTTAAAAGATGAACAATGTAAGGAAATAAAAAAAATTTTCAATGATGAAGAAAGATTTAAACTTATTCGGCAAAAAGGTGTATTTCCTTACAGTTATATTGATGATTATTTAAAATTAGAAGAAACAACTTTACCTCAGAAAGACCAATTTTATAATACTTTAACGGATGAGCACATCAGTGATGCAGAATACCAAAGAGCTGTAAAGGTTTGGCAATTGTTTAAATGTGAATCTCTTGGTCAATACTCCGACGTTTACTTACTCTCTGATACTTTACTTTTGGCAGATATTTTTGAAAATTTTAGAAGCACTTGTTTATCCACATATAAGCTCGATCCAGCTCATTTTTACACTTTTCCAGGTTTATCCTGGGAGGCGTGTTTGCGTTATACTGGAATAGAGTTAGAATTGTTAACTGATCCAGATATGATACACTTTTTGAAAAAAAGCGTTCGCGGTGGTATGAGCTCTTGCATTTGTAGAAAATCTGAAGCTAATAACCCATTTCTTTTAAATTTTGATCCTTTAAATACTAAATACATAATTTATTATGATGCAACAAATTTGTATGGTTATGCAATGTCACAGCACATTCCAACGGGAGATTTTGTTTGGTTAACAGATAAAGAAATCAATGATTTAAATATTATTTAAAAAAATATAAGGAATATGTTTTAATTGATTTAGAATATCCTAAAAATTCCTATCATAACGATTTTCCAACCAAATTCTAAATGCATAAAATTAATACCCAATTTAAATGATAAATCAAAATATGTTATTCACTATCAATTATTAAAACAATGTTTGGAACATGGACTCAAGTTAACTAAAGTTCATAGAGTTTTACAGTTTTCTCAATCTGATTGGTTGAAAAAATATATAGACTTGAATTCAAGATTAAGAAATGATTCAAAGAATGAATTTGATCGTAATACTTACAAGTTGGCAAATAATAGTATTTATGGCAAGACTATGGAAAATGTTGATAGGAGAATTGACGTAAGACTTGTTACAGAATGGGAAAAAAATAGAAGAAAAGATGGTGCTGAGAATTTAATTGCAAAACCATATTTCAAGGACTTAACAATATTTTCTGAAAACTTGGTAGCTATTCAAATGCAAAAGATTCAAGTTACTTACAATAAACCAATATATGTAGGCTTCTCAATATTAGATATATCTAAAACTGTCATGTATGATTTCTTTTATAATTTTTTAAAACCTCTTTATCAGGAAAATATTTCTCTTTTATACACCGATACCGATTCGTTCATTTTAGAAGTCACAACTCCAAATATTTATTCTGAAATGATAAAAAATATTCACAAATTTGACACATATAATTATGAATTTAATAATATTCATGAAATGCCTATTACAAAGTCAGTTATAGGAAAATTCAAAGATGAATATGCTGGTGAACCCATTGCTGCTTTCTTTGGTACTGGAGCAAAAGCATATTGTATTAAAACGGAAAACAGTTTAACAAAAAAAGCAAAAGGTGTTAAAAAAAGTGCAATTAAAAAGGAGTTGGATTTTATTCATTATAAAGATGTTGTTGAAAATCATTCTAAAATATTTTGTTCAATGTATGTTTTTCGATCTAGACAACATACAATTTTTACAGAGTTAATTAATAAATTGGCTTAGAGTTCCGAAGATGATAAGCGGTATAAAATTCCCTATAGTTTTAATACATTAGCTTGGAGACACCAAGATATTGCTTTGTATCAATGGAATGCAGAACATGAAGATTTAAATCTATTTATTTAAATATTATAAGGTATTTAAATTTGTTGTTTTTGAAACCAAAGTTAGTCTTCATAAGCCTTTCACAAAATGTGTTTAGAAACTTTTGACAAAGAAATTGATAACAGTTATTTTAAAACATATGAAAAACGACTTTCCACTTTTAAAAAATGGAAAGGAAAATTGAGACCAGAAGTGTTAGCTGGAGCTGGCTTTTACTATACTTCAATCAATGATATTTGTAAATGTTTTTATTGTGGTATTGAAATTTTTGATTGGTTAAGTTATGATGATCCTATTGTGGAGCATAAGAAATTTGCTAGGAATTGTGATTTAAATAACTGTTTATGGAAAAATAGGAATCGAATAATTGTAACCATTCAAAATAAGTCTTCAAGCTACACATTTTATATAGTATTATTAATATCTTTATTTATGAACTTTTACATATATTTAAATTAAGTATTTTATTGTTATTTTTTTACAACTGCTTTTGCTTTCGTGGTGAAAGTATCTGCTTAA
The DNA here is from genome assembly GCA_030620095.1 of Kuschelorhynchus macadamiae. Classification (NCBI taxonomy): domain Eukaryota; kingdom Metazoa; phylum Arthropoda; class Insecta; order Coleoptera; family Curculionidae; genus Kuschelorhynchus; species Kuschelorhynchus macadamiae. The sequence continues at coordinate 1,801,962 of JAUTXW010001598.1, read as the reverse complement.
TGTTAATAAATTTGGAATATAATTTTTATTAATTTGTTTTTTATGTAATAACACAGTGTGAAATATGTTTTTCAGACGTCACTCTAAGTAAATATTATAAATTTATGAAAATTGGATTAATTAACAATAGTACAATTAGTGGGATGGAACGAATAAATGGAAATGAAAATGCAAGTAAATTTTTTAAAATTTTGTATCATTATTCAAATCGATCTATTTTTGATACAAATTGGATAGAAAGGTTAGAGTTTAAAAATAATCAGTTACAAATTTTAACCCCCAACTGTACCAATTATTATGACGGATTCAAAAATTATTACTTTTCCATCATTAGTGTTACATTAAACTTTGCATTATTTTTATACATTACCATTTTAATTATTTATCTTTATTACAAATTTCAAACTGGAAATCTATTTTTTCATTAATCCATTTTAATCGAAACTTTAAAGAAAGTGGGGATGAGAATATTTAAGTACAAGAATAACACAATATGTTTCAGTCTCGTTTAGTCATTATGAACAACGCCGTGGTTCATAAACCTTTGGAAATGCTTCTTAATTCAAAAATTTATTTTTTAAATAATTCTTTGTCAAAATTTGTTCTTGTTGGCATTAGTTTAAATGATTTTTCTCCAAAAATTGTAATTGGTGGAAAAACTGGATTTTCAATCGCACTAACCGAAGAAAATTGGAAAGACATTTGTGTTCATCAGGGAAGTATTGTAAACAATTTCTACTTTCCTCAAGTTGATCAAACCAGTGTGAATATAAACAACATTCATCTGCAGGTTCAGAAAATAAATGATACTCCTGTTCTACAAATTACAAAAGGCCCACACTTCAAATACTTAGGACAAGAGTCTTTGGACAATTTGTGGCGATTAAAGGAAATTATTGATTATAGATAATCTATACTTAAAAGGCAAGAATTCAATACATATTTCAAAATATTTCAAAATAATATTTCAGCTGATTGTGGCGACTTGTGTACGCATGTTTATAATATAATAAGTCCAACAGAAAATCCTAACAGTGAAAATGTTTCAACTATGATGGAATTACTTGCTTTATATCCTGAACAAATGGAAAACAAATTGAAGCAAAATGGAACAAAACGAAAATATTACGAAGAAAACAATGAAAATGGATCAAAAAGAAAATATTACGAAGAAAACAATATCTTTTCTGGAAGAGAACAATAAGGTGCATGTGTTAGTGAAGTGGAGCTTTGCTTACAGACAAGCCCGTAGGAGTAACTTTCAGATGTGGTACTTAGATAGACTCCGTTTTGAAAAAAGAATAAATGATTGTAAACTTATTCTAGATTCGATATTATCTGAGGAACATAGAAATAAAATATATTTGACACGTTTTAATAAAAATTGTATTTGATGTTTTACTTAATAAAATTTTAGTTTCCTAAATGTGAATTTTATTTGAAATTAATTAGCACATTAAGACTTTGTAATTTGTATCAGCTAAAGCATAAAGTGAGGAACAGAAATAAAACAAATTTAACTAAAATTTAATTTCAATTTAATTGAACAATATTTTTTTTATCAATCCATGTATTATATTTTTTATCAAGTCCTAACCATTTCACATAAACTTTGTTTCCTTTCCTTCTCAAAATCTTCTCAATAAGATACACATCGGTATGCTTTACTTTTAGTAATTCTTGCTCATAAAAACCACCCAGAATGTCCTGATTATCTTCGTCTTGAATTAAATATGTCAAAGGGTTTGTCATCTTAACTTCTTTAATGTGGAATATCTCATTTGACCAATTTGGTGTGTAACCTTTTGAAAATGCCTCTCTATGCTTGCTTATTCATACGTGATCACCCACTTTAAACTTTGGAGATTTTATATCTAACGTTTTAGCATGAGTAAATGCAGATTTCAAGATTCTATTTTCATTTGTTTTATTTACTTGTTTTGGCTTATATCTGCTAATATATTAAACCATTTGTAATTTCCTTGAATGCTAAATATTTTCCACATATTATTCTTTAAAGTCCTGTTCACTCTTTCTACTATACTCGCTTTCAAATTGGAAAACGTGCTATAATGGTTAATTCGAAATTGTTGCATCAAATTTTGAAAATTTACATTGAAAAACTCTCTCCCTCTGTCCGTTTGCAAGTTTTTTGGTGGAGTTTTTGCACTGATTAATATTTTTTTCATGGCCGCTGTTACGTCTTTTCCAGATTTAGATTTTACCGGTTCGGCCCAAACATACTTAGAAAATACATTTATGGTAATCAAGATATATTTAAATCCCTTATTAAATTTGGCATAGGGTAACATTTCAACCAAATCAGCTTGAAAAAGATCATTTAACCCTTTCACTACCACCCTTCTGCGTTTGTAGTTTTTCTAGCAGGTTTATGTAATTCATTAACGACTTGTTGTTTAACGGTTGTCATGACAACAAACTTGTTTATTCAATTTTAAGGAAGTTCACTCTCTATGTTTTGTAATAATTCGAAATATAACTTTTATATGTTTTTTCCCATTCATTCAATTTATCAATTTGTATTGTATAACTTTTTTCATTTAAAACTTTACTAATTTTAGTAATCTCCTTTTCTAACGCAATAAAGGATTTTTTTATCTCTCCAGTTAAAAAAGTAGTTGATCTAGTATCACTATTTTTGAATTCCTCCTATGTTTTATTTAATTCTTGTTCTAATTTCTTAATTACACTGGACATTATATTTTCCAAGGAAATATATTGTTGATTTTCTTCCAAAGTGAGTTGGTCAATTGTTCTACTGTTAAGAATGCTATTTTGATTTTTTTTTTTTCATCATCTAACCTTTTTATAAAAGTTCTTAATTGTTTAATTTTTTCCTTGTGTTTTTCAATTATTACTTCTCTTATATTTGTTTCCATTATTTTATTAATTTTGTTGATATCATCACTTAATTTTTTGTCTTCCTTTTTAACATGTTCATTTAAAAATAGCAAATCTTTACTTATTTGATTTAGCGTTAGCAACTGTTTATTAACGTTTTCAATTGAGGTATAACATCCTTTAATCTGGTTTTCATACTTAAACATACAAAAACCTTAAGCTTTTTAGCAAAGATTTCATTATTTGTTTCATTTTCACCTAATCTCCTTTTTAAATTATTAATGTCACTTATTCTCTCTTGATTTTGTTTTGAAATATGGCGTCCAAATTTATCAACTGTCATGTTGAGCTTTCATTAAACAATAAATATGATTATATTTGATAGCTGTTATTTATAGTGTTACTTTATCTTCTCTTAATTCTTCAATAATAGAGATAATCTCGTTACTATGAGCATTATTTCCCGCATCACTTGATGAAATTAATAAACGTAGCCTATCAACAATTTCGTTTACATTATTCCAGTATACATAGTCTGTATTTGATCTGTTTGTTTTCAAAATTAATCCCTTTCCTGTAGATTTGGCTCTAGTTGTTCTAAACGGAGGTTTTGGTTTGTTAAATGCTGTAACTAATCTTGGCAAGGTTTTTGTCTTTGTAATCCCCTTTCTTTGTAAATATGGTCCTATTATTGTAACATATTTGTGTGATGTATTTCCTTGAACTTGTTCATTTGAATCAAAATTCCTACGATATACATTTGTTTTAGCTAGAATGTTCATGTAATTATCTAAATCTTCCTTCTTATAACCTTTCGGTTCTTTTTTGAAAAGCAATTCGTATAAACCTGGCGTGCCTGTGTACGTTATTCCTCCCACTTTAATGTCTTATCCAATAATTTCTACCGGTATCTGTGTTAAACCAAAAGAAAACTTATCCGTTTCGAGGTCATGAACTATTCCATAATAATGGTCAAATTTATGTTGTGTATCTTTCACACCCTCATCAATATATGATCTGGGTAATTCATGAAAATCTGCTAAGTAATCTTTATATGATGGTGTACCAACATAGGTTTGAATTGTTTTTCTAGTTTGTTCCAATATGTCTGACAAGTTTAAATTTGTTGTTGTGTCACTAGAAGGATCTGAAGTTTCTGCTATAACAGTTAATGACAATGGTTGTACTACAGAAGAGGAAGAAGTGATACTACTGTCATTTAAAAATGTTGGTAGTTCTGTAGGGAGTAACGGAGTTTTTTCTGTTTTCTGAATATTTTTCGTCGGAGTTGATGTTTTATAAAGCTTTGTAGGTGTTTTGAAATCTTCATACTTTGAAACTCTTTCTTCTTTTAAATCGAATGGTTCGGATTTACCAATACTTAAAATTAGCTGTTTAAGTGGTTGTGTTATTGGTCTATAAGTTTGTTCTAATTCGGACTAAGCAGTAGAAGTAGCTAATTTCAAGCTTTGATATTTCTGCTTCACGGCTTGTCTCGATCTTATTAATTCTCGAGCTAAACGTTTATCCATGCTGTACAAGTTTTAAATGAAATAAAACTGCAAATTTTTTACTTTTATAAATATATAAAGGAATCGAATTTACTCCTATATCTGCCGTGATTTACTTCACAATCTTTGTCAATTACAAGAAAGCCATATGGATCCATCCAACAGTTAGCACAAATATTTTTAAACTGAACAAATGTCATATCCAATATACAGTGGTCATTATATATATGTTTTAAACTCAAACAGTCCTGTTTAAATAAAATTAATAAGTTTGCATTTTCTCGAATTAGACGTTTAAGGATTGAGGAATATCCTTGAAAAATAAAAAAACAATCGGTGTTTCTATGCCTTCCATGCGAGAAATAGTCCCTAATAATAGATTGATTATGACAAGGAATATCATCAAAAATGATAACGGAATTTGGCTTTATCTCATGAGGTGAAATAATGTTTTCATCGCTATCATATTCAAAGTATCCAATTTCTTTCATAGGCTTTAACAACTTTCTTAAATATTCATATTTTGGTTGATCTAATGACTTTGAATAAACATAGACATTTTCAAACCTAATTCCATTAGGATGCTCGAGCAGTGTAAGCATAACGTTGGTTTTACCGCTACCACTGCAACCAACTATAAGCCCTCTTTTTGAACCATCGCAAAATAAGTCACCATGCTTTCTCAACTGTTTACTTAAAATTTTTTCGTCATGATTATTTACTGGTAATGAGAATTTTTGTTTTTCAGTCCTCATTCTTAATCACACTAGTAAATATTTTTAGCTGTAAAAGTATTTATACCAGAAAAATGTCAATGTGCTTTTAGTATAAAAAGAACTTCAATGACTGTGGGTCATCATAAGTTGAAAAAAACTATTAAAACACGTAATAGAAAAGGCTCTGGTTTAGTAAATAAATTAATTAGTAAACTACCTTTCGAAGTTCATATGCCAGGATATAATTATTGTGGTCCCGGCACCAACTTGGAAAAAAGATTAACTAGAGGTGACGTTGGTATAAATCCATTGGATTCCGCTTGCAAAGAACATGATATATCTTACTCTCAGACTGAAGATTTATCAAAAAGACACATATCTGACCAAATATTAGAAAAAAAAGCCTGGGATAGGGTAAAAGCTAATGATTCTTCTATTGGTGAAAAAATTGCAGCTTTAAGTGTTGCAGGAATAATGAAGGGTAAAAGAAAGTTCGGTTTGGGATTAAAAAATACAAAAGGGGGTAAACTTAAATTGAGAAAAAAACGTATCATTCGAACACCCAAAAAAATTGGAGGATTTCTACCTCTTTTGTTTCCCATTCTTGGCGCCCTGGGTGCACTAGGTGGAGGCGCGGCAGGAATTGCTAAGGCAGTAAATGATGCTAAAGCAGCTAAACAGCAACTAGAAGAAATACATAGACATAATATTGCAATGGAAAATGCTTCTAAAGAAGGCAAAGGATTATATATTAGACCATATAAAGGAAAGGGACTATTTATTAGACCTTATAAAGGAGGATCCGTCAAAATGAAAGCAATCAGACAAAAAAAAAAATAAGTTTTCCAAAAAGAGCACTTACGAACAATGATATTATTAAATATGTAAAGCTGTTAAAAATAACTGGCTTTAGAGGTGTTTTTATGCTCGATGAACTTTCAAAAAAAATTAATCTGAAAGAATGTGGTATTGTAAATTTGGATAAAAAACAAAATAAAGGATCTCATTGGACTGCTTATATTAAAAATAACAAAAATGTATATATATATATTGATAGTTATGGAAATTTAAAACCACCTTTTGAACTTCTCAAATATTTTAATTCGAATGGCAAAGTGGATGTATTTTATACTTATGAAAATAAACAAAAATTTAATTCATATAACTGTGGTCAACTATCCCTAAAATTTTTGCAAAAAAATATATAAACTCATTATTTATTGTAATATCTCATTCATAAATAAACTGCAATGTCTACCACAATTGCCATATCAGGAAACAGTTCTGTTTTGTCTGCTGATTTTAATCCGCCCATATATTTAGAGGATGAAAAACAATATTACCTGGGTTTAGCTGATTTTGAAACGTTTATGACTATCCCCAATATAAAAGAAGGAATATAATAAATTTTATATAGATAATAAAGTAATTGTTATTCCCGACGGAACTTATGACATTACAGATATAGAAACATATAAGAGAAAGTAAAAATTTATTTTTTTTTTTTTTTAAAAGCAAATGTTAATACTCTAAAAACTTTTTTAATGTGTAGTAGAATAATTGATTTTACCAAGGAAGATTCGATAGGAAAAATGTTGGGTTTTAATAGCAGGATACTAGAAGCTATGAAAGAGGAAGAATCAGATAATGTTGCAAAAATAACTAAGGTGAATGCTATTTGTATTTAATTTAATATTTGTGTCGGTTCTTAAAATAATGGTAAACCTGTTCATATTATTCACCAGTTTTATCCAACTGTAGCTCCAGGGTATAAAATAGTTGAATCTCCTTTGCCCATTTTGTATTTTCCAGTTAGCGTCAAAGCAATTAACAATATAACAGTTAAAATAGTTGATCAAGATGGAGAACTTATCAGTTTTAGAGGAGAAACTATAACAGTAAGGTTACATTTACAAACAAGTGAAATATAAAATGGTTGTTAGATATAATAGAGCCCTTGGGATGAGACTTGCCCCTACCACTATCAACAAAGTAAAAACTTATAAAAAGAAAAAGCCTAAACAACAGTTCAGTATCAAATCCAACACCAACAAGTTAAGACGAGATAATCGTAAATTTCTCACATCCTTGGGTTTCACTGTTTTAAAATAATGAACATATTAAACGTAAACGAAAAGCTTTATGTAGACAATTCCATCGTCAGTTCTGAGCTTCACACATATCAACCATATATTTCTTCAAAATTCGATTACAATGATGAAATAAGGATCCCAATTCAAGAACTCGATGCTTACACTCTACCATCAGATAGTTTACTTTATATCGAAGGAAAATTAACTAATACAGAAGGTAAATATAAGAAAGAATTGCTATTTATTAACAATGGTATAGCCTTTTTGTTCAGAGAAATCCGCTATGAACTAAACGGAATTACTATAGATTCAATAAGAAATGTTGGATTAGCATCAACCTTAAAAAGCTACCTTTCTCACAATACCAACGAAAGTTTAAAACTGGAAAATGCAGGTTGGTTTCCACATCGGAAAGAAGGTGATACAATTTTAGTTGATAATGATGGAAAATTCTCCGTATCCATACCACTAAAAATGCTTTTAGGATTTTTTGAAGATTACAGAAAAATTATTATGAATATGAAACAGGAATTGGTTCTTATTAGATCAACTGATGATTTAGATGGTGTTATTTTCAAAGAAGATCCGGCACACCTTGTTACTGCTCCTGATACTCCATTGGTTACTTTCGATAAAATTTATTGGAAAGTTCCTCACATTCTAGTTGATATGCCACAACAACTTGCTCTATCAAAAATATTAGAATCAAATAAAGATATATTGATAGGATTCAGGAGTTGGGAACTTGTTGAATATTCTTCTCTAACCGAAACAACCCGTCAGTAAACTAGAAGCTCCTCGTCATGTTGTGATTGGCTTTCAAGAAAACAGAAAAGGGAAAATTGTTAAAGATATTAGTAAATTTGACAATATTACCTTGTCAAATATTAGAGTATATTTAAATTCTGAAAGATATCCTTATCACGATTTGTACTTAAATTTCGAAGAAAACAAATTTTCTGCTTTATACGAAATGTTTGCCAACTTTAGACAGTCTTACTATGGTGTTCCAAATGAACCCATTTTTAATCCTGAACAATTCAAAAACATTAGTCCTATTACACATATTGATTGCTCCCATCAAAAAGAAACAATTCAAATGGGATCCGTAGTAATGAGAATTGAATTTGAGACACACAATGCAATTAAAAAAGATACTTCTGCTTATTGTCTTATTTTACATGACAAATTATTTAGCTACAACCCTCTTACTAAAATTGTGAAACAATTATAAACTTTATCCCCACTATTCTGCATATTTCGATTTAATTTAAAGAAATTTTCAAAAGCTTTTAGTTTTAGTCATGACATCAAAACTACAACTACAAATTGAAAAATTTATTTTTAAAATTAATCAACTGAAAGAAGAAATTGCAAATTATTCAAGTAAAAAAAGTCTCATTAAAAAATTTGCTGCTTTGAAAATATGAGATTGGTTATAGATATTCAAGGATTCAAGGATGAAAAAAATAAATTTATACCGAAAGAGCTTGCAGCTCTTGATGGTTATGAAATGACTCATTACATTTTTAAAAAGCCTTTTCCAATGGAGTTTCTTTCACCTGATTGTCACAAGCAGGCGGTATGGTTAACGAAAAATTATCATTGTATACATTGGAATAATGGATTTACTCCATTACATCATTTCCCAAAAATAATTGAAACACTTACGAAGAAAGCAGATTTTGCTTTTGTAAAAGGAAGCGAAAAAAAGGATTTTATACAGAAATATTCTAAAAAGCCTGTGATTGAAATAGATGAACAACCAGCGCTAAAGCTAATGGAACCAAAATGCTTCTATCATTCAAAATCACCTTGTATGTGTGCTTTGACAAATGTGTTATTTTTATATGACAATTGTCTTATGAATGAATAAAAATATAAAAAAACTTAATTACCTTTTTATTTTGCATTAACCAACCATGATTGAATACAATTAATATGATACCTTAAATCTAATTTTCTAAATTCATTTAAAAGTTCATACTCATTTTTATATTTTAAATAATCATTACAAAATTTAGCGGCTAATTTACATTGTTCCATTCGATCTATATTATTAACATATGCTGACAAATCTTGTGCTTCTGCGTCTTCTTTGCCTACAATTGATAAATATTGGAAGTATGCAGCAGATATAATAAACTCTTCATACATTTCAGTAACCATTTGCTCCATTGTAAATATTATTAAATTTATTCTTCCTTTTCAATTTCTTGAAGAATAGTATCCTCGTCAATAAATTGCTTCAAGTCTTTTAAATAGTAACCAAAGCCAATATCTTTTAGATCTTGAATAAGTTGAAAAAAATTTAATGTTTCAATGTATTTGTTGCAACAGAGGGCAGCCTTTACGAATTCCGCAGATTGATTACAATAAAAGTCTATCCACTCCGGACCACTTGCCATACAATATGAAAAATAGGTTTTTGAAAGATTACTAAATTTCTCCTCTAATAATTTAACTGCAATCAGCAACTCAGCCATTTCATTTATTTAACATAATATTTTAAATATGTAGGGGGACGTCTCTTGCGAATAGGATTAACTTTCCTTGATAATACCTGTTTTTTATCTTCGTATAATTGAAACCTCTTTTGGGTTGCAATAATAGCAGGTATAAATTGGCAATCTTCTCCTATAAATTCTATTAGGTGGCTTAATTCTCCTACAAAGTATGATTTCCCAAATGTATTGAAAAACGTAGTAAGGCTTATAATTCCTTCTAAATAATCATCACAACAGTCAATTGCTTCCAAATAATCTCGTTTCAGTGGATAAAACAGCTTGGTGTATTCATCTTTCGAAATCACTTCAAAGAAATTGAGATATTTAACTTTTAACTGTCTGATAGTTGTAGTTAATTTTTCGCGATTACACATAATTCACTTATTACTTGACACATTTTTTCTTTTTGTTTTATACAAAATTGGTGGAAAAATTCAAAAATAACTTTTTACGCAACTCGAGCACAGCTTAGTAAATGTGCCTCGGCATACTAAAATTATCATGATGCACCTATTTATAAGACTTAAGAATGCAAAATCAAATGTGGGAGAACAAAGAGAAAAATTAAAAATATGATGCGAATGAGAATAAAAGGGGAGGAAGTTAAGAATGAGGGACATGAGAGAGAGAGGAAGAGGAGGAGGAGGAGGCGCTCCCCTATTATAACTACTAGTCTATCCTATAGCATTAGATGTGTAAGGACTTTAGACCGAAAAAAGACGTATATTGACATTTCATGTCAGAAGCGACTTCGTATTATTGCGTTGATGTTAGAGTATTAACCTATTATAAAACAAAGGGCTTTTTTTGTATGTAATTTTAAAAGATGCTTGTGTTATTATTATTCACTTCGTTTGGTGATGTGGTACCTTTAGCATAATTTTTTGGTTTTTTTAATTACGATCTTGTTATATTAACTGCAGATATCGCCCAAACTAAACATTTTTTTATGTATCTTATTTTTAAAACAGTGACTAATGCATTCACGATCTAAACCATAAAATGTTATACGCATTTACATAAAATCATTTAACCATCTGCCCAAAAATGTATCGGAAGTTGATTGTAGGATTTGACGGAATTTCGAACAAATGAAAACAATGTTACTATTTAACTTTAATAAGCACCCAAATTCAAAGTAAACACAACAGGCAGTAATTGATAATTTTATAAAGTTAAAATTAATAGTAGACAAAAATATATTCTGATAACAGTTTTTCTCTAACGACATGAATATTCGCTAAAATGATAAAATTACCACCGGCCGTTACGATGCGAACAAAAAAAACTCTCCCGCCCCGCCCCCACGTCGTTTAATTGCAATTCAGTTTTCCTATAGATGGTGGCAAAAAAGATTCAGTTATCGTATCGTATAAAATGATATTGGAGCAATGTCGTATAGTGATTATTTTCAATTTAAGAATGTATTACTTGGAGATATGTTTCAAGAATAATGTCTCTATTACCGCATTTAAACTATTGAAGATAATTCTTGCAAACTTAAAATTACCTTCCTTTTTTTCAAAATGACCTACCCGATAAATAAATACAGCTCAACAATATCGGATGAAAATATAAATAACTCATACTGTCAATCGGAAACGATATTAGACGATCCAACTTGCGATAAAATGATTCGCCAATAGGCACGCTTTGGTAAGATGCAGAAAGGATTTTTTAATTTGGATTTTTTGTGTGTAAGAATTCTGTGTTCAAAAACGTTTACATATATTGTAAAAAAATCTTCTTCAAAAGTATTCAACGTTCCCTTTTTCTGTTGTAGTCTAGTGTAAGTCAATACGAAAATTAAGTTCATAAACCTTTGAATTTTGTATCGTTTTATGTTTATGAATTCTAGCCTAAAAATATTAAGGTTAGGATTGTAAAAAAAAAAATGAAGATGGAATGATGAATGTTTATTTTTGCAATTTGTGTTTAATTATATTTCTATTATATTGTTAATGTTCTTACGATGAGTGGAGGTCGATTATACTGGGTAACACTTTACCTGTCGAAATAAAAAAACAAAAATAAAAAAAAAACACTGAAATCAATTTCGATAATAGGGTGGGGGAACCAAAATGAAGTAATAACTAACTTGTTTTCACTTACCCCCTCACCCCCAGCCACCCCAACTAAATAGTCTTAAATGGCAACCCCATACTTGTTATACCTTATAATTAAGGTCTTAAAAAATGCCTTTTTTAGTGCATCATACAATGCCCTACAAAGCTACATTCGATGTAATAGTTTTTGGATTATTAAAGAAAACATTATTTTATTAAATTAAAAATGTATTTTTCGTTATTAATTTAATAAATAATGTTGAAAATGATTTCCATTGTTTTCAAGACAATAATAGAGTCTATCTTCAAACTCTTAACCTACACCTCCAAATGTTTCCCTTGAAATAGCTCGGCATTCTTAAATGATTCTTTTGTTATGAGTTGAGTCAGGTTGCGTCTTAAAAACAATAGATTTTAGATGACCCCACAGGAAGGAATCGAGAGGCGTTAGATCGGGGGATCTAGAAGGACATTCAAGGGGATCTCTTCTCCCAATCTCCCAAAGGAGATGCTTCATCCTGTTGAAAATGTAATAAATTTTCTCTGATTCTCTAATTCATGGATTATCAGAGGCTCGGTAGACCTCTCTAGCAAGTTAGCGTACACATCGCCCTTTAAACTTGCTTGTATAGATAATGGACCAATAATAGCATCTCCCAATATACCAGCCCAAACATTGATTTTCTTGGAGTACTGTAGCAGTAAAAATTTCATAAAATTCAATTCTCTGTCGGGTTCATCATCACCAAGTTCTTGAAGAATTTGCATTTTATAGGGATGAAACTCATTTAATTTGAATAGTCTCCTTATTGATTCGCGGGATAATCCTGTTGCTGTAGCTGCCTGACGAGTCGATAAGATATGATTTATTGTAAACTGTCCGAGAACTTCAATTTGCTTTGCTTCGTTCATTAATCTTCATTGATATCTGTTTTTATTTGCTACAGAACCAGTTTCTTCAAATTTTGTCACTAGTTGGCGAATATACACGTGACTTACATTTTTACCTAGATACCTTTAATTAGATATTTGAGCTGTTCTTAACATACATTGACTTTGGGAACCATACATAAAAATCATTTCCACACGTTCAGCTGTGCTGTACACCATTATTGCAGATAAAAACGCTGTTTTAAAACCTCTCAAAACCGAATATTTAAAACACCACTCTTTTAGACTTATCAATGTCAATTTTTTCAGGTAAGAATTCCACAACAAGGAATAAACAAAAAATAATACAGGCCCAAAATAGTCTCAAGATTAATGCTACGAGAGTAATAAGAATGTTTCTTAAACTAACAGTGAAAAATTAAATTTTTATATATTTCAGTTTTTTTTAAAGATGACAATCATTACATCAAATGTTAGTTTGGACGGTACCACTGAAAAGCATTTTTTAAAAACTCTGAGATAAGGTTTCACGAGTAGGGGATTGCAATTTAGGATTATTTAGTAGAGGCTGCTGGGGGTGAGGGGCTAAGTGAAAACAGGTTAGTTATTACAGAAATTGTTTTCGGTGGGAGAATTAATTATGACACGTTTTTGAAAATATTTTGTTCATTTTGCTTCCTTATATTTTTAAGAATTAAAGTAGTTAAAGTTGAGTAATGTGTATAGTTTCATTCTCTCACGAGCCAATACGCTCTAGAAGTTGCGATTAGTTTTCTTATACTCTTATTAAAAGGCATTCTTTATCCACCAATCTGGTTTAGAGGATAAAATGTGAGTAAACGTAATTTTATGACGGAATTGAAAAAAACGTTGGTGTATGGGCCGTTTAAATTTTCATGCTATTTCGATTTCATCAAAATTTTGTAAAAGATATAAGCATTACAAATAAAAAATATTTTTCTAGTAAACGGGACCAAAAGTAATTTTGGAAAAAAAATAAAAGAACAGATATTTTTCACTTTCAAAAAGTTCTTATAGTTAGTTAACTCTAGTTTAGGTTATTGAATGATGACCCAATTTTATGGAATAAAGTGACTCTAATTCTACGTCTCGCGAAAGCATTGTTGACGTTACAGGAAAAAAAGAACGGATAATAAAATGTGGATTGTATAGAGTTAATTAGAACCTCTTAAAAAGATCGCACTGTGGGAAGGAATGTGAAGAATGTGTTGCTCGTATTGTTTTTATGTCCAGTCAACCGTAGGTGAGCGGAAGGCGACGGCAGTCTTAAGGAAATTCATTTTAAAGCAATTTTTCAGTCCTGTCTGAACTAAATGATTTAAACGGCAGCAAAAAGCAAGAACTTACGAGCAGCAAACAAATTAGTAGGCAATAGTCGATAAGTAGAAAATCGGAGTCAATAACAGTAACACTAATATCATTGAATTCTTTGAAAACGATACCATGCAAAAGCTTTTCCTTGTTCAAATGTGACACAGCGTGTGTTGTTTAGGCAATAGCATCTTTTATATAGAAATACGTTTGTATATTAGTAATGTAGAACGGGAATAAGTCTGAGTACAAAAATATATTGAAAAATTTGAAATTCATAGTGATCAATACCAAATGCCTGAGGTCATAGAACATTTAAATTCAGTACTAGCCCCATGCGAATACAATAAAAACCATAATTTAACAGCGAATATAATCCACCAGTACCTTTATACAGCGTGTACGCTTGTATTTTAAATACATACTTGCCCCAGTGCTGGAAAATGGGAGCTAATATCTGTATTGTGATACAGCTAGGTATCCGGGACTTCTATGATTGTATGGGAATTTATTAGTTGCTCCGTGTCCTGGAATTTAAACGCTCTGCCTCGAAAATAGAAAATTGTATGTTATTTATTCTCTTTTCCATAATAATTATCAAATTTTGCTTTTTTGTTTCAACTGAAATATTTTTGATAATTACATTTTACACTTTTTGTATAATAATTGGCCGAGCTCGTCAATTCCTCCCCAACTTTCTTCTACGGCAAACATCGGAATCGTCATTCACGTAAAAAATTTTTAACAAAACATAATATTTCTTTATTGTTTTCAAAATTCTTTTTCTGAGAGAGTATTTAGCTTTATCATTTAAGAAACAAAATAAAGGAGGATCGCTGCATCTCAATAAATACGGAATAAATTAGAATGAACCTCGGTCAGACTTCTTAACTAAATAGGTGTAACAGAAACAAATTATTAAAACAAACTAGGCAGGTAGGAAACTAGACTTGAACCTTGATAAGTAAATCAGAATAATCTTTTTTGCTGCGGTATAGAAGCGAGAAGCTAGACTAGTAAATCTGGCAACCCTAGATACAGTTATTGTGGTCGATAAACTTATTGGTAGATAACAGACCGGATATCTCTTTAATGGATGCTGTGGAAAAGATAGCTTACTTTATTGACATATCACACCCATCTGACCATAACCTGGAACGAAAGAAAACAAAGAAAATTAATAAGCAGTCTGAATTATTTAAAGAATATAAAAATACTTACCTCGAAAGTGGTGAAAGTCATTTCTCTGGTCAGCCTGGCTGCAGAACTGGTAATGAAAAAGCTGCCTCGATGTCTGGAAGAAATTAAAATTAACGAGAAAACTGAACTAACAACGATGTAGAAGTCCGTAAGATGAAAAAAATCTTGAAGATCTCTGAAACTGGACTAAAGATATATCTCTTTATCTTTGTCGATTATCTGCCTGCCTGCTAAACTTATAATCTTATAAAATACTTAGCAATCAAAAAGTGTAAATTTCTTCGATGCAGAAATATCCTAATACTAGAATACAAAAGTTGTAAACAAAAAGTTGTAGGATAAAAAATAGAGAATGGGCTCGGTGGTGGTAAAACAAGCAATTTATGGTTTTAAATAGGTTTTTGACTGCATATTTCACAACTGATTGCTCATATATTAGAAACTTAGAATTGACCGAAATAACGTACATTTCGTGAATGAAATTATGGAAAATGGAGCACACAAAGCATTGGCTTTTATCGCATCTAAAGTCCATGACAGAAGTAATAATACAATTAGCTGACTCCACCATTGAACCAAAGAATGAGTATTATTGGGAGAGGCGTCAAATTATGACAAAGCTAATATTTGGGTGGCTACGAAGGTATTTTCGGGGGTAATATCCCTAGTACATCTAATTTTTCCGGAAAAAATCGGAAAAACGAGTTTCTAACTAATTTGTTTAACAAATAGCATGAGTGTTAGCGGTTTTAAAAACCGAGTCGAAGAAGATGATTTTTCCACTTGCGCGAATGCTATTTGTTAAACAAATTTCTCAGAAACGAGTAGTATGCACGAGGGTTATTAGGTAAAATTATTTCCTGAGTTCAATAAATAATATTATTTTTATTTAAAACAACAGTAAGAATAATAATTATTAAACCAGAAAACATAATACAATTATTATGTACTCGTTTTAACTTCAAACTGTCAAACTTAAATAATGTTTTTCCGATTTTTTTTTCGGAAAAATTGCTGACAATTATGTCAGGCAATTTTTCCATTTGGAAATTAAATATGACTTCGAATTCTTGTTCAATGGTCAAAACTGATAGGAAGGAATATATCCGTTACTGTAAGAGGTGGACGAATGAAAGCGTTGTCATTGTATTTAAGAGCTAAAATATAAGGATATTTATATATTAAAATTACCGAAAGATACACCCTTTTTTGTTATAACAGTAGGCTGTTATAACAAAAGAACGCGAATAGTAGGTTCTGGAAATCGTAAGACAATTCTCAAAAATTTATAAACCGCTTGAACTATTAAATACTCTGTAGGTTCCAGAGCTTAAATTCGCTTCTACTATTTATCATACTAATTTTTTTCCAACAACATAAAAATTATTTTCTGACATAAAAATAGTTTACAAATCAACAAAACCCTTTGTAAGAGGGAAGTATTGTAATCCTGAAAAATCACATCCCAGATATTTACATATTTTTTTTAGATGCCGAAAAACATGTTTTCCCATTTCCGTCACCTGTTCCCGGCAAAGCAGAAATCTTATTACCCGATTAACTTCAAATTTTGGTCAAAAAGTAAGTGTCATATGTAGATGGAACCCTAAAAATTTTGGTAAAAACTCAGTATGGCAGTACAAAAAATCACGGTAAAAAAATTACGTATTAAAATGATTTTAAATTTGACACAAAAATCAGTATTAGTATTAGTATTATATAGATATAAACTGGTAAAATGATGGTAAAAATCCGAGATGGCGAATTCATATTAAATTAAAAAAAAAACGCTTGTACAAAAAAACAAGTTTAATATGGAGATGAACTGGTAAAATTTTAAGAAAATTCGAGATAGCGGAACAAAATGGCGACTGAATAAAATGTTTAAAAAATTAATCTGTTAAAACTACTTATTGGATTGATTTCAATTTTTGCGCAAAAATCAAGTCCGATACAAGGAATAATTGGAAAGTTTTTGTATGCATTAAAATAGCGGACTAATAAAATATTTAAAAAATCGTTCTAAAGAAAACAACTTCTTCAATTGATTTAAAATTATGCAGAATAAATCAAGTTTGATATAGGGATAAACTGGTAAAATCGTGGTATAAATTCCAGACGGCAAAACAAAATGGCAGCCTAATAAAATCTTTAAACAATTAGTGTGAAAACACTACTTATTCGGATTGATATCAAATTTAGTAAATAAGTCAACTGTGATATATGGATGACCTGGTAAGACTTTGCTATGAATGCAAGGTGATAGAAAATCGCTGTCTAATAAAATGTTTAAAAATTAATATAAAAACTACCTATTTAATTAACTTAAAAGTTTGCACAAAAGTCAAGTATAATGCAAGGCAGTAAAATTTTGGCACGAATCTTATATAGCCCAATAAAATAGCGGCGTAATAAACTGTTTAAAAAACTGACTCAAAAAAGTACTTATTTGATTGACTTCAGATTTTGCCCAAAAATCATGCATATATATTATTAAATTGTTTGAAAAAACAATTCCTTTGTTTGTCAAGAAAAGTCAAGCATTAGTTGTTTAGTACGGGGTGTTCCATTTTGGTTGCAAATGCGGGGGTATCTCGTTTATTTTTAAAGATAGAATCTTGCGGTTTTTCACGAATCTGAGCTACTTTTTTGTGAAAAAGTCATAGTCCTCGTAGTTTCCGATCTTTAAGGCGATATTGGAAATATTACATTTTCAGGTACCCTTTGTATCTCAGTTGTACGGCGACTGGTCAAAAAGAAAAAAACGAATCCTTTTAGAACTTTATACGTAGAATTCAGTGGCGTAGTCAGTTTTTCAGAATATTACTGTTTTTGAAATATTGACCATTGCTTGGTTTTTCAAATGGGACTCTCTGTATTTTTGTCAAGAAATTAATTTTTATTTTTACCAGATTTTCTAAAATATATAACACGAAGGGTCTATTTTAATAAACAACAAAAAATTTGCTAACTTTCATAATTCGCATTCATAAAGAGAACGAACCTAATATAACTTTTTACCGAATAAAAAAGAATATATTTGATCACGGATCATTTAACAAACCTCGTTCAAAAACATTTAATAAAGAAAATCGAGGGGTTGAAGAAATCACAGTTTGGCTAATGCAAAAGCTTATCTTACAAACTCCTGTAGAGCCAGTGAAGGGATTCCAAAAATTAAAGTTTAAAAAACTCTAAAAAACACAAATACCACCCATACAAATTTAGGCTTCTCCAGCACTTACACCCTGGGGATGCTCAACGTCGGATTGTATTCTCCAATGGATATCGAGAACGATATGATATGGTTCGAGATTTTGAAATGAAGGTTATATGGTCAGACGAAGCAAATTTTAGTAATTCTGGTATATATAATTGGCACAATAGCAGGTTCTGGGCCCAGGAAAACCAACATCAAATATGTGTCTTGCTTCATATTAGGAACACAGATAAGATTTTATATATTTGAGAAAATTCTAACAGCTAATCTCTACGTACAAATTTTAAAGAAAACTATACCTGATTCGCTTGATGATGTCCCTTTAGGGCATGTAAACGAAATTTATTTTCAACAGGACGGGACTCCTGCACATAGTGCTCAAATGGCGAGGTGATTTCTGAAGAATAATTTTACCAATCAATGGATCGGAATCAATAGCTCTTTAAGATGACCCCCTAGGTCCCCAGACTTGTCATTATGATAATATTCAAGATTTAGTAAACGCAATAAGAGAAAATTTTCGCTACTTACAAAATCATCCCGATATTTTACTTAATTCCTATTCTAATTCGAATAGGAAAATTATGAGAAGCGTGGATACAATAAAATGAAAATCAGTCTGAACAGTTCTTTTGATTTACTTACTTGATTACTGTAGTGCTTGTGTTGCGACTAACAAAGTTGGTTTTTGCTGATAGGCTTATTGGATAATAATTATTTATTAATGTTCCTTCCTTTTGTTTTATAGATCTAGGTAATTACTAATTAGCACTGTTTTGTGCAAAATTGCTTATGGATATACTGATAATTAGCTGTTATTTGCTTTTCTTCATTTAATGTACGCATATAAATATTGTTAATGACTTAAAATAAAAAGCATCATTGTTTTGTATGGTCTACTGCAAAACTTTTATTGCAAATTATAAAAATTAAGATTTTTGTTGTTGTTTGTTAAAACAGGCCCATACTGTGTTATATTTTTGAGAAGCTGGTAAAAACGTAAATTAATTTCTTGACAAATATAAAGGGTGTCCCATTTAAATAAACCAAGCATTAGTCAATATTTCAGAAACAGTAATATTTAGAAAAAATTGACTACGCCACTGGATTCTACGTGAAAGTTCTAAAAGAATCCGTTTGTATCTTTTTGACATGTTGTCAGACAACTAAGATACAAGAAGTACCTGAAAAATATCGCCCTATAGCTCGTAAACTAGGAGGGCTATGACTATTTGGTTTGCGGCATCTTTCGTTTCACAAAAAAGTAGTTCAGGGTTGTGAAAACCGCAAAGTTCTATGTCGGTGAAATTAGCGACGGTTTTCAGCGACGAATTATGTTCGCAGGGCGTCCACACCAATACAATTTATATTCTTCGGCGTATAATTTTAAAAAGAGTTTTCGCATGAATAAAAATGAATTCTATATTTTTAATACAAATTAGAGAAAGGATTACACAGTCTCCAATTAAGAGACAAATAAGAATGTACCAAAGAATACTTCTGACTAATATTACAGCTGTCAGTACCGAATAAGAGGATGAATACTAAACACAATAAATAAAGCAGAAAGGTCATTCAAAAAATCTTTATTTTTCGTATTTCAGATTTTACACAGAGTAAGGTATTAAGGGTCAATTGAAATGTATTAAAAAATCCCTCTATCTAATATTACTGCTCTCAGTACCGCATAAAGGGTTGAAAACTAAAAATAATATTATGTTAAAAAAGCCATTTAAAGATACTATCTCTTTATTCCAGATTTTGGATGCTGTTACACTTCTATCCCTTTAGAAATAACTGGGGAGGCACCAAAGAGTACTTCTACTAAATATTACTTTTCTCAGTTCCGTCCAAAGAGTAAAAACGCGAAATAATATATAAAACTAAAAAGTCATTGAAAGACACTTTATTTTTGTTATTCAGATTTTGAATGGTATTACACTTTCAAATTTTCAGGAGGTAAAATATATAAAGTTAAAGAGCCATTAAAAGAACCTAAGAAAAAACTGAAAAAAATTGTTAGACAAACTGCATTTAGATTGTCGCTGACTTGGCTGTAAGGATGTAAATAAACTTAAGTAGATATAAGAATAGTATTTTAATTTCTAAGAACAAAATAACATATGAGAACAAACGTAAAATTTGAATCGCGATTTAAATGTCAAAATGCTCCCCTTAATAATTATTGCAATCGCATAGTATGTCAGCTTCCTCAGTATCATTATCTTCTACATTATCATCTTGATCATTTGGAATATCATTTTGCTCATGATTGTCCGAGAAAATTGGCTTTAACCATGTTAATTCAGGATCGTTGGCCCAATTTGCCCCTGATAGTTCCACTAACAATTTCGAGAGACTATGGAGTTTTTTTATTTTAATTTTGTTTGGAGCGCTAGGTAACTATAGAGTCGCAAGCTTCTTTTCACGTCTAAGTAACGTTTGAAATTGTTTGGAAAGATCGTCGTTTCTGTAAAACAGTTCGGTCTTAAGCCAAATATCGGTGTTGTTTTTTGATCTTTTAATAATAATCCGTTTGGCCGCACTGATCCCTTCAATTTTCTTTTCGTAAACAAACCAGTCTCTGCCAAGTTGTCGAACGTCTCCCTTCTTGGGGTAAATATCAAAGTATTGGTATGATAATCAAAGAACTGAAAACTTTATACCGGCAACGATAATCAAATAGCGGTTAGTCCAAGACACATGGACAAACCCCTGTTAGTTTGTCTACTGCGTATGGACATACAGCATATAGAAAGCCCAAGATATTTTCATAATTTATTTTGCATGCGATAAAATGCATTTAGTAAATCTTTCCCTATATAAGATTGTAGCTCTCTGTTTGCAGTTTTTCATGCCACCTTTCGTTGAAAAATGGACAAAATGCATATAGAAAGTCTGCTCCTCATATATTATTTCGCGTTTTACTCCCTTGGACGGCACTGAGGGCAGTATTATTTAGTAGAAGTACTCCTTGGTACCTCTTCAGTTATTCCTAAAGAGATGGCGGTGTTCGCATCCAAAATCTGGAATAAAGAGATAAAATATCTTTGAATGGCTTTTTTAACATAATAATATTGCTAGTTTTGAACCCTTTATGCGGTACTGACAGCAATAATATTACACAGAGAGATTTTTTTAGTATATTTTAGTGGAGCCTTAATGTGTAACTCTGTGTAAAATCTAAAATAAAAAAATAAGTTTTTTTAAATGACCTATTTGCTTTATTTGTTGTTGTTTTATTCGGTACTGACAGCCGAAATATTAGGCAGAAGTATTGTTTGGTACTTTCTTATTCGTCTCTTAATTGGAAACTGTCTAATTCTTTCTCTAATTGGTGTTGAAAATGTAGAATTCACTTTTATTTATGCGAAAACTCTTTTTAAAATTATACGCCGAAGAATATAAATTGTATTGGTGCAGATATCCTGCGAACGTAATTCATCCTTAATTTCACGGACATGAAAGTTCTCTCTTTAAAAATAAGCGACCAAAATGGACACCCTGTACAATGTTTTAATTTTAAACGGGGCGCAACCAAAGTGTACCGAGTAATATCTTACATATCATAGATACGTTTTTATCTAAAAAAAAATATATTGTTCACATACCATGTATATTGCGCTTGCTATAAAATGAACATATATGTATATGTCTGAGAAGATTTATCTGCATATTTAATCGTTTGCTTGCTTTTTACGAATGTGTCTCTATACGAAAACAAGATACCATACAACACTCTCAACCAGTTTAAACGGAAATAGTTAATAAGCTCTACGACCTTTAAAATAAAAAGAAGTTCAGAGCTATTAAAAATGTATGCAAGTTTAAACAAAGGATATGCATATGCATTTTACATAAAAACCGCCGCATACGCAGAAATTGTTCGTAACTACCTAAACAAATAAATTATTATTATACAAGGCCCATTTAAAATAGAATAATTTAGTTACAGAAGTATCTATTGTAAATTTATTTGTCTTTTATTAGGGTGATTTTTAAGTTAAGAAGGAAAGTCTTGGCTTATGTGTGCTTATGCTTGTGTCAATTGACTAATTAGTAATTTGACAAAATTTTATTATTAATATTCTGCCCTCCTAAGACAACTTGCTTTAAGTGCAAAACAGTAGTTTTAAGATATGAAGCTGAGATTATATGCAGTTTTTATAAAAGAACAAAATCAGGGTAATGTTTGTGATTTTTTTTAAGCGAAAAATTATTATATGAGTTAAAAAAATGTGATTATGTATTATGCTATAAAAATAGTAAAATAACATTAAAGTCTTGGAATATAACACGTATTATTTAACTACTTTTTTTTTATTATAAAAAATGCTATAAATGTTTGTTTTACAACAATAACTTTAATTCTAAGATTAAATAAACTAAATAAGGTTCAAATTGAAATATCTGAATACTGAAAATCGAAAAAAACATGTATTTGCTGCAATTATACAGAATGTAAAAAAGAGCCTTGCATAATAGTCAAAATGTGCTTAAGAACTATAGCTCAAAACCAGTCAACGATTTTTTTGTCTTGGGATGTTTTAATAACCACTACCGTCATACCTCTACCCGATTTTGGAAATCTTTTATTAATATATAGAAACAATGCATATTGTAATAACAGTAAATAAATACATATATGTTTACAACTGACGCAGTTTAGCTTTTAATAGCTACTCTACTAAACCAGGTGAAAACAAAATAGAAAAAAAAATTAAATAATTAAAATGAAAAATTATTTAAGTCCTCATTAAGTAATGACGCAAAAAAAACAGAGAGTTTACATAAGAAAATTAAAATAACAACTAAATTAAATAGCAAATTTTAGAGTGAATAAAAAATAAATACACTAAAAAAAACCCCTGAGTAGGTCACTGAGAAGCAATCTAATTTATCATGTTCTGCAAAGTTAATAAATATTTTTTAAAAGTATTATTATTAAGGTTTAGCAAGTTTTTTTGTAAGCTCTTATAACGATGTGCTCATTGTAAGTCAATCCACGCTTTAAAATGACACTCTAATGATGAGGCATGGTTAACCCTTCGTTATTTTGGAGATTAAAATTTCGAATGTCATGGCGAAAAACTAAGCGCTTATGAAAGGAAAGGGAGATCCAATATTATTAAAGGTACATAAATGTAAGTTTCTTCGAACCTCCCTGAAATATTCTGAAATGTGGTCATATTTCCTAAGACCATAAACAAATCTAACACTCGCATTCTTTGTATCGGATTATTGCGCTCCTGGGCAAGGCAAAAAGCGTACACAAAATCACAATAATTGAAATTTGATAAAACAAGGGATTCGCACAAGTTTCTCCTTAAATTTATATTTAAAATACGCCTGTTATTGAATAACATTTTGAAAAGAGATACCATTTTTGAACTATTTTTTAGATGTTCTTTAAACCTTAATTGACTATCCAATATTAAACCTAGGTTTTTCGCAGAGTCAACGAAAATAAATCTTGAACAATTAATGGAAATATTGAGGTTATTTTTTAGAAAGATTAAATTATTGTTTTTGCCAAATAGTAAAAGACAGAACTTAGAAGGGTTCAGATTCAAATTATGACCTTTAGAAAGTTGATACAAGGTTTCTAGATCTGTGTTTATATGTGATTCAATAAGTTCATAATCCTCCTTATCAAAACAACAATATCGTCTGCGAAAGCTCGAACTTTACTAAAAGATAATGATTTCAAGATATCAGACGTACAAACCAAAAACAAGAGAGATCCCAAGATAGAGCCTTGCGGTACTCCAGATAATATTTCCGCTAAGTAAATTTTTTGAAATTTAAATATGATTTAGTTAATTGAGAAGAGTTATTATCAAATACATAGTATTTTATCTTGGCAATCAGTAAATTATCGTTCTACGAGATAAACTAATTGTATCCAAATGATAGATTTTACCACCATATCTCTGTACTTATCTTTTAAGTATGTCATACTTTGTAATAAATAAATAAACGTGCTTTAATGTTATCCATTATTAGTCAAGAACATATTTAAATGTAAGAAAATAGGAGTTTGCATATTGGTCAAAAATTTGGCTATAAGAAAAGCTGCTCAATTACTTGACGAATTATTCTTGGCCCCTGTTTCAGTCACTCAAATCAGTCCCTAGACGTGTTTGAATTGATTGATTGATTTACTTCTCTTGTCCGAGAAATAAACTTGCCAACTAAATTAATTATTTCACTGGGGCGGATCAACTGCTGAGCACTTTCGCTGGCTATCGCGCACTTGCAATTCTTCAATAAAGAGATGAACACACAATAAATTATGACCGAGCATTTGACCGTGATCAAATTGAATAGTCAATTGGCAGCTCATTTGATCAACGCACAACTCTATTTTTGGATCTATAGAAGCAAGGCTCTCAGTAGCGTAACCACATATTGCACCTACCAGATGTGGAATATTCGCCATTTACCTATTTTTTAGCAATTAGCGACGTAAAACCTGAGAGAGAGATTTTTTTCACGAATACAAACATTTTATTTGGCCGTCATTTTATTCTGCTATCTTGAATTAATACCATATCTTTACTAGTTCATCTCTATACCACGCTTGGTCATGGCACACAATTTAAAATCAGTCCATAAAGTAGTTTTTTGAGGCTGAATTTTTAATCATTTCTTTAAGTTGATTCCTACATAATACCTGAATTTTGTGCAAAATTGGAGATTTGGATAAGTAGTTTTTTTAGTAATATTTTTTTTAACATTTCACTAGGCCGCCATTTTATTTTGCCATTTTCAATCTTTACCAAAATCAGGTCATCCCCATATGACCCTTAATTTTTGACCAAAATTTGAAGTCAATTGGTTAAGTAGTTTTTTGCTATGCCGCGAAGATACAGTCCGGCAGACAGACCGGCGGAATGAGAAAACATATTTTTCGCCATCTAGACGCTCTAAAACGAAAAAAATCTCAGGGTGATTTTTTACGATTACAATACTTCCCTTTGATGAGAGGAGTAATAAAAACAAGTTAATATAAATAAAAATAGGAATAAAATGAAAATGTTAAATCCGCAGACAAATATGTACAGATTATAAATTAACAAAAACACTATAGAATACAATGTCAGTCATTTACAACCGCTATTGTAGACATCTCCTAAGAACACCCAAGCTCAGATGTAATAAGTCAAAAACTTAAAAATGTCGATTATAACTTCTTCGGATTCGATCGACAGACATTGGGCCATAATTTGATGAAGTTGCTCGAGTAAAAAATGCTGCAGGCTTGTTTGATTTCCAGGAAGGTGTAACAAAATTCCTTCAGAGGTATTCAGTTCAGGAGTCTTCTAGTCTCTGATGTTGTATATTTTTTATGCCACAAGAAAATGTGGTCGGGTATGATACACCCTAATACTGGTAGATCGCAATACTGAAAAATGTGCTTAAACAGAATATTAAACTTATAAGGACAGTAAATTGTGAATTTTACAATTTTTACAAAATACTAATGAAATCTGAACAATATTCTACACCTAAATTTTAAAAAGCTGTAATCTAAATGGTATGACAAACACTTTTGATCGACGTAAAGAATATGCAAATTAGGTTGTAAATCCAGAGTATCTTGGTTATCAGTAAAGATAGAAAGATGAGGTTTCCACATCACTGTATTATTTTTTTGTGTAAAGCAAAATACCGTTAACAAAAACTCTATAGCCACCTTAGTTTTTTTAGCCGTATGCTGCAGCTCTGGGACCCTGTACAATATCAAAAATTTAAAGACGAATTCTAGTAGATTTTTCTCGTAGAATTCAGTAGTCTATTTTTTCTAGTTACCTTCGTTTTTGAGATATAAATTAAACTTGTTTTTTTTAATAGAAATATATATTACTCCATAGTTATTTTCAAAATTACATACAACATTTTTCATATTAAATCATTAAATAAAAACAAACTAAAGATTTAAAGTTATGCTGTTGTCAAAAAACGGTATTCTGTTTTGCAGAAAAAATAGCACAGTGATATAGAAAGCGCATCTTTCTATCTTTACTAATAATAACCGACATGTTATCATTTTCAACGAAATTTAATACCCTGTCCATTTCGAAACTTGACAATTTAATTATAAATCATAATATCATAAACCAGACACTTGACTACTTTACATTTTAATTTCAGCGGCTTTTCAATTCGTTTTAATTCTGACAGTGCGTTGTGTCTTTAGAGATGAAGTTTGTACTCTTGATTTCAAAACTTATACCAATTTAAAATTTTTAAGAGGTGACAAAAAATATAAAATGTATTATTTAAGAGAAATAAAAAACCCGCCTGCTTAAAACCGATCGTGGAAAATATACTGAACGAATATATATTGCAGGCCTTTAATTTCAAAACTTACAATTTTCCCACTAAATGTTTTTCAGATAACTGGGAAAAACGTTTTATGTAAAATTGACTACTCAAAACACCCTGAAGTTTAATTAATATATTATATGATATTGAAAAACCCTTATAAATGACATTAGAACAAAAAAAATTAAGTTTTGAGAAAATTGCAAAAAATGTTTTGGAGATTGTTAGTTTTATAACTTTTTCGTGGATATTTTGAGTTTTGAGACTAAACTGGGCAATTTATTTTTTGCAACTCATTTAAACAACGAAATATAAGCACTTTATATTCGCATTTTCCACCACTGATATAATACGATTCTATAAAACTCCAACTGACCGAAGTTCTTCCATTAATATCCATAGTGTTTTCTAACAATGCTAAACATATTTAAAAACAAATGATTTGTTTAATCAATAGTTTTTTCCGCTTGACTTTTTAGATATTATATTAGGACGCCATTTTGTTTTACCATCTTGGATTCATACCAAAATATTACCAGTTCATTTCTATGTAATGCTTGATTTTTTGCAAAATTTGAGGTAAATTGGATAGTTAGCATTTTAATAATCATTTTTTCAACATTTCACTAGGCTGCCATTTTATTTTGCCATATTAGATTTTCAAATCTTAGTAAACAATCCATTTTTAATTTCTTTCAATTGATCGAAAATCTAAGTAAGTAATAAATTTGAAATCAATCTGGTATAAAGTTTGTTAACTACGCGGCCAACTGACAGATACACCGAGAGACATACCGACAGAATTGAGAAAAGAGGCGCTAAAACGTGAAATTATGTAAAACCTGGGGGTTGTTTTTTTCACGATTAGAAACAATATATTTGGCCTTTATTTTGTTCCGCTATCTTGAATTCATGCTACAATTTTACCAGTTCATTTCTATACCACACTGAATCTTCTCGCAAAATTTGAAATCAATCTATTAAGTACTTTATTAAGGTTACATTTTTAAATAATTTATTAAGCTGCCGTTATGTTTCGCTGTCTTTGATCATACCAAAATTTTACCAGTTGATTCCTATATAATATTTTTTTTGGTTCAAAATTTGTAGTACACTGGATAAATCTTAATGTATTTTTGTTTCACGTTACACCATTGTCAAAACGAGGACGCCACTATCCGTGTGTAAAACATGTCCTGCAATGTCGCATGCTTAATAATCCATTTCAGGCAAACGGCGATCGCGATTTCACACTTTTTAAAGCTCATCAAGTCGCCATAGACTAGCGAGCACCGTGTGGGGCAAAGTCACAAAATGGAATCACAGAAACCATTACTCCGCTGGCTAATACCACGACCGGCATTGAATCACACTGTTGGTTTTTGACTTTCGCTGGGAGAAATAATGTTAATGTATTTTTGTTTGACGTTACACCAATATCACAACAAGGACTCCAATATCCCTGTCTGGCACAATGCACACACACACAGTGATCCATTTCAGTCAAAAAACGATCACAATTTCGCTCTTTTTAGAATTCATTAGACAGCCATAGACTAGCGAGCTCCATGTAGGGCAAAGGCACAAAATTAAATCACAGAAACAACTACTCGGCTGACTAATACCACGAACGGCATAGAATTACACTGTTCATTTCTGACTTTCGTTGGGAGAAATAATGGTAATGAATTTTTGTTTCACGTTACCTCAACGTCATAATAAGGACACCACTATCCCTTCCTGGAACATGGCGGCATTGCAAGAAAGACGTTTCTCATTTCTTTGTATAAAAAGATAAACACCCCGCCATTCTTTCAATTGATCGAAAATCTAAGTAAGTAATAAATTTGCAGTATCGTAGTTGGTTGTAGCCCATGAGTAATTAATCATTACTCATTGCTAGGAGTAGCAGGTACTTTTACTTGACCAAAAACATATGGATAATATACGCATTATTTATTAGTCGTAGATAAAATGTTTTGATGGCTATGTGAAGTAAAATTGCCATACGATCGTGTACAGCTATTATTTTAATATTCTAGGAAGGAATATAGGATACTACGGGTAGACAAAGGACGTTGCCATACCTATGTAATCGGTGTTAGTACTCCACGGACAACAACCGGAAAGGTACTTCCTAAAGCGGAATAATGTCGCAATAATACGCATATTGATGACCGAGTTTACTGATGTTTTAAAATGTAAACACTGTACGAATTATTAATTATTTTGTTACTGTACGTTATTAAAATCCTACCTCTAGTACCGAGCAAAAAGGTAATATATTACCAAACAATACATAAAATAACAAAAAAAAATGTAGTGATTATCTGTCGTTGAGATATACATTTTGATAATATGTTCATGATTAATTTCTTGCCTCCGTCTATACAAAAATGGGTAAATTGACTTTACTCGGAACTTCCCTCATTGTGATTTAATTTTATTAAGGTACAGCAATATATTATCGATCCGCATAAGTATAGTTTTTTAATAAAATTCACTTTCCTGGTTAAAAAATAGGATTCACTACAAGGAAGTTTCGATTGAATTTGTCTACAGACTTGTTTTACCCTTAGAGTAAAAATTAAAGGTTTACTCTAAGGTTTTACACAATTAATCGGATGTTTCCACATAATGTATCATTTCTTTTATCCAGAAAAGTGAAAGATAACATAATATGTACATTAATATATTACAAAATGATTGTTTTCGAAACTAAACAGGGTTATACTTCACAATCCCTGAAAAAAAGAGATAAACTCGAATGAAATCAATTTACCGACTTTTTTTTCTGAAATGGTCTTTAATAAACTTTTTCTCTCAATGGGAGAGTTCATGTTTTAGATTGTCTTCAAACTGCGCTTAATTGGAAATTTCACCATGACCTCATCTAAATCAAAATACCTTTCGTTGTTTCTTACTAAACTGCTGGTCAACTCAAGTGCATAAAGCAGAATCTTGATGTTTTTATAAAAATATTGATTATTTTACTATGTAGCTTGGTTACTTTATATCAAATCTCTACAGAGACTGCAAATATTTTAAATATTGAAAAAGAAATATTTGTAACGAAAAAATCTGTTAATTATGATTTACCACATTACTGGATTGTATAGAGTATACAGTATTTAACATACCAAAGATATGGAAAATTTTAAATCCAGAGCTTCGAACAAAATGTTTGAGTACAATATAGAAAAAGAAAAAATAATTGTTTCGTTGTGTAAAAAGTCTTACTTCTACAGCGTGGACTCGAAAGTCGAACCAAAGTTGTCGCAAATAATTGAAATGAATATTTAGGGTATACATTAATTCATGCCCAAAACTCTTAAATAATGTTTAATGATTAATGATTTTTCTAGTGAAAATAAGACAAATAGTTTTTATTAACAAGGGTCTGCAAACGCTGTGCGTTCGAGGTACAGGGTGTTATAATGTTAATATTTTTTGATATTCCTGTTACATTGCTAGTTTCTTTTAAACCAAATTTGGTACACTTTATACTATGACTAATGCCAATAAAGAGATTTAATAAGTTTTGAAAATTTTACAGGGCGTTATGTTTTCCGGATTGCGACCTCT
Organism: Kuschelorhynchus macadamiae; assembly: GCA_030620095.1. Taxonomy (NCBI): domain Eukaryota; kingdom Metazoa; phylum Arthropoda; class Insecta; order Coleoptera; family Curculionidae; genus Kuschelorhynchus; species Kuschelorhynchus macadamiae. The sequence continues at coordinate 1,771,648 of JAUTXW010001598.1, read as the reverse complement.
TTAATGCTCCAAAACTTTTTACTACGACGTCACTAGCCATTTTTACAACAATGAAAATCGTCATTCTAGTCTATAACTTTTAGAAGTTATTTAACAAAACAAATATTTTTTTCAAAATATTATTTTGCTATTATATAACTTTCAAATGGTAAAATAGAAGTATTCAAAAAATTTAAAGAAACGAAAACGTTACAGAGCCTTTAATTTAAATATATTTCGAAATGCGCGAGGCGCATCGAAAAAACAGAAAATAACATTTTGACATCCTGTATCTCGAAAATGAAGTGCCTATGGACCCGTCGTTAAGTGACATTTTCTTTATCTTTATAAGTTAAATTACTTTCAAATTTTTGGACATCAATTTATTAACAATCTGTATATTAGATACTCTAAAATTAATGAGAGAGGCACAGACGCTTTGTTCTCCAGATACCGGGTGTTAAAACTAAATATTGCTTTTCGTCTCTTCCATACACCCCGTACATTTTGAGAGATATTTAAATTAAATGTCTCATTCTTTTCTGTAACTTTTTGGTTACTTTAATTTTTTGATGTTTTGCATTATTTAAAAGTTATTTAGCATAATGTAAAATTGTAGAAACTAAAAGGTGCGAAATGTAGAAAAAATGTACGAGAACAAAGAAAGAATGAAGAATTTGGCTTTTTTGTAAACATGGTTAGTGACGTTCTAGTACAAAGGTCTGAAGAACCAAAAGGAAAAAACAACTGTAGGTTTTTCCAAAACTTCTTAAGTCGCTTTATTGGCATTACTCATAGTATAACGTGCACCTTTGGAATTAGATGTAAAAATCTCTAAAAATGTACGAGAAATATCAAAAAACTAAACATATATTAACAATGTATCTGTATCTCTAAGACAAAGCGGACTGTTATACAAACATTTTTCGTATGTTTTAAAGATTTTAGAGTTTTGGGTATAAATTCATTTACATCTGAATGACTTTTTTTATATTGTACTTAAACATTTTGTGTAAGCTCTTTGGAATTAAATTTTGCCATATCGCTTGGTAAGCGCCCTGTATAGGTACATTACGAATTTCATTACTGTTGGTAAGCATATCTAGCAGAGTTATAAAAAAACCCTTCTCGAGCTTAAGGTGTAAAGATATTAAACGTTAACTAAAGTTCTAAAAAGCCTGCTTTAATTTTCTGATATCCAACTGACCGGAAAATAATCCGAATTTGGTCTTTGGAGATATTTTAATCAAAAAGATTTTTCAAATTTTAAAATGTTTGCACTCCATGTATACGTTTTTAGTATACATGTAGTATGAATTAAAAGAAACATCATTTGATATAAAATAATAGAGCTACAGGGTAAAATGCAAAATAATCAGCATTTTCATAAAAAATATTTCAAAAATTAACGGATATATCAAAAAACCCACCAATTTTTTTGCATTTAATCTCTCCGTAAAATAAAATAAAATAAAAATATATTATATAAGAATAAACTCTTTTTGCTACTGCCTGGTATAGCTAAACTACTGAAATCATAAAAGCTACTAAACCTTTAACTTATTTTACAAGATAAAATTTTTCCAAAAATATAAGTTTTTTCGACGATCTTTACTCCCTAGAATACGCGAGTGAGTATGTAGTTTTTCGATATTTTCAAGGAGCTAATAGTTGAATGATCAGTAGGAAGTTTTCTAAAAATATGTTGAGAGTGTTGAGACATAAACATATTTTGACAAAAGAAATGCGGATAAGTGTGGACTATACCCTATATATTTTGAACCAAATTACAATTATTTATTAAATAAGTAGATATTTGGATGTAGCCAATCTCACAATACTTTTTTAAACATTATTAAGCATCTAGAACATTTAAATTTACTCTCTGTTATTTCATGGTTTTATTATTGGCTTAAAACCAATGTTTTTGTGGTGAATGTATAATATTTAATTTTAACCAATTTTTATTATATCTTATTATATTACAAAGTCAATCTGGAATGTTAAAGATGCTCCAAAACATATTTAAATATTGAGCATTACATTTATGTTGGACATGTTAATACTTGCATCAGAAACAAATTCTAATTAAACCATATCTCAACCTCTTTGTTTGTTGAGGTTGAGGGATATAACCCGAAAGCCGATTTAATGCCGCTCTTTTTCATGTTACCGGCTTTTTAAGAGATTTATAGAATTTGAATTAAAATATTCTCTATAAGTAGATCAAGTTTACAGATTTATGTTGATACGATTTTTTTCTGCTAAATATGTGTAACGCCTTTACTATAAGCTTTCTTAGCAAATTGGAGTAAACCTATTTAAGCTCTCCTCAGGGTTCCTCATCAACCTGTTTTTACACGATGAATTTTATCATTTAGTAACTTTTATCCTTTTGCGAGTAAAATTTCCCATTTTTATGGGATAAATAGTTTTTTATCCGCCGCTGTTTAATCCCCTTAGGGCCACCTTACCTAGGATAAAATATTTGTATGTGCAGTAGACGTGGTTCGTCATTTTTTTTAATACCCATATGCTCTAAAAATTTTTTATATAAAAAATCATGAAATCCGATTAAATCCTCTTTGGATGATCCATTATAAAAAAGAAATATAGTAAAAATAATTTGACGAAAGTCGCCGTTTTTTAAAAAAGGCTATATTTTCTGTTTTAAAAGTGGTTTGTATAGCGGAACAAAATGTTTCATATAAAAAAAACGTTGTTTTATGAGATGAAAAATGGAATATTCACCTTCTTATAGGACAAGAAATATGTTTATATAAAGAATAAAATTTTTTATAAAAAAATAAAACTTTAAACTAAAAACTTAAAAGCCCATAACAATATAAACTGTCAAAAAATAAAGTATTTAGTAAAATTGAAGTTCAACCATTTAAAACACGATATGTTTAGACAACCCTCTGTTTTTCTTCTACAATCTCCAATTCACTTAACTTATTGACAGAAGGAACCATTAAGATTTTTGCTAACCGTAATAGCCGTACAAGAAATTAGATTCTCCTCCCTAGTTCCCGGGGGATTTATTTTAAGATGCCCCTAATTACTTTTGGTTCAGTATACTTCATTCACCACTACTTTTTTAAAAATTAATCAAAAATAGGTCAAACCGGAATAATCGGAGTGCATTGTATAGTTCACAATATTCGTTCGGTAAAATAAATATATACTTATCACTTATACACAGTAATAGTGACTAATGCGGCGAATGAAGCCGAAAAATTATAATATATCAATTGAAAAACGTATAAATATTAGGGCATTTTTTTGAAAATATATATGAGTATTCTGTAGAGCCGCGTTAATCCGAACACTGATTAATCCAAGTTTCGCGGTAATCCAAACAACTGACCGTCTCCAATTAACCCCAATGCGAATGCGACTGTTTTTGTCATAGAAAAATCGCAAAGTATTGTAATGCTAGTCGAGGCTAGCTGGACAGATTCAAAAAGCGTCAACGTTTCTGGAGAATACAAACATCGAGTATTAATTATTGGAGAGGCCAAGAAATTACATGCATTTGGATCTGCCATCCTTCCAGTATGTTATAGAGAGCAAAAGAGGCAATCGGTCACTAAACAACTTTTCATATATTGGTTCAAAGACGAATTGATTCCAGGCATAAGACAGTATCTTCCAGCTAACAATTTGCTTTTACTGGACAATATGCCAATTCTTCAGAAAAATAATTAAGGAGTAAAGATGGTAACATTTTTGGGTTATTTTAGACTTCCAGTTACACCGCCTAATTCAGCGTATGGACTAAAATGTCATCCAAAATATAAAACTTTGTTTCCGTAAAAGGTTACTGGCTCAAGTGGTCCATCAAAAATAATGCGGCGACGAAAACATTAGTTTCATGCTTTAGAATGTTAACCTGAAAGACATAGGCATTTGATTTGGCGGCTTGTTGGGACTGGCTCTCATTAGAGAGAGTCTCACACTCCACAAGTTTGTTCAGTTGAACTATCTAGATCTAGCTTATCTGGAAGACGACATCCCATTAAGTTGCCTATTAAATCGAATATTTGGAGAAGCAAAAATATTGCCGAAGAATGAGCACAAGGAGAAACAGATGAAGAGTTGATGTCGCAAGAGTTACTTACCGATGAAGAAATAATGTCCATGGAAATAGAGGGCGGCAAAGACAGCGATTAAGGTGAGTTGATGGTTAAATATGTCAGTAGTACTAATTGCACTCTTTCTTGATACAAAATTTTGGGACAAAGCACGAAAAAAAGTACATACATAAAAAATCAATTTTGAATTCGGGATGAAGGACCTTTTGCCGTTTTTTCTCTTAGCATTGAACTCCTGGGAGTGGGGAAAAAAGTGATTAGTGCAATGTTCCTCTCTTTTGGCTTAGCCTCTACCAATGACTACTTCTAACTTCCCTCGTAAAAGGGATTTTCTCAGATGTATACGTTTCAGGATCTCTAGATGCCGAAGAACATGTTTTCTCAATTCCGCCGGTCTGTCTATCTATCAGTGGTTGACCTGTTTGCGGCATATTTAAAAAACTACCTACCCGATTCTAATTTTGTAAAAATCAATTATGTCGGAACAAAATGGCGGCCTACTGAAATGTTAAAAAACAAGTATTACTAAAGAGCAACTTTTCCAATGTACCTGACGTTTTGTACAAATCTCAAGTATTATGTAGGAATGAATCAATGATGGCGAAACAATTAAATAAAAATAAATTTATAATTTTTATAATTAATAAAATATTTACAAAAATAACCTGAAAACACTATTTATTAGATTGATTTCAAATTTTGTGTAAGAATTAAATATGAAATAAAGATGAACGAATAAAACGTTTGTAATCGAGAAAAAATCTTCTAGGATTTTACAGATCTTCACGTTTTAGGGTCCCTAAATGCCAAAATATATGTTTTCTCAATTACGTCAGTCTGTCTGTCTATCTATCATCAAGGCCTAGCTAAAAAAAACTTACCGGATTGACTTTAAATTTTAGGGGTCATATGGGAGTGGCCCTTTTGAAATTAATTTAAAAAACTACTTATACAATTTATGAATGAAATGAAATGAAACGAAATATGTTTATTAGCAACATTGTGCTATAAATGACAATACCAAATACAGTAACAAGAATGTAAACAATCTAACAATAACATTAATAATTATCTCCTACAAAACTTATACTTAATCTTTTAAATTCTTTTATATTTGTGGTTGCCCTTATAAACAACGGAAGCGCATTATACTCCACCAATTCCCTGTAGAACAATGAATTTTGCGTACAACTCTTTTTTGCCATAGGAACATGAATATTTGAGGATGTTCTTGTATTGTAATGGTGAATATCATTTACAAACTGTATTTTCCTAGACATATATTCTGGCAACATTTTATGAACCATTTTAAAAATAAAGAACATATTTAACATTACCAGTCTCTGATTTACTGACAAAAATTTCAAAAAAATCCAACATTACAGAAATTCTTGTATAACGGTCTACTCTTAAAATTATTCTCGTTGCTTTATTCTGGAGAACCTGCAATATACTCCTTTCAGTTTGATTAATATAAAACATAACAGTCGGACAGTATTCAACATTTCAACTTATAATGGTTTTATACACTGTAAGGCGCGACTTCAATGACAATGATTGGCAGGCATAACATAATTAGCATGGCTTTAAAAACTTAATCTTCTATCTATAATTATGCCTAAATATTTACATTCGTTTACATATTCCAATTGCTGATCAAACAATTTTAATTTGGTTACATTATTAAAAAAGTCTATTTTCTAGCAACCATCTTTTAACATGATTCAACTCATTTTGCATTTTGTCTATAGCAAGGTTAATATTAACAGAAGTCACAGATACACATGTATCATCTGCAAACAAGTTCAACATCACATAAACAACCATTAATATCATTAATATATATAAAAAACAATATTGGACCTAATATTGTTCCTTGGGGCAATCCATATTTAACTTGTCTTTTTTCAGAACTCACGTTATCTATTATTGTTTGTTGATACCTTAAACACAAATACCATTTAAATGCATTTCCACTAATTCCATGTTTAGCCAATTTTCTCAATAGAACATTCCGATCTACAGTTTCAAAAGCTCTTTTAAAGTCTAGAAAAACTGCTACCACACTTTCACTTTTGTCCACCAATTCTTTCCATTTGGATATGACAAGTTGCAATGATGTCTCACACGAGTGCTTATTCCTAAATCCACATCTGATTTTCTATTAAAATTGTATTTCTGTTTACGTGTTCCAACAGGTGAACCTTTATATGCATTTCCAGAATCTTCTCTAGTAAGGGCAACATGTTAATTGGTCTAAAATCTTCCACTTTAGTAGCATTCCCAACCTTGGAAGTCGGAGTCACTACAGAAACCTTCCGACAATCAGTCGTTTTTTAACCTTTTTATTAGTCTTGTGATATCCTGTTCTTGCAGTAGTGTGAACTCATCTAAGAGACTAATTCCTTGTTTAGCACAAATGTTGTCACACCTAGGTATGTTTACCTTGGGATTTGCTGCTATAATTTCGTCTATGCTCTCAATATAATATGCATTAAAAGTATTTGCTATATCTTTCTTTAAGGTAATTTTTTGGTTTTTATATTGCACAGACTTAATTTGTTGGTTTTTTTTCTTATTTCCAACTAACTCTATTATGTTCTTCCACATTTCTTTACTATTACCATTATTTTGATCAATCACATGCTCATAGTATTGTTTTTTCTTTGTTCTTAGAAGATTGGTCACTCTGTTTCTCTGCCGTGTATATAATGTCCAATTATATTGATCCTCGCTATATCTTGCCCTCTGGTACAACTTGTCTCTTTCTCGCAGTTTTAATTCTTCATCAAACCATTGGTTTGTGTGGTCGAATTTGTTTTTGTTGTAATGGTGCCAATTCATCGAGCACATTACTGACATTATTGTATAAGTTATCAGTCAAGTCATGAACAGTTCCACCCTCTAAACATGTTTGATATTCGAATTTATTTCTGAGTTCTATATCTAATATTTTCTTTTTATTACGCATTACTTTGGAACCAGTAATCTTATCATACTTATTATTTACCAGAATTTGAACTATATCATGATCACTTATCTTTGGTGACCTAAGTACCGATGTGAGACAATTTTTGTTGTTTGTAAATAAAACGTCAATAATGCTTTTAGTATCCTTGGTAACTCGGGTATAGTCATGTACTTTTTGTTTTAAACCATATGCAGACATTAAGTTTAATAAATGTTCTTTGTGCACTGAATTTTTTGAAACATCAATATTCAGGTCACCAACAATAAAAATGTGTCCTCTTTTCTGGGTTATGTTGTCTTCCAAAAATATTTCCAAGTTGCTAATAAAATTGCCTATTGGAGATATATATATCTATATAGATACCTTGTTCTATTTCAAACCTACAAAGGCACATCATTCTGTCAACCGAGAACGATGGACAAACATTACAAGGAAGTTTATTCCTGACATAGCAGATCACAGAGCCTGTATGTCTACTGTCTGAATCACATCTAATGCAAATATAGTGGTCGATACTTATTTCAGATTCTTGAATTTCCTTTGTTTCTCTGGTCTCCGTAAAAATTGCTATGTCAATCTTATTTTCGATTAAAACTGTTTCAATTCATCAAATTTATTTAAAATACTTTGTACATTAAAACACATAACTTTTAATTGCTATTTTTTTACTAATACTATTTTAGGTTACTAATAATATACTGATTGTTAAGTTCATTCCTACAAACTTACTTAACTTTCAAACGACATCGACATGAACGGTCCCATGCGCAATAGTCCACTTTTAGCTGTAAACCATCTTTTTTGTTTGTTCTAATACAGTTGATACATACATTTTGTTTTTCTCTGCAGTCCTGTTGGCTGTGTTCTCCAATACATTTTGGGCAGGCCTTCTTTTCAGTACATTCTCGTCCTAGGTGGTTCTTAATCCAATAAATTCATATACTTTACACCTGTACAAGCTCAGCTGAATTTCCATTCTATCAAGCAATGACCTGAAAGTCTGTATATCCACCTCAGCAAAAATGCTAAATCCGCTGCCATGTACCTGAGAAATATGGAATATATCGAACAAAAAGTTAGCACTTCCATCATCAATAAGCTGGATAATTTTTGTTTTTAAAGATTCTCTATCCCTGGGTATTATTTCTGGGATACCAACAATCTTAATTCTAGGATTAACCTTTTTTGGGATTGATATTTCATAGTCCGCTCCTAAGTCTCGCTCGATTTTTTTCTTAATCTCATCTCTTTGCCCACTTTTATCACACCCCAACACATATCCTCCATTTTTTATGTTTTTACCAATGTGAATATCTGTGTTCAGTGCCACGGGATCAATACCTCTGATTAAATAATTTTTTATTTCATCTGCACTTTTATTTTTCTTCGGATTAACTATCATCACTTCTTTCCGTTATGCAGTCTTCAATTTATCACTATACAAACTTCCATGACCAGAATTACCACTATTCCTTGCCATCCATTACTCAGTTTTTCCTCCAACAAAGAATTGGTTCTGCGTAAAAGGCCATTATTGGACTTCAAAAGGTCATTCTTTTTTTCCACTTCTTTCAGTAGCTTTTTTAGATACTCAATTTCCACTTGAAGAGCATCTTTAGAGTCTGCGGAATCGCCGCTCGAATTTGTTGCAATTGACGGACTATCAGGCACTTTCAGTTTTTTTTAAATTATGCTGCCGAAACCACAAATTTTGGACCCCCGCCCCGTGCAGGTTTCCACAAGGGGCTTCCCATATGCACATACAGAAAATAATTGATGACTAAATAAAAATCATTCATAGTTTTGCATAATCCTTTTATAACTCAAAAGCAGAAAAACAGGGTCGGAAAATAACTGATGACTAAAAAATAAAAAAAAGAACGAACCAAGGTATAGTAGCTCTGCCATTGAAATTATGTTCAAAAATCTAGTGTGGCATATGTAAAAAGTGGTAAAATATTGGTAGGAATCCAATAAGGTGGACCAAATGGCGCGCTATAAAAATATTTCAAAAGATGGCATATGTATATGGGTTACTAAATAGCTATGTAAGGAAAAAAGTGAGTCACACGTCACTAACCAAGTTTACAAATATTCTGTAAACTTTGTCACTAATCCTAGTATAAGGAAAGATTTCAAACGAAGGAAATTTCGGGTAAAAGAAATGTACCGATTTTTTTATTTTCAAACCCAAATATTTTCCAAAAAGGGATCTATTAATATATCTAATCAGCTCATGTCCTTGACATCATATCTCAATGTTTTGTTGTGAATAAGTACACCTAATTAGTATTTGCTAAAAAAGTATTACGAATATATAGTAATTAATATTCTTGTAGCAAATAAGGAAGTGCCAATAATTTTTTAATACGGACATCACTGCTCACATAATAATATTGATAATGATCATTAGCAAATAATAAAAATAATCCATATATAAATTAGATCCAACATAATACTGTTCAAGCATAAGGTCGTACCAATTCAACTTACGTTTGCACAGGTAGTAGGGTTCTAATAAAATTAAAGTATTTTACCTTACAATCACAATTTTGACACGTTTTGATTATGGATATTCCCAATATTGCGATACTTGAAAAAAACCCTTTATTAACATAATTTTTTCGACGCCCCTCTGTCAACCTAACGTGGTAATACACCATTCATTTCCCCGCCACATCCGGTAGAGACTTAGGAGACGCTTTTCACTCCACCTGACTTATTCACCTGTTTAACGTCGTATCAAGCCGCGGGCTCGCGTGGGTTTGTTTGCAAACCAACTAGCTATTCAATTTTTCCCTAGCAAAAATACGGCGGAAAAACAGTTGACCAAAATAGAGTTTTGTTTTGTTTCGTTTTTGTTTCATCGGTGACAGCTGCTGTATCTTCAGAGCTTTTTCACGTCTCTTTGAAACTTGGCGGCAGGTCGGAAGTGCGAAGTGCGGCTTTTGTTTTGACAGTTGACAAATCCGGAAGGGGAACTGGTGGCTGAGGACGTACGATGCCAGTGGGACTTGTTTATAGTATTTCTAGGTAAATAGTGTTACTTGTTTCTTCTAGATTAAAGGAAATGATAATAGGTAAAAATAGGTAGCGTTAGGGTTTTCTTCTTTATTATTAAAAGGCGTGATATTTTGGTATATCCGGGATACTTTATTAATCCCTCCCTGTTTAGATTTAAAAGTACACCATTTGTTTATAATCTAGATTAACTGAATTTTTATATTTGTTGTGTATTTTATACTAGTTTGAAAAAAGAAGAGGAACAGAACTGTTGTTTTTTGACGTTCATTAACATATTCCTTGAACGTCTTGCAATATATTTAATCTTAATGGAATCATTTCCACACCACCCTACCCCATGAATATTTACATTTATAAGAAAAAAAAAATTGACATAAAAGTAAAACCAATTCTTAGTTGCAGTTTATATTACATATGGGCTATATATTGCACCTCTAATGGAAATATGACCTTAGGGCAAATGGTGAGTTATTTTTGAAAAAAAAATACATATATATACATACATAATCTTAGTTACTTCAATATCGATTTTAAATAATATTTGGGGAAAAATGTGTGTAAACTTTATCGACTTTGTTTACCAACATTTATTATTTATTGATCAGGGCTGGATTCATTGGGGATTGCTGGGAGGAGGGGGGATGCGACATTCTATCATAAGGAGTCATTTGGCCAATCGAGAAAAACAAAATAATTAACAGACGAACATCTTCATTAAATAATATAAATACTAAAGGTGCTAAACGTTTTAAATACTTATAAATTCTATAGTTTGGTAAAAAGGGTTTTAACCTTATGTAGTTCTATTCTAACTTGGTTACATTGTGTAGATGTCCGCTGCCGCCGTGCTGGAGTCGAAAGAACATGCATAGACGTATGTAGAATGAGAATGTCTTCCGGGGGTGCAGAAAGGGTGAAAAATATACTTATCATTTGCATTTTGCGACTGAAAATAAAAAAGGTACTGGCTTTAACGAACGTACATGACACCTTCGTAAAGACGACTTGAAAAAGGTCCTCACTGACTTTTAATGTACGAATAAATAACAAAAACGTGGTAATACCAAACACATAGTTTAGAAAAATTGTTATATATATATATATATATATATATATATATATATATATATATATATATATATATATATATATATATATATATATATATATATATATATATATATATATATATATATATATATATATATATATATATATATATATATATATATATATATATATATATATATATATATATATATATATATATATATATATATATATATATATATATATATATATATATATATATATATATATATATATATATATATATATATATATATATATATATATATATATATATATATATATATATATATATATATATATATATATATATATATATATATATATATATATATATATATATATATATATATATATATATATATATATATATATATATATATATATATATATATACATATATACATATATATTATTGCCACGAATCGCAAGTTGCACAGAAAAACTCAATTGTTGAAATTAAAAGAAACTACTTCTAGGCTACCACAAATAATAAAAAAAGTGCCGGAGTTTTAGCCAATAACATGTAAAGTTCTCTAGGTTTTTAGTTTTTGATAAGTAAACGTACTGAGTTCGTCTTCGAAGTTTTCTTTTTTCCATGTTATACGAAAAGTGTGTGTATTTATTTATTATTTTTGTAGATATCCAACAATTGAGACATAACACTAAGTCAAGAGCTTGAAAAAATGTTAATATAACACGAAACGTAGCAAATGAAAATAGATCTAACTGCACTCCCATAACTTAGGAACTAAAGTTGTAATCATTCATTAGGGACACAAATGCCTAACCAAATTAAATTTATACTTTAAGATTAATTTCAATACGTATACAGTGTGTGTAATTATATTTTGATCCTACTTTATCTCAGTTTGTGCCGAAAATATACGAATAAATACAAAAGTTACTCGGCAGTTTAAAATTTTTACTCAAAATTATTTTGGAATATATAAGTTGTCGCAATGAAAAGCTAATACCTGAACATACACATTTTTCTATTCCGAAATGGATACTGCCTTTTTAAAAAATCTATGCTTTTCGAGTACTAGTCGTTTTTTTTATTTGTTGACACGAATAACATTGATTATTATTTATCCAATATCAAAAAATAGCTAGATAATCTGCTGTATATTGATGAAAAATATTTTTTCCTTACATACATTACCGTGTATTATACAAAAAAATGGGTTTCGGCAACCATAATACTTCTACATATGTGCATTTACGTCAATCATTCTTCAAGCTTAGGTTTATATCCAAAAAATATAATAAATTTGTCGTGTTTTACCGGTTTTTTTTTTAATATTGATAGTTTTCTAGATAAAAATATATTTTCTGTTTTAAAAAGCTTTTGAGAGTCGCAAAAAAAAAATGTTTAAACAAAAAATAAAATAAATTTGTTTTTCCACCTTTAAAAGCGGTTAAAATTTTAATTTCATTGCCTTGGTTTAATCCTATATAAATATATATTCAGCTCTGTAAAATGACACCTGTTGATTTTTTCCCTGACAATGTAAAACATCTACAGTAGTAGTATAGTTTTATGAGCTTTATGGCTTACAGGAAATATTAAAATTTCATTAAATTATATAAATCAGTTCCAAAAAGTTAGAGCCGAAAAGATAAATCGCTGGGTATCCTTTTGGGGCCTTATATCTCCGCTAAGGGGATTAGGATTTTTTTTCTATGAAGAACTAGGCTTATTTATGTTCTTGAGAGTATGTCATACACTTGTCAGACTCCCTATATATTCGGGGTGATTCTCAGATCGATGCAAATATTTTAACGAGTGAAATAATGTCATGTGGAATATTTTTCGCCAGTTTCATAGATTCTAAGTTATTGTGATTTTTAATCTTCTAAAATAATTTCTAAATTTTACTATTTTTTTAGTTTTGTTAATAATAGTGCCATTCTTAGTTTTATTGAGTTTGAATAAGAAAATTTTGAGGTGTAATTGAATGATATTAACACTTACCATTTGTTTTTAGATGCTACAGAGAATCATATTTCTCTTGTACAAAACGCTATCCAACCTTTTTTTAGTATTACTTTATTCTGTTTCACTTTTTGGAATCTTGTATTGTCTTGTGTGTCAGACTGTAACGATAAAATCGAACATTAGGTTTGATAGGAGTGATCCTTCAACTGAAATCCTATTTTAAGGAAAAAAAAAACGAAAAATGCCAATAACTCGGAATCTATGACACTTTGCGCAAAGCATGTGTGGGTAAAAATATTTAATATAATATCCTTTGGATCCGCCACTATAACCGAAAGAAAAAATCAAATGTCTTCACCAATGAAGTACAGAACATTTACCCCATCTATTTTTGTTTTCAGGTTTATTAGTTTTTAAAATCTGTTTTTTTTACATTTTTATAATCCTTATAAATATCGACGCGAACGACACCCAAATTCTAATCTCCTCGAGACGCTGACCTAGACTACATCTGGTGTAAATTTGAAAGGAATCGGTTTGATCGTTCTGAAGTTACCGTTGGCGAAAATTTTGTTTACATACACACACACAACAGTGGCGTAGCCAGCTCTTAGGGGCGGAGGAGACAATTATAATAAGGGCGATAAGGTGAAACTACACTAATTTAATTATTTGCCAACAGCTAAAATAAATATATAAAAACACCTAGGAAAAACTTGACTACCAAAAAAAGGTCATCACTCCATAACACATAGGTAAAACAAACAACGAGGAAGAAAAACGTTATCATGAATTTGTTTTGCACTACTTGAATATTTATAATGTTTTTTTGCCACTGGGGGGTGCCAAAAGGCAGGGTGGCGCCAGGATAAAAAAGGTCAGGGGGCATTGAGCCCCCCCTTGGCTACCCCACTGACACAGACACTTCCGCACAGATATCATATTTTTTTTAAATATGTTTTTCGTATTCGGACTCTAATACGTCGAAAATTTTTGTAATTCCATTAGTTTCTCTATAAAGCCTATGTTATTATAGTGTTTTAATAATACAATATTATGGGCTGTTATATGGGGAAGTAAAAATATATTGGCGAATATATAAAATTAATTTATGTTAACTATAGCTAAAAGCTTTCGGCGATCTGTAATATTCATATTAAACAAAATAAATCCCCTTAAATATTCAAGTCATGTCTAAAACAATGAAAATTGTGCCCGCAGAACTCAGGGTGTGAATAACCATTGTTTTAAAACCACAATAACTCATCATAGCATAATGTTCGTATATTGACTTTGAAATATCAATTCTACACTTCGACCCAATATCTATTTATCATATTTCGATTTGCAAACTGGAATATTGCAGGGTTCTTTTAGGTGAGTGATTGTCCTCCTTTATTTAATGCAATCCAATGCTTAATTTAGGCTAACGAAGAAAAATTGTATTTAAAACAAAAACTGCCTAACTTTTCTTGCTATAAAATAACTTTTTAGTATTATTTACCAGAAGAAAAAAACATGTTTTTTTTTAATGTTTGGACCCACATTATTAGACCAAAACAGTATGAATATCTTTCTAGTGAATTTATTGGAACAAATTGAATTTCTTTAGTAATTATTTTATTTTTTTTTGAAAGTTAACTATAAAGTAATTATAGGGTATTTTATTTTAATACAACAGCGATACTCGTACCGATAATAAAAATTTAACTCATTAAAATTAATCACTAAAAAATTCAGTATTTATTAAAAAATGAAATAAAAACATATGGTTACTATTTTGGTTTTAAAAATAAATGGATCCAAATATTAAAAAATAGAAAAAAATATAAAGAAATAAAAAAAGATAATAGTAAGAAAATATTTTGAATGTCTCTAAGTAAAATTTGTAATGTAAAAATATCCATACTATCCGTGTGTTGTGACAAATGTTTTTTATTGGGTAAAGACATTTATCCAACAAAATTATTATTGGACAATTGTATAATAAAAATATACCATTTTTTATTTTTTTAACGTTGGAAAAATATTAGATTTGTAGCAATAGTTTACCAGTTTTCACCTATGTCACATTTGGTCAAAATTTAGTATGAACTGAAGAAGTAGTTGTTAGTCAATTGAATATAAAGCTTTTTTATGATGATTTTTTAAATATAATAATATAATAAATATAATAATATTAGGCCACCATTTTGTTTCGTCTTCTTGGATTCGTACCAAAATTTTACCAGTTCTGACAGATAATTCCCATATTATACTTGATTTTTGCGCCAAATTTGAGGTAATAAGTATTTTTTTAGTAATAATTTTTATAAGACGAGATAAATATTTTTGCCCGGAACGGACAGACTGATAGACCGACAGAATTAAGAAAACATGGTTTCTGGTATCCAAACTTGAAGATCTGAAAAAATTGTTGAGATGATTTTTTCAGAATTACAATAATTTCGAATAATTACCTCTTACTAAGGCAGTAGAAAATCACAGATAGTTTATCCATAAAATAGTAGGTAGTTAAAATCTGAAATCAATTATGAGTGGGATATTAATTACTAAATTATCTAGAAAAATTAGTTGGCAATCTTTGTATTATGGAAAATAATAAATATTAATAACTTACAAGACGGGCGTATAACATCTGTACAATGTGGGTTCAAAAGATGAACGCCTGACAATTTATCAATTACACCACATTGTGATTCATGGCTATATTACAAGCATGTAAGAACCAACAAATACTTACACAAAAAGCATTTACATTCATGGCGTAAAATAAAAAAATACGTGTGTTGGCGGACAATTTCCATTTCTTGCCAATCTAGTCAAAGAATACAGTCACATCATATAATATGAATACCTATCTTTTTCTTGAGAATTCGTTGAACATTATGAATGAGTTACGCTGAACGAATTGATAGCATTTTATACCTCTAAAAGGCATTAAGCAAATTTGAAAATTAAAAAACTATACCAGAAAATCAACTTAATTTATAATAGTCACATAAATGTGCCCATACAGTTTGTTTTTTAAGGTTTTTAATCGTACAGGAAAAGGGGGAGGTTTTTAACTAATAAAAATTACAGAACGAATATCCAAATACACTGACATTTTAATTCGTAGAGCCTACCTGTACAGTTAAAAACGTAAAAAAATTTCAGTCAGGCTGGTCAAAATAACAACTGGTTTTTTCGTGACCATGAAAAAGCCGGCAACTAGATAGCTGTGATCTATCAGAAAGTCAGTAATGACCCCAAGTTACCTAAATTACGCACATGGTGGAACATTTAACTGGAATAAATTCAATAACTTGAAAACGTTTCATAATTTCGTACTGTTTTACCATACCAAATTGATTTAATCTTCTCCGGTTCCTTTGGTAATACTGATTTGATTGTGAGGTCGTCTGTGTATGAATTATGACGTCATACCCATTTTTACCCTTGGGTTGTTATCTTTTTAAACCACTGGACTATTCCATATTTTGTATCACATATCCTATACCTAAATTAACCTTTCTAGCTTAAAAGGACAGAACTTCTTCTGGGTCGAATTTCGGTTACCCGAGGAATAAATGCTTTTGAAATCCAGTCCCTCACAATAGCACACAATATCTACAATTATCTCATTTTCCCTACCGCAGAACCTACATGTTGTCAACAGCGTACACCCCTAACTTACACTGTTCTTGACAACCACAGTCCTGTACTATTGCCCTTAACTGCTTTCTGCTCAAGAAGAAAAGATTTTCAGTAAGTTTAACATCAGATTCCTTAACAAAGGTTTTATTGTATTTATGTCCCTGTGTACTTTGCAAGTGGACCTTTTAATTATATATCATCCATTTGTTTACCCAGCCTCGTACTGTACACTTAGATACTACAAGGACAGGTTCTGGTCCGATAAAGGCCTCAGATGAGCACCTTCTAGCAAGCTCATCAGCTTTGTCAGAACAACTTGACAGTGTTCCGTTCGACCAAGGCAAATAGTTCATCTAAGCATTCCAAAACCAGTCTAGATATTACTTTTGAACAGAGAAGTGCCTTTAGGGATGCCTGGATCTCTCTATAAACCCGACCAACCCATCGAAGCTTGCTCTTTACCCGGATATCCAGTTAATTTTTTTTGTAATTTGCTTTCTGCAATGGGGAATTAAAATCAAAATCAAAATCAGTAGTTTATTTTTTCAATTTAAAAGTGCACACAGAAGGTTAAAAAATGTAAAAAAGAAAATTTAAATACCTAGATATACTTATAAACTAGACAATACAAAATAAGATACATTTACGTAAATTCCTGGATATCGTAACAACATTTTTCTAACAGTGCATTTTTTAGGCGTTTTTTAATCAATTAATGAATGAATATCTGTTATTGCACGCACTTTTCTTTACGATTTGCAATGTATACAAGTTTATGTAAACAGTTTCACTGACTCGAATGACGAATTGGTAAATTCGCCCAGAACTTATATACAGAGCCGGCGCGAGGTTTTGTCGAGCCTTGGGCAAAATAATTTAGCGGGGCTGGCAGTGCCGATGCGAGCTTTTGCGGGGTCGCGTGCAAATAATTTTGCATGGCCGCCTTTAGACATTCCAATGAAGAACAGCCAAATACTAACTAACTGACAACTAAACAAAAGGTCGTTATTTTTGTACTGTGGTGACAATAAGCTACTATCAGTTAAAGTGGGAAGCTGCTGCCGGGGTCCTATGCGGTGCACCTCTCGCCCATGCTTCGCGCCGGCCCTGACTATATGAATTCATAAAATGTGTTATCTGTGTGTACGTGTGAAGTTGTGGGTAAAGGCGAATTTCTCACTTTTTCAATTGTTTTAAATGTATGTTTATATTATTATTATTTATTATTCATAATTTTATTTACATAGTCTATAAAAAATGAATTATGTAATTTAATATTTTCCTCCATAAAAACAAAGTTTTATTCAAGGAAATGGAATTTAACCAATATTTAAAAATAATTATTGTGCTGCCATTTTATTTTGCCACTTAGGATTCCTACTAAAATTTACAAGTTTTGCACACCTCAAGTCAATTGGATAAGCAGTATTTTTATAATGAATTTATAAATATTTCATTAAGTGGCTATTTTGACCAAACTGTTAACCTTTCATCCCCATATGACCCTTGACTTTTGATCATAATTTAAAGCCAATCGGAGAAGAAGACAGAACAACAGACTTACGAAAATGTAAGTACATGTTTTTCGGGATATAGGGACCCAAAAACGTTTTTTTTACGATTACATTTTATGAGAGAAGTACAATTATCTTGTATAATATACTAATTGTACTAGCCGGCCGTAAGATTGGCCTGCACTTGTAGAGGTTATTTTCAATTGGTTTAAACGTGTGAATAACACCGTTAAGAAGAATTGTGTCTACGTCAGTCGGTTGTAGAGATTATTCCTTCTAATACTACCATTGGGTTCAAAATAACTGGTAATACTTTTTCTAACTGTAGAAATCATTAGGGACGAAACCGTATGCTAACTTAGTAACGATCAACAAATTACGCAAATATTCAAACGCTAATGTATAAATTGACATGCTACTATTTTACAGAAAGAAAAAAACAGCAACAAAGAAAATTACCGCAAGAATTACATCTGTAACTATTAATATAATTGTGAATAATTGTAGGTTATAAATTTTAATTAAAAATTAAATATTACGAACGAGAATTACACCGTGCGGTGTAAGCGCGAAGAACTTCTTGCAATAGCACTTGGCATATAGTAAACATTTCACAATTTGCAATAAAGGTGCAGTTAATTAAAATACGAGGGTATCTAGATTGGTGGAAGCTTACTTCACTTACTGCTATAGTAGTTGATCTAATAATACTGCGACACCCAAACTGACTTTTGCTGACTTGCTAAATATATAGTGAAACATTGTCTTTTTTTATTTGCTTTAATTATTCCAACAAATAAAGATAAAAGTGAAATTAACCTGTAATTAGAAAGCCGATATCTTCATCACTCTTTAAACTTGTAAAATATTATTTGCCCCTGTATGCTAAAGTAACACCTATAAAAGTGTGTATTATTTATATTTTAAACCATTTAAAAGAAATTAAAAAATATAAATATTTAAAAACATATATTTTCTACACTATGCCCAAAAACAAAGATTAACGGATCTCTGATAATATAACTTTTTTTGTTATTTTCATGAGAGCAACCTTCTTCAGCAGTGTAAGCGGGAAAAGGAGTGCATGAAACTTCTTTTGACTAAAAAAGAATATTTTGCAGTGGTGTGAGATCCATGGAAGCGCTGGAAACACCGCTTCTCTTACTCTTATAAGATTCAAAATAGAAGGTCATAAATTGATAACAGTATATTTTATGTTCCAAATTGCCTTCATAAATCGTTTCCCAACCATCAACCTCCTTGTTTTCAGAGAGCAGACAACGTTACATATGTGTAGTCTGTAAAATACTGGAACATGAATTTTGTCAGTGCAGTTTTCAAGAGAAATTGGACATTATTGAGAGACATATGCCATATATTAGTTTAGACACTAAAGTTGAACAGTATATTAAAAAATTTACTAGACATTTTAAAATAGACTTTTATGATAAGTATGATTGGTTAACTACCTTTTGTCGACCACCTTAACTTTCTTATTTTTTAAACTGGAATGATTATTTTTATCAAGATTTTCTTTTTTCTATAGGGTGTTCCGAAAAAGCATGGTGTACTAAAGTTATATTTTTTAAATGAAATATCTTTTATATTTTCACGCTGTTTGAAAGATCAGTAAAAGAGCTTTTCAAAAGACACATATGTTTTACTAAATTTACTTTTACATTTTTAGAAACATTTTGATTTTAAAAAACAACTTTTTCCCATTAAAAATGTTTTTCTCAGATAATGAAATTTTTATTTTTTTTTTAATTTGAGCGGTTGTCAAAACATATTCTTAATGAGAAAAATGTGTTTTTTGAAGTTAAATATTTCAGAATCTGTAAAAGGAAATGTAGTAATATATAGTATTTTTGAAAAGTTCTTGAAATGTTCTTTCAAACGGTGTGAAAATACAAACTGGTGAAAAAATCATAACTTTAATTTGAAAAGAAAAAAGTTAAGGGGGTGGACAAATTATAACAGCCTACATTTGTTTTTCATATGTGTATTGTATTTTATTGTATGCATTCTACTATTTACTTAGCCATTATCCTAATCGCTTCCCTCACTAGATATTTCACCGCACGCCACTGATATTTTGAGTCCACTCTAGATACTTTTAAGTAACAAGCATCTTACCAAATTCCCAACAAATGTACTTAATATTTAACATAAAACTTATGGTAGACATTTACAGAGGGGAATTCAACAAATTTACGAAATTGCGTGATACAAGACCAAAAATAAGCCTGCAAAAATTAACAGTGAGTATATGAACTCGGAATATGCATAATAGATAAAGTTTGGCACACGAATCTGAGTCTATGAAAAGAATGGCAGTAACTATGGAAACAGTGCAATGATCATTCGCCGTTGTCTACAACTCTGTGTATATATATCTCCCCTTTTCGTCGATGTTTTACATCTGTGTGGTGTTGTTTAGATAGTCCATAACATATTACAAGTCTACAACTCTGTGTATATACAATATATATATATATATATATATATATATATATATATATATATATATATACATCCCCTTTTCGTCGATGTTTTACATCTGTGTGGTGTTGTTTAGATAGTCCATAACATATTACAAATTCAGAAAATTTTATCAAAACCGTTTTTCACTGTAATAAGTATATAATTCTTTCTTCAGGGTCGCCTTTTCAAAAAAGGTACCACACTGGCAATTTTGAGGGAGTGGGGGATAAGTATTCAACATTATAGAACACCTTATTTTTTAAGAATTTAAATTAATACATTTTAGATAATTTTAGTTAGAGGATACACAGTATTTATCTATCTAAGTGCTTTTATTATTTTTCATTAAAACTGAACTAGTATTTACTCTTCTCAGTTTTTTTATTTACCATCATTAAATCTTGCGTCTTGAAAATTAAGATGTTGGTTACTAAAATTGTTAAAAGTTTATTTCGTTTTTGTTGGATGTATGAAGATTTTTAATACCTAGTACTTTTAAGCTATATGTATTAACAAAAAAAAATTGTCAAAATCATTCATTAGTATTTTGCTGGACTGTATCGTTAACATTAGATTATTATTTTTTATGGCATCCCAATCGGCGTACTTTTATTTTAAGAATTATTGATATAGTGATTATTAGTGGCACTTTACTTTGCTCGATTTTGTGACAGTTTATTACAAATTTCTCTCATTTACTGAGTTGCCAGATATGGTTCAGAGTTTAGTTTTTTTTTTGGGAAAAACTTAGGACGTTACATTTCAAATCAGAGTATATCAAGTGTTCCAAGAACCGGTCAATCGATTTTGAGGCTCTTCCAAAATAGTAGAAATATAAATTTGTAAATGAAAATATTCATACAAAAAATTGTCTTAATAAATGGTAACATAAAAACTAAAACCATTATTAGTCGATCCCGGCACAGCACAAGCCACCTGCGCACCAGCAGCCCGGTCCTATTCATTATTCATTCTGTAACGACACCCAGCAGTCAGTTAATTCTATTATTAGTTTTATTTCCGAATACTAAAGAGACTGGAGCTCAGAAATATCTAAAAATTATTTTTTCCAGTTATTACATGCAAGGCAGGGTTTTCATTAAAAAAGTTCATATCTAAAGTTACCCAAATGAGAAATAAGAAACCCAGGTAAAACATTTTGAAATCAACTTTTTTGTGACAACTTTATTCATAGTATTAATGCAATTAAATGACCGTTGTACGAGCTTAACGGATATTGAGTTCAAAAATTGTAAATGAAATATTACAATTTAATTGGTTAAAAATAATTGCACAGCATCTTGGACAAAAGTTTGTTTATTAATAATTTAACATTATTTTACCAAATAAATACCAATTGGACGCGTAACTAATTAAACAATTACAATTTAAATCTGACTATGCCCAACGAATTGATATATCAACAATAAAAGCTAAAAAATATGTATTTGAATAATCCTCTTTTATATAGATTCTGCGCTTTTTTTGTAAATATTTAAAAGATAAGTAGTTTTAGATTTTTCGTTTATATATTTTTTTTCGGCGGCGCCGGTTAATTAGAGACTGTCTAATTAAGAAATCATGGTTCTTGGGATTAGACCGTGTTACATTGGAATTACTATCCGACGTTTCGCCTTCGATTGCACGAGACATCTTCAAGGATCTTTACTCCACGAAATCTGAACACTGAATGAGCTCGCGCGCGAAGGGGCTGGATGCCGTTCATGGCTTTGGTCCTGATTGCGTCTTGTATCTGGGCGTTCCTGACGTACCATGGTGCGTCGACTGCCATTCTCAGATACTTGTTTTCTGTTGATGCTAACTTGCTTGTGGGCGCTGCATACGCCCACGCTACTGCTCCGTATGTCAGTTGTGATCTTGCGATCATCTTTATCATTGTCAGCTTTGTCCGAAGAGCCATAGGGCTCTTTCGGTTCATAAGAGGGTATAGTCTAGCCATAGCCCTGCCAGTCTTTCTTCTTGTCTGTTCAATATGAGGCTTCCATGTTAGCCCCTTATCCATAGTCAGCCCTAGATATTTGACCGTGTTTGTCCAAGGTATGTCTGTTCCTTCTATGTCTATAGTCACTGGGGGCGTCATTCTCCTCTTTTGGAAGAGGATGGCCTGGCCTTTCTTTGCTTTTATTTTGATCTTCCAAATGATACACCAGTCACTTATCAGATCTATCTCTTCCTGCAATCTCCTTCATATTATTCCTGGGTGTCTATGCTTGGCCGCTATAGCACTGTCATCAGCGTATAGGGCTAGAGAAGTGGTGTGTGTTTTAGGGATGTCATGTGTATACACGTTATATAAGTGCGGTCCTAACACAGATCCTTGGAGCACACCCGCTTCTAGTCTCCTTTGTGTCGATCTCGAGTTTTTGACTCGGACACGTGGGCTATTAGTTTGCAAGTTTTAGTTGCAAATCCAGCATCTTGCATTTTGTGTACAAGTCCCTTATGCCATACTCTATCGAAAGCTCTGGCTACGTCTAGGAAGACCATGCCATTAGCCTCTTTTAGGTTAAAACCGCTGGTGACAGTTTCAATCATTCTTAGGGCTTGTAGTTCAGTAGAATGACCGCTTCTGAAGCCAAATTGTTCATTTCGGATTATGTCTAGGGCTGCTGTTTCATCTTTGATCCTGGTGATCAAGATTCTTTTAGTGAGCTTGCTGAGTGCGGGCAGCAGGCTTATCGGTCTGTAGTTTTGGGGGAAAGTTCGGTCTTTCCCTGTTTTACCAATCATTACTACTTCCGCATGCTACCACCTGTTGGGAGTGTAGTCCAGTCTCATAACCGCGTTTGTTATGCTGGTTAGTACAGCAATTCCTTTTCTAGGAAGTTGCTTTAACATCTGATTGGTAATTCCGTCTTTGCCTGGAGCTTTTCGCTTCTTCAGGCTTTTTATGATCCCTTCGATCTCCTGAGGTGTAGCCGGATGCTCTACCGTAGCAGAAGTTTCTGTGTCATTAAGTCTTCTGCAGCCATTAATTATTTCAACTTCGTGTTGATCATCCTCTAGCGGATGGTGGCTTAGGCGGCACTCATGCTCGAGAGTGTCCGCCAAGGCTTCAGCTTTTTCTTGGTCTGTGTAAGCCATACCCCCCACCCTGTGCAGGGGAGGCATTGGTGTTCTTTCAGACCTAAGATTCTTCTGCATCTGCCATGCAGTTTTATCTCTGGTGTCTAGTTCCCGGAGTTTGTTACTCCACATTCTATCTCTATGCTCCCTCAGTGCATCTCTCAACCTGGTTGAGTGCCTATTTAGGGCTATTCGGTCCTACTCAAAGTGTCTGTCTGCGTCCGTAGGCACGTTTGAGTCGTCTGTTCTCTCTGATATCGCTCCCAGGCTGTGAGTATGGTGTTGTGACTATTACTGTGCTTTCGTGGAAAGCCTCCAGTATTTTTGTTTCAAGGGTCTCTACGGCTCTTTCTAGTTCCTGGGAGTCATTAATGGCTGCGATTTCGATTTTGTCTTGGACTTTTTGTTGGTAAGTCCGCCAGTTCGTCTGCTTCCTTACTGTGGTTTCCTGTGCCCTATCATCATTACCCAGAAATAGCTTGATCGGATTATGATCCAACGTCCCTTCTAAGGTTTCCATTTCAAAGTCTTGGACAATGTTCTTTAAGATTGCTATATCTAGCACCTGAGGAGTGCCTTGGTTTCTTGGTAGAAACGTTGGCCTGTTTGGTCCTATGACTGTGCCCCCTTGGGCTTCAGTGAAGTCCAGGAGTCTTTGACCGTTCCTGTCTTGCGTAGTGCTATTCCACTGCGGATGTTTGCAGTTCAGATCACCTATGATGATCCGGGGGTATCTACCCCTTAGCAAATCGTCTATGTCTTCCTGTAATAGGTCCCTTCTAGGGGGCTTATATGCAGAGGAGATTTTAATCTTCACTCTGGAGGTGGGGACTTCGATTGTTACGACTTCTATGTCTACGTCTTCAATCCCAATGTATGCGTGTGGGAGTGTCCTCTTAACGAGGAGCGCTACTCCTATCTCTATCCTGGGATAGAGAACCTTTCCGCCCTGCCTATTCTGGTCTCCTGCAGTGCCAGAATATCAGGTGTCCTTTCAGAGATTAGCTGTATTATCTCTATTTTTCTCTGTCTAATGCCGTTTACATTCCACGACACTATCTTTAGAGTTTTTGGTATTGTGGGATTATTTTCTGCCATTTCTGGGTTTTAGGGCCTCTATATCATCTTCTGAGTTTCCTTCATTAAGGAGTCTGCCATTTCTTTCATAGCTTTTTGAAACTGATCCATTGTCAGTCCTCCTGAAGAAGTACTGGCAGCTGCAGGCTGCCGCACTTCTTTTGGTGGTAGTACGCGACTACTCGGGGGGGCGGCTGATTTTGTGGTGTGTGTGTGTTGGTGGTGGTGTTGAATTGTGGGAATATTTTACCACTTTAGGGCACTTCGTGCATCCACGGTAGGATGTCGGGTGCCCCTTTTCCCCGCACAGAACACACGTCGCATTCCTTGAGGTCTTGTCCTCCGGAAGGTGACAGACCGTCGAGCGGTGCCCTCCCGCACATTTAACGCATCGTTCCTGGAGGGTACACTTCCACTGCGTATGGCCGTATCTTTGGCATCTGAAGCATTGTTGTGGCTCAATACTTTTCTTTTTCGCTTCCACCCTCACTACGAGGTCGTGGAGCCTGGTGATTTTATAAATCTCTTTATTTTGAGTTTTAACCAAGTACAGGGGAATCACCTGTTTGGTGCGTCTACTGGTCATAGGGAATACATCCCCGTCAATTACCCCTTGAGCTTTTAGCTCTTCACTGATGACCAGTGGTGGGATAAGTCTTCCGCCGACTTAGGAAAAACTTTTGTGGTGTTGCCACTATCTTCGCTTTTTCGATTTTATTTCCTTGGATTTTATCTTTCTACTGACGAGGGTCCAGTCCTCCGCCCCGTCAAGCACTACTGGAGGGACCCTTTTAGCCTTCTCGTCGTATGTGGGGACTATCTCCATGTTCTCTGGGGTCCCAGCGGATTTAGCTGGGGTCCCAGCGGATTTAGCTGGTTTCTCCGCGCCCTTTTCGGTTTCACTATTTTCGATATTTTCAGGGGAAAAGTCCTTGATCTTAGGCGCTCTCTTCCTCTTTTTTGCGGCAACAGCGGCCGGAGAGGATTCCACTTCCTCTGCGATAGCAACTGTTTGTTTATCGGCATCTAGGGCTTGCATCTTAATACGAAGAGCCTCTATCTGCTCTAAGAGGAATGTATTCTGCTTACGTAGCATTTTCAGTTCTGATTTGGGCTCTTTTAGAGGGGTTTTAGTGTTGCTGCTTTTCTTCGACTTCATCATGATGTTGCTTCATACACTTCACCCACTAACACTATCACTCACTGCTTAAATTTAAGTTGTTAATAATTACTATAAGTATCAATGGACCTACTCACTATGGGTGTACCACAGCCGCGCTCAGCCTTCAGTAAGCCCAAAGATCCTGTCTACTTATAAAAACAATGTTCGGAATCAAAGAACCGACTCGCTGTGGGTATACCACAACAGCGCTCAGACTTCAGTAAGCTGTAAGTACTAATTTCTACTTTTGCTGAAGGCTTAGAAAAAGTAAATAGACTCACCTGAGTTATAATCGCACGATCACAAAGGAACACAAGATTACTCGTAATTGCAAAGAACGTCTCTAGTTAGCTAACAGTCTGCTCTGTTTCGAAGCCAAGTCGAGAATGATAGGAATGAGCTCGAAGATATTGAGGCAGGCTTTTATACCGATTTGTGCTCGCCGAACCGTGACCGTATTCTCTATTGAAAATTTTAGTATGTTTAAATATTTCAATAGATTCTCTAATTTTTCGTTTATAAAATCCTGGAACCGATGCTAGAACCTTAGTTTCCTTTACATTTATAATACGGCCAGTGGTATGCTGGTGTTCAGTTACAGCAGATTGAACAATTTGTTTTTTTTTTAATACATCGTTTATGTTCCTTAAGTCTAGCTGATATTGGGCTCCTGTTTCTCCTACAACACTTCTCCACAGGAGCAAGGAATTTTATATGTTCCTTTCGGGGATCGCACGCATTGTCCAATCTTCTTATCTGTATTGAAGATTGTATGTATGTTTGACCGCCAAAGTAATCGTCCTATTTTGTCTGTAATGCCACGTATGTATGGAAGAACAACATTACCTAACGGTGGCTTCTTATCATTCTTCTTTGGCGGAGTTCGATTAATATATATTTTATATTTTAATTGAACGCGTAATATCTTCAGTGCAATAGCCATTCCCTCTGAGAGCTTCGGTCAGTTTTGATGTTTCCGATGATAGAAAATATTAATCAGAAATAGAAATAGCTCTGAATACTAGTGAGTTAATAACCGATTTCATTTGTGCGGGATGGTGATGGGAATTTGCATTCAAGGCGAGACGTCGGATAGTAATTCCAATTTGACACGGTCTAATCCCAAGAACCATGATTTCTTAATTGACCAGAGTCGTGAAAGCTTCCGTTCTATGTTAGATTGTCTAATAGCACGTATGTGAAATTTTTGTAACATATTAGGAACTATATAGATTTTACGTTTAATAATAAATTTTATATTTTAAATTAAAAAAGAACTATTCGATGTTCTAGATAAGTTAACGCAACCTGTGGATCTATATATATATACATATATATATATATATATATATATATATATATATATATATATATATACAAGGGCGACACAGTGCATACGGATTACCTGTATAATGTATATGTGATGTATAAGTGAGTTATGTCAGGAAGCAATTCTCGAGACATATAGAAA
This sequence comes from Kuschelorhynchus macadamiae, assembly GCA_030620095.1. NCBI lineage: Eukaryota > Metazoa > Arthropoda > Insecta > Coleoptera > Curculionidae > Kuschelorhynchus > Kuschelorhynchus macadamiae. The sequence goes on along the minus strand of JAUTXW010001598.1, from coordinate 1,744,112 downwards.
AAATACTATAATTTTTTTATAGAAAAAGGGACTGAGATAAACGAAAACATTTTTTTTGTCTCACCGACCTCTTTTCAATTGGTTTCGGATTTTTTAATCGACCTTAAACGAAGGCACATCTAGATGGATATTTTGACGTGTAGAATTCAACTTTGATAGTTTTAGGAATATATCAGCAGCAGATCTTGAGCTCTCGACCATCAACAGGTTTTTTTTTCACCTATACAATGATAATATATAAAAAGACGAAGATATTGGCGAAAACAAAAATAGTAAAGATTAAATTTTTAAACTGGAATTTTAGCGTAATTTGCGTAGAAAAAAAAAAATATATATATATATATATATATATATATATATATATATATTACGCTAACTTCGTTTATAGGCGTTTAAATAAAAAACAGTATTTCATAATTCTAGCGACTTCTTCTTAAAATTTGAAGCCATTTCTTCTCGAGGTGTTTGATAATATTGATAATAAGGCAGTTTTTAATAATTATAATTTAATATTTGGCCAAGTCCTAAAACATAATGTCTACATACTATTGTCTATTATTATGTCTATTATAGTTTAAATTTATTATTCTTAAAGTGCGTTTTATCTTGTCTAAAGATATGATGAATCTCTTTTATATACTCTAGAAAAAATACACATTCGAAACAATAAACTTTACGATAGTTTTATTAGCTTCAATCACCGATAAGCTTTAAAAATATTTAGTCTTTACTTTTTTTAATAAAGCACAAAAACTTCTCACCAATCTTCATTTTTTATTTAAATTTCGCTGTAGAGAAAATTTTTTCTCAAATCATGGTATATTTCAGGAACGGCATTTTTGCATAAAAACTGATAGTGGGTACTACTTACGTATCAATTATGTATTTCAATAACAACAAGCCTTTATGGAGATACACCACCAGGAAAAAATCTGACGACTTAAAAAACAACGCTTTTTGAACCAAAAATATTCCATTGATAAAGAAAATTATATAGGTACGGATCTTCCCTTTCAACATCTGATGTCAAAGAAAGAGTTCCCTTGAAACAGACAATTTCATTTTTTTAGCTGTAAAATATTGTTTAAATGATAAAGATTAAAATTCCCCGTTATATTATGAGCAGAAGGTTGGTCGATTTACTTTTTCAAAAAAAGCTAGAAAAAGAAAAGCTAATTATACTGAAAAATAAATTCAACTTTATTTTATAAAATATCCATTTCATGGAGCGTTGCCCTTATTATGGACAGCTATCCCCATAAACTGGACAGTGATACATAAATCATGAAAACAGGTATGTGAGTATTTTCTGCGATACAAATAAAATTTCAAAAGCACTTTCTGCAAAAAAAATTGTTACACAGACGGCACTGAATCCATTAACGTTTATTTAAACGATATTTTTCCTCACAAACAATATAAGTAGAAGTATCTTTCTCCCAATTTTTATTGTCTTCTTCATTTGAAGAATTATATTCTTTTTGTTATATTTAAGTAAAATATTCTACGTGGAGGTAGAGATTCATTGTGAAGAGAGATATTAGTGTCTGTATTTGAGTCACCACTGAATTGCTTTTTTTCTGTTTTCAAAACTTATTTGCCCTTGACGGCCTTTCTCCTCCTTTTATTTCTTTCTTCTTCTGCTTTGATCAGCTCATCTTTTTTAAGGTGTGTCTGTTAGAATAGAGCATGTTCCCTTTTTTCTTTTTCACAAAGGTGTTGTAAGATAAGGTCTTAATATTTCCTTTTGCCGACCTTTCGTAATATTTTTATTTACAATACCACTTGTAGGAGGACGGTTTGCATCGACAGAAATAGAACGACGGTTTAGATCGGCAGATGTAGAAACACGGTTTGGATCGGCGGAAGTATAAGGTTGGTTTGGATCGGCAGAAGTAGATAAGTAGATGGCTGACCCAAAATATTGTCGTTTTGTGTTTTGTCTCCTTTTGACTGTAAAACGATAAGTGAACTACCATTTTCCTAGTTTAATATAGTTGTCGGATCAGGTCTGTCTGATACTTGACCGGAGAAAATCATCGTGAATTAAATGGATATATTTCGGTTTTGCCAAAGCTCTTGCAGATATTGCTGATTGTCAATGGCTCACTAAAAGCCGGGTTCACGAATTCAGCAATCTCGCATATTGTCACGGTTTTTCCTGGATTGCTTGTTAACCAATTTTTCATAGCTTGTTTGTACCTAACAAAAATAAAATTAGCAATAAAAATAATAATGATGATAATATAATAATTATAATACCTTGACTTGAACGGATCATAAACTGACACATGCATTCGGTGGCTACAATGCAGAGGTAACATTAAAATTATTATGTGATTTTTTATTGTAAAATCAATAACTTGGAGGTTTACATGAGTTGCATGATTGTCCATGATAATTAAAGCTTTCTTATCGACAATTGGTTAAACATGATTCACAAAATGTTTAAGGGGTTCAATAAATATTTTGGCGCCAACGCAACGGGAGCTCCCTTAGTCATGTTATCTTTGAAATAAACCCGTGGGAATTTGAATATAGGGGGAATTGTCCCTCCTGAAGCACTAATAAAAAAAGAACTGTTGTCAGCGTGCCTCTTTCTGCCTAAGCAATTTACCCTACTTGATTCGTTCCTCGTACAGCTATTACTTTTGATGGCTTCGTTACTACGTTACTGTCACTCTTGTACAATTTCTCTATATTTGAAAACAGTTTTTTTGGTTTTATTAAAACTGTTCTACTTAAGGATGTGCTTTCAGACTGACGCAGTGACAGTTCTTTGTGACGACTCAATAATTCATAAAGCAAGTGAATGCTTGCTTTATTATTTTTATTCCATTCTGGTGGTGTAACTATTTTATTGGCTACAGCAAATTGCCAAGCTAGTTCTCTTATCTGCATTGTTGTCAAGCCATGACACATTTTGGAAGTCGTTCGAAGATAAGAAGCTAATAGCTCCATTGATTAAAGTTTTTCTATTTTCAAAATTCCTCATTTATTTAAAATTGCCTTCTGGAGACTAGCTCTTGTGTTTTTTTACCGAAGTCTCCACAGCATTTTTCTTTGTCAGACTTTCTCACTCTTTTGGCCAACACAAACAACCTACAGAAAATTAAAAAAAACATCTAAAAACGAAAAAAAAAAAAAAAAGATGTAGGTAGTTAAATTTAAAATAAAAATAACATAACAATTAAGATGAAATAAATAACTTCACTGGATGGAAAATACCTACAGTATTTTGCATGACATATGTATATCTAAAAATAACAGAGAATACTTTTCATTTTCCTTGAATCGGACACATTGGTACCCATGAATCGGACGTCCATTCCTTGGGCGCCGAGTTTTCCGTTCACAGAATAGGTGATTTTAAAACATAACCCCAAATATGATTATTACGTATGTTTACATCGATAATTTCTACTTACCTGTCTAATAAGGGACAGGCGCTTAATATTTATATCTCACGATCGGTTAATAATCGGCATTAGAAACAGAGTTATTCACTTCGAAAAATCACATAAATATTTACTTGGCAATGTATTTTTCAATGCAGGCCTTGTATACATGAAAAGCACCACTGATTCCACCTTTGTCCACCAGGTAACGCTTTATGCTGAAGACATGAGACTTCCGTAAACATTACTAAATTATTGTCGGGTGTAGAAAAGAGGAAACTAAAGCGTCCGGTTCATCAGCTGTCCAATTCAAAGGAATTCTCCCCTACATGGGATGATAGAGTATGTTATAAATACTGAAAAAAAAACTTAACTATCAAAAAACTGTTCAAAAACATTGATCAATAAAATTAGCCTTCTTCAAATTAACAAGCACATATCTATCTACGTCATTACGTAAATAAATTGTGTCAATGTGTCGCAAATCTTTATATAACATTCAAGATTCCTACACTGCATTAATTTTAACAACTTGAAAGGCTATTACTAAATATGACGCCTTCCGGAGTAAAAAGTAATCATTTAAAATTAAATTTAAAAGGCTTAGCCTGCTTCAAAAAGTAATAATACTATTGATGTCAACCGGATATGTAATTTTAATTAATACACCAGAGTTGTGTTTCAGCATTTTAATATTTAAGAATTATCTCGATTATTTCATAAGGATCCTGCGATCATGAATTCTGGGTCTTTAACCTCGTGTAATTTGAAATCCTCCCTGACACCATAACACGTATCTTCAAATTTTCAAAAACGTTATATGTTAATAGACCAGAACTTTGGTTTTTAACATTTATGCTTGATATATCCACTTGAATACCTTTCTTTGTAAATCATCGTTTATGTTTGTAAAATGGATATAAAGTCTTTAATTTTTCCAACTTACACAATATAGGCAGTTCTATATATCGAATGATATCCATCGGTTCTCTGTCCTTTGGGCAAGTAGGTTTACAGTATAATACATTTGTAACTATCCCTCTAGAATCAATATTTACAATACTAATTTGTAGTTCTTTTAAACGTTTTTTAAATATTCAGCTGCTAAGCGCTGTCGGAACATTACTGCTAGCAACGGGTAGACGAAATTTTCAGAAGGTGAAATATGTATTTGATAAGTGGACTCCTTATTGTTTAAATTAATTTATTAGTTCGAATCGCTACAATGTGAAGGGTTCTGCCTGTGGTTGAGATGTAGCAGAATGTGTAAATATTGCGCACATTCCTCCTCCATCTATTAAAGTAGGAAGGAAGTTAAGCTCATGGGTAGACAACTTTAGAAATAGTGTAACTAATTTTTCCCGTTTTTTTAAATGAGCACAACTTTTACCTTCCTCCAGTCTATCAGAACGTACTGCAGCAGTTCTCTACTTATATCGTCAACGTTATTGTCTGGTGCTTTGCAAAAATCACTGTGTATTAACGCCTTATTTTATTTATGCAAACTGGTTCGTAACTTGCCATAGCAGGTCTGAAGGCATTCCGTTAGTTTCCCCTCTTTTATGTTCTGACAGCTCCAGATAAATAAGTTCGCAAGGGTAGCTCTGCTTAGATCCTTGTACTATCGTCTTTCTTGTCTGACAAAATTTGTATACTCCTTCAGGTTTCTTTCTTTATACGTCCTTTATCCTCAGATGAAATGCTGGTTTTTAGTCATCAGTATTCCGCGCATCAGAACATGTCAATTCGGGACCAAGTTTGGTATCCGCACAGTACGAACACTGATATCTATGACAGCAAAACAACCTTTAAATATAGACTGTAATCAGTAATATAGTCATAAACAGACTTACCTTTTTCGTTATTGTCCACACTGTCGCAAGCACGTGGTGTATATGAGGATCACAACGTGTGATACATTCTCAGTTTTCGGCACAGTAATGCATCATCAGGTTCCCCTTTTCTTATATTGATGGTAAGGTGGCTCTATCCTGAGGGAGGCACACATAAGCACATAGGAGCACCTATTTTACATTCCAAGAGTTTATATTCTATTATTGAGCAATGCGGGGCCGTAGATCTCCTTCATGGGGTTCTCTATTGTTAAATAGTTAAATAGTGAAAGGGTATTCCAACCATGCCTGAGCTAAAAAGCTTCTTTTACTTTGTCCTTTCTTGTTTGTGTCGTCGCTCGAATACTGTTGTTGTTGGAATTTAACGGAATCTCATTTCTGTCATCCTCTACCAATGCTGGTTTTTGGGTTCCGAGAGCGAGGAACTGAAAATAGTATTAAACTCTTATCGTGTTGGCCTTGTCTCCGCTGTCAGAGATAAAATGTGTCTCTTAGAATCGCGATGAAGCTCACTAGCGATTAATACTGATCTACGAATTTTATGCTGGCAGGCGACGTACAACTATTTTCTCCTCAAAATCGCTTTCCACTTCCAAAGGTGCGCTTCCACAGTGTGTCAGCCTGGATAACTGCACAACAGCCACTATTTTGAAGTTGTCGTTCCCTCAGACCTTGACGTTAACTGGTAAAATATTGGTACGAATTCAATATGGTGAAACAAAATGGCGCCCAATAAAAATGTTTGAATATAATTGTCAGATAAATAAATTTTTCTCTTTTCTATCTATTTTCTCTCTATGGTGGTTACCACTTCAAAGGAATATCCTTTAGTTTAACAGTAAAGAAACAAAATAATTGCGTGAGGTTTCTAAATTCCCAATAAACTACATGAATTTATTTCAATTTTACTTGCGTCTTGTAAAGATTGTGCAATCGGGTGACGTTATTTAGACTTTAAGTAAATTAAATTTGCCTTTTATAGTATATTGGATAATCATCTATAAGTATGTGGGATATGCAACGCGATTTGAATAGTAAATTATGATGATTATGTTCCACACATTACAGTACAAAATATTCTTTAAGCAATAGAGATAAAGACTGTTTACGTCAATTAAAATAATATGTAACAAAAGAAGTAAAAGATATGGTTCGAAAGATCACGAAATAAACTTTATCCAAACTAATGTGCAATCCAAGTGCAACTTCTTAGAATGCAACTTCAACTTAAATGGTTAAAACTTGTAAACAAAGTGGTTTGTTTGCAAACGGTTTTCTTGCGTTTTATAGTCATATGTTTCATTAAAATTTTTGTGGTGTCCGAGTTGCTCGATACGGCATATACGAGGAGTAGAACAAAAGTACTATTTTTTACACAAGAATTTTGCCAAAAGCCAGAATTTGCAAATTTGAGAATACTTTGATTTTAAGTCTATCTACTTAATAAATGGGTTATGCAGAAAACAGTGGTAGCTTATATTTTTGATACTTGATTGAATATTTGAGAATTTATATTTTTCGTCAAATATGCATTTACCAGCAATTTACTTCCTACAATAATCAATATTGTTAAAAAGGCATACTTCTTTATTATTTTGGCTTCCCTAAGTACAACTAGAAATAAAAATGATTACTATTCTGGTTTTCTAAATCTCATTTTAGTTCAGGGGCGTGTTAATTATTTTTTTCAGATCGTATTAGGCGACGCCCCTTTAGTGATCTATAAGACCTTCGTAAATACATTTTATTTACTACTACTACTTACTAATCAGAATACTGGGCCTTGGGATGAAATTAAGATCAGTTTCTTCTGTCTTAATTTGATGAACACTGATTTCACACTCGTAACATTAATATCTTTAAAGATTTTCTAAAATATTTTCTCTAATATTACAATAAGATGCAATTTTTTACTACCGGAATTTTCCTAAAAATTAATTATTCGAAGATATAAATATACCCTCTCCTTCCGCTTAGCTATAATTGGCTTCAAACTGCTAAAATTTTTATTTTTGAATAATTCTTTTAAATAACATTTTTTTCACATGAAACGAGGGGTACTAGACGCTAAATCTCGCATAAAATGAAAAAAATCGAGACGAACTTGTTTTTAACTCTCATCTTGCCTACCTCTTGCATATAATTTAAGGGACTTTTCTTCTTGGCCTTCAGTTTTACCAGATTTGTAATAGTAAAAATAAAAACAATAGAAATGTAAAAGTTAGCTTGCTAAAGGTACAAATAAAAATTTGTAAATTGTAACTATTAATGCTTTGGTCTTTTTTTTTTTCATAAAAAGTATATACCGGGTGACCACAAAATTACTAAGAAGGCTGTAACTTTTTTAAGGTAAGTACTATTAACATGAAATTTATAGTGATATATGGAATGTATATACATGTGTATAAACTATCGACTGCCGTTTCCGGTTTAACCGGAAATGCTATCAACTTTAATATTTTAAATACACGAAACATGTATCAAACCCTATGTCATATCCTGATAGTTATCGAGAAAATGGAGAATGAAACTTTAAAAATTTCAATGAATAATTCCGTTTTTTGGAAAAGCAAATGAAGATAAATCCAATTTAATACTGTAAATAGTGTTTGTTATGCAACTCATTGCATCTAATGTGACAATTAGGATACTTCCGGTTTACCCAGAAACGTAGTGAAAAATCACTTTCAAACGATATTTTCTCGTTTTATTTTAATGGGACGACCTATAAACCTACTCAACATCTAAATCTTCAAACAATTTTAAATACTTTTGTGCATCATACCCTATACCTATATTAAGTACTTTTCGAGATATTTCCAATTGAACGGTGCAATTACCTTTTTAACGCTTAGGCTGATAAATGACAAATATTAAATTTCTGATCTAAGACGGCTTTGAAACAATACATAAGTATATGGCCATCGTTCTTATAATATGCAGATGGTTCGCTTTGAGAGTTAAACGGGAATTATAAGTACTACGTTTTTCGAGATTTTCTTCTAAATTTTAATTATTGAAAATGTATTTTACTCGGGAAAAAAAATTGATATGATAATGATATACGGAGAAACTAGAAAACATCGCAAGGAAGCCAGAGCATTATACATACAGCGATTTCCGAATCGCCGATATCCATCAAAGTCATACTTTCCTTGGTTAGAAAAGTATTTAAAATGGGAAGGGAATCTGCCAGGAGAGAATTTCATTCTTAGTGAAGAGGCTGAAATTAATACACTGGCTTGTATAGCAATCGATTCTACTATATCAATACGACCAATAAGCAGTGAAATCGGAATTGGCCGCGAAAGTGCACGAAAAATGTTACGTAAGCATGGCTTTAAATCATTCAAATACCAAATCCATCACCACTTATATGAAGAGGATTATCAGGGAAAACTGGAATTTTCCAACTGGTATTTTGATATGTAACTAAGACCAAGCCCAATTTCCGGACAGTAATTCTTTCTTCAGATGAATCCCGATTTACCAATATGGGAATGTTTAACACTAGGTACTGGGCTACCGAAAGTCTGCACTTGGTAAGGGAAGGAGCATTCCAAGAAAGATTTGGTGTTAACGTCTGGTTTGGGTTACTAGGAACTCGAAAAATAGGTCCCATTTTTTTATGAGCCCCCAGATGCAGAACATTATTTGTAATTCCTCCAAAATACAATGGAGGATTTTATGGACAATTTACACATTGTTTATTACAATCGAGTATATTTTCAGCAAGATGGGGCACCTGCAGACAATTCCAGAGTAGAGACTAACTACGTTAGAAAAAAATTCGGCGACAATTGGATAGGTACAAATGGGCTAGTCAGATGGCCGGCGAGATCGCCTGACCTCACCCCGTTAGATTTTTCATATTGGGGCTACATTAAACAAAAGGTCTACAAAATACCATTAGAAAATCGTGCGGACCTTATTAATTGAACTATAAGGGCGATAGAAGAAATAAATCCAAGGCAGATGGAAAACATTTTACAAGAGTTTCATATCCGAATTCATATGCGCAATGAAATTAATGAACAACGTTTTGAAGACCTTGTCGTTGGATGACCTTTTTTTTTTATTTTTTTATTACTCATATAGCTTTAGTTCTATTTCGTGTTTTTCCGTGTTTCCTTGAGTTAAGAGGATTTTTTATGTTTTATTATTATTTAAATTAGTGTTTTGTGGCGTAATAACAGTTGAAGCTACTCAGAAGTGTCCTTAATAAATATCTATTTAAGTAGGCTGGCAATATTTCTTATAGTAAATAATAAACAATGATTAGTTATAAAGCGTGTGAAAACATCAAAAATAGTCATTTTGAAATAACTTTTTGTAGGTAAGTTTATTTATATTTATAAGGTTAACTCAATTTATATTGCTGCCATGTACTAAATATGCTTAACCTTACAGATAACAGATCAAAGGCATTTTATTCCTTTTTTATATATTGAGAACTCAATTTAGTATCATGTAAAATTCAAAAACTCAATCCTTAGTACCTATATTGGATGACCGCAAAACGTTAAATACACCATTTGCAAAAACAGTTTTGAGCAGTATGTTTGCAAATTCTAATAGCTTGTTTTGTTTGTTCATACATTGAACAAAACAGTAATTCTGAACTAAAGTACCTAGTTTAAAAATCAGAAGGAGAATAAAATAATGGCAGCTGTGGTGTTTCTTTACTTCACAGCCACCTTGGATCAAAAATTTGATATTTGTCATTTATCAGCCTAAGCGTTAAAAAGGTAATTGCACAATGCAATTGGAAATCTCTCGAAAAGTACTTGATATAGGTATAGGGTATTATACACAAAAGTATTTAAAATTGTTTGAAGATTTAGATGTTGAGTAGTTTTATAGGTCGTCCATCGTTTAATATGCAACACAAGTAATAACTGATCTTGACCCAACATTACGCCGAAAATACTGCCAAAAAATTAAAACTTTGGCGAGTAAGTAGGAAATGCTTTTTTAATGATGGTATACCAGGTATCACCACCCTCATAAACGAAATTGAAACGCACTGCCAAGAAAAATACTTTCCAAACAATTTGTACCCGTTCATGAAAAAATCGTAAAACGTTATATTGATACTAACTTCATGCTGCACACCACCTACGTAAAGAAGCATGGGCCCGTCATAAAATATGTCTCTGGATTTTGGACAACGTGTGATAATCGCTGATTTCCATACTAAAAGTGCACCTATTTCCAATTTTTTTAATTTGAGTCTAATTCCAATATAAATTTTCGCCTAAGAAAAATATATTGACAAAGTAAACCTCATAGCAAAATTTACAAGGATGCTGAAATTCGTGATAGTCTAAATCGAAAGCATTTAAAATCAAAAGTAGAATATGCAATATAAGATAGATAGATAGCAACTAAAGAGTTCGAAAATAGAGCCCAGCTATGCTATAGCGAGGTCAAATATGACCAATATGTAACAAATAAAATACATAAGAAAATAGTTATACGTTTCGGTGCTATATTATAAATTTAAGACTGATCATTCAAAATATCTTTTTTAACAGTCTGCTTAAAAATGAATTAGTAAGGACACAGATATTCTAACTTGTCATAGAAAATATTTCTTAGTGCAAAGACAAGTTTATTCACGATCAAGGATGCTGAAATTCATGTTCATCTAAATCCAAAGTATTTAAAATCAAAAGTAGAATATGTAAATGATGCAAATGAAGATAGATAGATAGCAACTAAAGAGTTCGAAAATAGAACCCAGCTATGCTAGAGCTAGCTCAAAAATGACCAATATGTAACAAATAAAATACATAAGAAAATAATTATACTTATATGCTTGAAAACGAATTAGTAAGGACACAGAAATTCTAACTTGTCATAGAAAATATTTCTTGGTACAAAGACAACTTTTAACTTCAGATAAACTTTTTCTTATAGCATATAATATATATTTTTAAATCTTGGAACAACATTTTCCGTTAGAAAGCAAAAGATAACTTTTTGTTTTACTCATCTTCTACATAAGCATTTTATGATTATTTTTTTACTTAATTAAGTGTCTACTTCCTTATTCAGTGTTAATCTCTTCAAATGGGGTCCTTTTTCTATTTCATTTTACAGTCCCTTCCTGCCATGATCAACTGAAATAGGAAAGAACTACTTAGTTAAGTAAATGATAAATCTAATACCTACAAATTGATTTGTGTTAATATCAAAATTAAATGAGATTTTATAGAAAAAAAGATCAGGATTCATGAAAATTAAAAAAATCTATGATTTATAAAAAGGTTTCTTTTTGGTTTTCTAGTCAGATTTGTTTCCACAGTGGGTTCTAAGCGTTTGTTTTTTTTGTTTTGTATTATGATCTATATGTTAAAAACCCACGATTTTAAGAAATCATGGTTCATGGATTTAGACCGGGTCAAATTGAAATTTCTTTCCGACGTTTGATCTGCGATTGCACGCGACCCTTATGTTATAATTTTCACAGGGAAAATGAAAAATTAAATAAATTATTATAGATGCTCCGCGCAGCTGGCATAAATGCAACGCAGAGTTGTCCCCTATGTGAAAGAATATGCCAGGCATGAGTCTATCATAGAAATATCCCAACAAAATTATGTTGTTTTTTAAAAATAAAATGATATTTTTTTGTTGAACACAAATTTTTCTGCTAGTACGCCTGAAAAATCTGTCCATTTGTCCTTAAAGTACCTCAAAACTGAATTGGGAAATTAATCTTAAGACCAGTGTTATGCGCATTTGCCCAACAATAATTGCTACAAAAAAAAACGGTAAATTTCCTTTACCCGGTTATGATTTTTTTCCATTTCTGTTAGGAATAGTGAAGTGATGCCCAATTTAGTTCAGTATATAGTCACAGTATATATGTGTTACCTGTACTGTCTTTTCATTTTTATTGGGCGCCATTTTGTTCCATCACATTGGATTCCAACCAATATTTTACCATTTTCTTTCTACTTATGCCACATTTGACTTTTGGGCATAATAAGTAGTTTTTATATCGACACATACCACTAGTTTGCTACGCATGTTGAATTAGTACCAGTTTATCCCATTTTCACATATAATTTTTCTGCAAAATTTAAAGTCAATTGAACAAGATTTTTTCCGTTGGTCCGCAGATATTTCCCAGATATTAAGTTTCTAACTGGTTTTCGTTAACGATCCTCTTGTTATGTTAGAATGGGGTTATAATCTAGAAAAAAAACAAAAGCTCTTTTTTAAATTTTCGTCGTTTCGCAACTTTATTGTTGCATCCTCAGGACACATACAGATTTTAGATCCTGCATGAAACCCATATTATCAGTCTTTACCTACTCCGTTGGTCCGCAGGTATTTCCAAACGCCAAATAACATATCACATAACACAACAAGAAGATCGTTAACGAAAACCATTTAGAAACTTAATATCTGGGAAATATCTGCGAACCAACGGAATAGGCAAAGACTGTTAATATGGGTTTCATGCAGGATATAAAATCTATATATATATATATATATATATATATATATATATATATATATATATATGTGCCCTGAAACTGCAATAAAGCTGCGAAACGTGGATAATTTAAAAAAAGACTTTTGTTTTTTTTAGTGGATCGTAACCCCAAATAATACACCAGTCTAACACAAAAATAAGAGGATCGTTAACGAAAACCATTTAGCAACTTCATATCTGCGGACCAAGGGAGTAGGTAAAGACTGATAATATGGGGTTCTTGTAGGATATAGAATGTATATATAAGTCCTAAGGTTGTAACAATAAAATTGCGAAACGTCAACTATTTAAAAATAGACTTTTGTTTTTTTACTGGAGCCTAACCCCAAATAATACACCAATATAGCATAGCAACATAATAATTGATGTTTATGCAGAATTTGAAATAAATTGGATAAGAAGTTTTTTTCATAATAATTTTTTTAACATTTCATAGGCCGCCATTTTATTTTGCCATACTGGATTTTTGAAGTTAATCGGGTTAGCTTTTAAGCTATGCCGCAAACTGACAGACAGAAAGACCGATAGACGGGCCGACGGAATTGATAAAACATATTTTTTGACATCTAAGGACTCTAAAACGTGAAGATATGTAAAACCTGAGAGGGTGATTTTTTAACGATTACAAACATTTTATTTGGCCGCCATTTTGTTCCGCCCTCTTGAATTAGTACGACAATTTCACTAGTAGACCCCTATAGTACAATTATCTATGGCACACAATTAGAAATCAATCCATTAATTAGTTATTAGCCGCCATTTTGTTCCGCCATCCAGGATTCGTACCAAAATTTTTCCAGTTGATTCCAACTTAATACTTTTATGTTTGTCCAAAATTTGAGATAAATTGGATAAATAGTTTTTTAATAATATTTTTTAACATTTCCATAATACATATTTACCAAAATATTACCAGGTCATCCCCATATCACCCTTAAGTTTTGATAAAAATTTGAAGTCAATCGGGTAAGTAGTCTTTAAGCTATGTCGCAAACTGACAGCCAGACAGACAGACGCCATCTTAAATTCGTACTCCATCCTCACCAACTCTCTATATCACACATAATTCTTGCACAAAAACTGAAATTAATTTAATAAGTAGTATTTTCAGGCTGATTTTTTAAATATTTTATTAGGCCGCTATTTTGTTTTGCTATCTTGGATTCGTATCAAAATGTTACCAGTTCATTTCTATGTAACACTTGATTTTTGTGCAAAATTTGATGTAAATTGGACCGTGATTTTTTCACGATTAAAATATTTCCCTCTTACGGGAGAAGTAATATTTGTGAGGAAGTTTGCAAAAAATTGTGTTATAAATATCCACACCATCACGTATTGATGGGTACCACTATTAATTTTTTTTATAGATTTTAGGTATAATATAGTTTCTGTTTAATTTCAATGGGCTCTCTCTCCTACTTAATTAAGTTACTAAAAATTTACAACGTTTGAGGTTACGAATGTCAAGAACGGATTGTCAAAATTAAGATGGATTTGTAAGGTGCTAAAATGAAAGTAAAAAACCGTTTTAATAATGTGGTAGATGGATTAAAAAGAAGTTGAGCCGTTTGTACTACAGCCTGTAAATAATCAAAAATTATATTTTTGATTCATACCTTTCTGAGCCACTCCGAATATTAAATATAATTTCAGAAATATGCAGCATATTGATATGAAGTTCTTTCATAAAAAAAACAAAATTATTCAACTGTCACATACAAATATAGATTCCCCTTCGCCTCTTAATACTGCATGATCCTAGTGCAGCTAACTTGCAACATGTTATTTATGAATATTTGTTGCAATGTGCCCTTTTGCTGAATAAACATCATGATTTGGTTAGTTATGTTTTTCATGCTTCACAAAAGGACCTTTGAGTTCTGTAATGTTAAATGTTAAATGTTAAATTTATATGAAATAAATTAAAGCTGCCATTTTGATTTTTTTTAAGCAAGAATAGCTAAAGAATACTCTGGGGATTCCATGGGCGTATCTAGGGAGGAAAGCAAATGCCCCCACCCCTTGAAGTAACAACCCAGAGCAAAATTTATGAAACCCAAATTATTTTATAACACATTATCACGTTTTTATTTGCTCACAACTAGTGAAGACCTTTTAGTAGTTGATTTTCATGAGATCTTCTGAAAAAATATCTCGTCATCTCGCAATTAATATCTCTTACTTTAGTGACGGAGGTGAAAACCTATACTTTGGGTAACCAAAAAAGAAAAAACTAAAACACAAAGTACCTAGTGGAGTTTACGCATTTTGCACCCTTCACTTACAATTTTCCAACGTAGACTCAAAAAAAACCTACCTTGATTTACGCGCTTCATTCACTAATTTTCCAAATTAAAACTGGCTGAAGAAAATGCTTTTTTCTAATAGCAAATTTTATTGTTAGCGTCAAGCGCCAACGTCAATTAAAGTAGATTTATCTTTTTATATGAACTTCCTGTAAACAACAGCAATTATTTTTGCTCGAGTGGCAGCGCAAAATCTTAAGATACCGACGCATAGCTTGTGCCTTACCATCAACTTACTTATTTTTCAAGAGTGAATAATTTTCTGCCCATTGAATTTCTTCAATTGTAGACATCCTCTTATTTTGTTTTTGCTTCGTTGGCTCCGGACATGCGTTTCTGTTTATTACTAAGGCTATTTAAATGAAGAGCGTAGTTCTTGGAGGTTTATTATACATTTAAATGGTCTAATAACAAGAATTTTTGCAATAACTCATGCCGTGTTGGTTTATAGTGATATAAAATCACAGGTGTTGCATAAATTAGTTTTACTCTGATAAATGCAACATTTTTATTACAGGTTTCATATTCTAAAATTAAAAAAAATTACTTTTACCAATGTTTTAAAGAATAAATGCGATTAAAAAGAGAAACTATTACTGTATTGTATTACATACGCAAAATTTCTTTCTTTTTTTCTTCGTTTCGCAGCAATTAATGATTTTATACAGCTATTAAGTTTGCATTGCAAATAGATATTCGGGCAAATAAATTTATTTTCTATCTTAATTTTAGAAAAAATTACTTCGTGTTCAAACTAAGGCTTATCAGAATTGCAAAGGTCGTGATTGTAAAGACCCACTATGTAGTACCAACTACCCGTCAGCGTCGAATAAAAAAACTTTTAAAAATTATATTTTGGTATTATATATAAATTCGTATTAATACTACCGACTACTACTTCTTGTCTTAAACACCTGTTGTCCTCGAAGTAGAACAAACCAAAATAAGTAATTGTATTACAAATATACCACTAAACTACAAATAGAATTAGAAGAACTTCTTTTTATTTTTATTATTATACATTACAGAGTGACCCTGAATGAATATAGGCAATATCTCTGAAGCAATGAGATAAACACAAAATAATGCTAGTTTAGTGTACGTATAAAAATGTCTTCTTAACTGCTCCCCAACTGACATATTCGGTTAGTTCCGTTTCAGCACCTATTGCTAAATATCCTTCTTTAACACCTAAGTCAATTAGATCTAGAAAAAGCTATAAAATAAGAAACCGTGTTTTTTTATCACCCTATCTTATTCAAAAATTGGTTTTTTAATTATTGTTCAATTATCAAAAGGCTACAATGGAAGGGAAGCTCAGATAGGTACGTAGTAGGTAATGTAAAGTTTTTGTAAAATAATCCGTTATCATTATAGAAAACAACAAAATTAAATATAAATAAGAAAACAAATATAAGGTTGTGATTGGCTCACAGTATTTATATTACGTTTTATTTAAAGTTTTTCGCTTTATTTATTTCGATTGTAAAAAATGCGACGCAAAATACATTGTTGTAATTGTGCTAATTTCTTATGGCGCTTTCTTTTCCGCTTTATTTTCTCATTTATAATTTTTGGTTAAAGAAACATTTGCTAGTTAGTAGTAACGCCTGCGAGATACGTTGCAACAAATTTTACACACATCCTAAATTCAGAGGATACTAAATGATTTATATATATTTAAAATTCTTTGGACTCTAGAGCATATAATGATTAGGAGCCTTCCATTACCTTCAGACCATCCGTTCCCCTATTTGTTACAAAAAATAGCTTACTACTCTATTTCTTCTGTTAAAACTATGAATAAAATTAAAATGTTTATCAATAATACACTATTCATAACTAGGTAAGGCAGGTAATTTTTTTAGGCTTTTTTAGTGAGATTTGATTTCTCTTTAAGATGCACCTGTATGTAATAACATATTCTACGATTTTATTGTCCAGTCGTATGATCTGATTCTCCGGTGACATGATTTTTGTTTTGCTCAAATTCATTGATTTTTGCGGATTTTATTTTTAGTTTTCTAACATGTCCTGAACTTCGCTGATATTTGACTGATAAGTACTGACAGATATTGATCGTCAATTTAAATTCCTGTATTATGCCAATTTAACAATTTTGTCTCCTTATCAGTAGTATAGCAGGGGCGGTCCTGAGACACCTCGATGGCATCTTGACCACCGATCGGTCCCAGGAGCTCTTCGGCTCACCTGCCTGCAAGAAGTGTTTACCTGTCACTTTTGTGCACCTGTCTTTTGCGTGCCACCTGGTTTGCACAGGTAGGTGTGATTTTTGAAAAAAACTTCCAAGAAGCGAGCTTCGCGTCATCACAAGAGCCGAGCCTCGCCTCGCCGAATTCCCAGAATTGTTTTTCTGTTAATTAAAATGAATATGTCGACGTAAGACTAGAGGTCAGGTTCGCAGATAAGAAAAGGTCGAGTACCGAGAATTGTTTTTCTGTTAATGTTCGACGTAAGACTAGAGGTCAGGTTCGCAGATAAGAAAAGGTCGAGGATGTAGATAAGGAGATGTTTGTGTAGTATTGAGATGAGCAATAATAATGTTGTTATAATAAATAATATTTATTTCGAATAATAAACGATAAAAAACGTATAGCGCTTAAAATAATTAATATAACGAGATTTGTTTTCAACTATTTAAAATTAATGTGTTCGAGCCACAAGAGTTCGAGTCTGGTCTAATTTTCTATTAAGATAATGGAATAAAACTCAACTTTGAAATAATTTGGATTTATTTAAATTTTCAGATAGAAATATAAAAAAAAGTCAATCCTTTCAAATAATGTTTATTAAAACAATATTAATAAATACACTATTCTTGAAATTTTCTTTTCTTTCTTTCGTAAAAAGCAAATTGTGCAATATTGTACGAAGTTTCCATTTTAATTCGGGTCCAGTAATTTTGAGTCGAGTTGTCACTGATGTTAGCATAGAAATAATCTTCATCCATCTGTCGCCATCCCCAATCATCTTGTGGCTGTGCTTGATACAGATGAAAACATTTGTCCATTTTGTTTGTCACGAGGTTACTTTTGGTATCCAAAAACTGTTGTTTGGTGGGAATGGGACAGCTATGATGTGGCTATAACAAAAAAACAATTCTATGACTGGGGTATTGATTCCTTGCAGTACAAGTCAAGTTCCGACGTCGTTCCAACAAATGACTGTGCTCTGTGAATGCGAATTGATTCCTGACAAAAGCAGAAATGTAGCTTACAGAGGTGACAGTAAATTGTAGCTAATGGTTCGTGTTTTCGTTGTGATCCGACATCTAATTTAATCTGTTTATTCTGTCTTGTAGTAGCAGCGGGCGTATATTTGACAGGGGTCAAGTTGTGAAATCTTTTGCGATCATTTGCCTCCAAATATTTGATATCAGTCGTGGTCTGAAATAATATTTTCAATTTAAATATTGCATTTATATTTAAAATATAACTATTTACCTCTTAACTGGATGAGACGGAATTTTTGAATATAGTAGATTACCCGTAACAAAAGAAGAATAAATGAAACTAAACATTGTTATATCCCCACGGTAGAGTGTCTGTGTTTAACTGTTGATAATAGTTCGTGTAGTTAACTATTCGCTTGTCGTCAAAAGGACTCAAAGCGGTTTTAATTTGATTAATAGTAAATACGTTATGCTTTTTGGATCTAATAAAATTTTGCGCAACATCGATGGTAGTATTGTTAAAAAGACACTGATAATAATCATGAAAAGAAATTTGTTTCAATGCTGAAGATTGAATACCCTTAGCTTTTTTAACAATTTTTTCTTTGTTTGCAGCGCTGTCTTTATCACTAAAAGTTTTAAAACAATACATTTTAGAACGCAAGCCGATAAATTCAGTCATAACCTGACCACAACATTCATCCTTCATTAGCCCATAAACTTTTTTATTTTTTTGTTGAATATTGTATACGTTGTCTTTAGGGTAATCTGACGTATCAAACATATGTATATTTTCCCTAATGCAGTCATAAATATTATAATTTGAAAATAGATAAATAAGACTGTCAGTGTCAGTGTACATTAATTTAGCATTAGACTGGAATTTCGGTATAATAAAATTGTAATGAAAATCGTATATTATCGTTTTTGAAATATCTAAAATAGACATACCGATGTAAATTGGTTTATTAAATTTTATGTTTAATCGGTTCATTTCGATTAAGACTAGATTTTCTGTAAAAATTTCACAACTGTGAAAATTAGGTTGTGAAATGTAATAATTTGCACCATATCTGCCTGACCATTTCGAAACTAATTTTATATCACGATATTTGCGTACATTTTCAATTGTTTTTCCATATGGTGCGTTATTCATCAATTTAAAGAAATTTTTTTCAAACTCGTTTTTACTGTTTATTCTGAGAGTAGTATTTAGGTCTATATATTTTTTTAGCCATGGAGATTGTTTAAATTTTAAACACCTATGAATTTTTCCAATTTTTAGACCCAATTTGGTGACTAGCTGCAAATTTTTGTGATGAATAACGTAACGTTTCTTATCATAAAGAGTGGTTAATAGTTTGGGAAGTGAAGTAGCTGAAGTTGGTGGTACTAAATGTTCAGGACAGAGTGGTAAATCCTTATGTGTTTCAAATAACTCTTTTGGATAATAAAGGTCCACTTCAAAAATACACCCATATTCACTATTATCGGCTACATCTAAAATATTTGTTTCCTGATAGATATCTTCAACCCACTGAAAGTCTCCAGTAGGCAGAGGATAACTCATAGCAGCACCATATAAATTTACAACATCGAAATACATGAGATAGCTAGATGGTTTGTCAGGGTTATATTCTACCCCCATATATTCATTATTAGCCTTAGCGTATCTATTTGAGCATTGTGAAATTCCCCCTCTTATACCCTTTTCAATAAACATGACCATATCAATATCTGTTAAGAGGTCCAATTTTACTTCACTAATTTTTAACATGCTATCAAATGCTAATCCTGGTGCTGTATAATAATGTAGAGGGTCCAATTGATATGTTTCCAAACAGACTTTGCGAAAGTTTTCAAAGACATCAACTAAAAGTAGGACATCGGTTTTAAGATACAATTCAGCATATTCTTGAAGCCTTTTAATTTTAAACGTATCCCACACCGTAGAAGCATGTTGATACTCTTCGGTTGATATGTTTGAATTAGAAATAGAACTATAAAATAGCTGTATCGGAGGTAAACTGTTATCTTGCAGTTTTTCCCAAGAGTCTAGATATTCGTAAGGAAATACCCCCTTCCTGGTCATTAGTTTAAATTTAACATCATCCGAATAGTAGTATCTTGTAACAGTTTTTTGGTGATCCTCTAAATAGGATGCTAGTTTTTCCAAGGAACTGGCCATAAAACGAAATGAATCGATAAATCTAAAGCTGATATCTGAATTTTCAATGTACTTGGTGAAAGATATGTATTTTTCTTTATTAAGTGGAAGCAAACTAATTATACCTTTCACTTCTGTAGAAAGGGCCTTGATTAAGAAGTGACTATCGTATCCTGATAGATTATGAAATATTACAGGCACAGTTTTTTTTTTATCTGAAAATTTTAAATTACATGATTTATGTGCAGCTCCTCGGAATAACCCCGTTAAATGACAATGGTCTCTTACTTTATAGTTATCCCCTAAAAAAGGTTCATTACAAAAATGACATGTTTTTGCTTGACAATAAGCCTCATTTTCTTGTTTACTTAGAGGTGTCATAGATTGTGGGTTTGAATATATTGAATTAACTTTATAAGCAATTTTGCCAAGTTCCCTGACAAACCATTCTTGACACTTTTCTCCAGTATATGAATGAAATTCCGATAGCGAATCATCATAAGAACATTTTAGAAAATATGAAATACTAAATGGTTCATGTTTTTGATATTTTTTTGATTTCTTAGTGCATTGCTTGTCTTCATACTTGACAAGCATGCTCTCTAAATCTGCGTAAATTGCAAAAGGAACCAATAATTTATTTGAGAAATTTTTAAAAGTTAAAATTTTTTCATTTTCCTTTGGCAATGCAATTTTACATTTATTCAATAATTGGCAATCTTTGGAATGTTTTTTCAAAATGGGTTCAGTTTTAAAATGATTGAGACAACGCTCGCAAAACCATTTTTTATGTTTTCTATTACCCATTTGGGTATTCAATAAACCACTTAATTTTTTTATGCATGCAAAATGAAATGTTGTGTTTGCAGGTTCGAGAAAATATTGTGTGTTTTCTAATTCAACGTTACTACAAGGTAGTATAAGTAAATTAACTGTATCTGTAAAATATTCTATTTTGCTTAATAATAAGGGTAAAATTTCTCTCTTTCTTAAACAAAAAACATTAATAGCTAAGTTGTTCATTCTTTCAAACTTGGAAATATCTTTTAGAGCAATTGGAAATTGAATTCCATCATATTTCAAATAGTGACTGAAATGATCATAAGATGACGTGCGTGAAACGTTTTTGCCTTTTCTGGGTCCACGTACAGCACACATGATAGCCCACAAAAAACAATAAACGTCTTTATTTTTAATATTGATAACACTTTTAGTTTTTTTTATGAATTCAGGCAATTGCACATAAGTGGAAGACCCCACGCTTATTGGATTAAAAGAATTAATATTTACTTTCAAGTACCAAATTTCACACAAGGCCCAACCACTGTCTCTTTCTTGAAATTCTTCAAGTTGAACCAAAATCTTATCAGTAACGTGTATCTTATACCATTCAGTCAGATTCGTAGATGATTCAATTAGTGAATTTTTCGTTGTAAAATGTTTAGCGGATTTTTCTAAATTTTGAGGTTTTATAAATAATCCTGAAAACACAACATTTACTTTAATCATAGAATTTTTAAGTTCAGTTTTAATCCTGTTTGAAAAAATACGAAAAGCACTATTTAAAAACTCTCTTGGTTCTTTCATCTTTAAATTGTTAATAATTCCCGTTTTTATTCTCCCTTTAAAACAAGAATCAACATCTTCCCAAACTAATTTTCTTTTTAATAGACCCTTGTTATTTTTTAAATGCAATTTAAAACGCAATAAAAAGTGTTTTAAAATTGACAAATTACTTTCCACTCTACTATAACTAGAAACACATGAACTATTTTTTAAACATTTTTTAATAATGGCAATTGATTTTTTTAGATAACGAATATGTGTTTGGTAATCTTCTTTTGTTTTAAGTAATCTACTTACCATTTCAGTTTTCTGGACCGCTTCACTTGAAAATGAATCTAGGACTTTGTTGCTGCTGGACGACATTTTGGTTTTTGTTTTCTTTTAGTGTAGTGGCAAGAAGGACTACAAAGACTGCAGTGTGAATAAGTTCGGTGTGTGTATGATAATTTATATACAAAACTCTTATCAATCATTCGCGTCATTTCTATTGACAACACACACACACGCAAAGTAGCATGGTATCATATCATGTATATGTAAAATTTTCCAGAAGATAAGTCACGTTGCACCAAAAACATGTTTTATCAAATATAGGTCACGTTGCATGACCTTTGCATTTTTATTTTCCGTTATCAAATACAAGTCACGTTGCACGACGTAGATTGCATTTTGCTTTTTCGTTATCGAATACAATTCACGTTGCAAAATATTAGGAAAATTTCTGTTTTTGCTAGTAATTATGATAAAAGATAAAGAAACATTTACTGTGGACGTGGTGTTATAATATGTAACGGAGCAAATTTTGTTGAAAATTTCCTTTGAAATTAATGAATACTTTTATCGTCGTCTACGTCAAAATTGCTAATTTTTTCAATGATAAATTTGTATTTATACTCATCCAGAGTTTGCGTTTGGTATCAGTTCTATGTCTATCCGTTTTTTGGAAACAGCCAAACGAAAATATTCAAGATGGCAACAGTACCCAGTACACTTGTTGTATTTTCTGAAGATAAAATAAACTTTCCTGTGCGTCACGTCTTGGTTGTTATGAAACAGCTTTTTCAGTAAGTATTTGTTAAAGTGTTAGTGAACGTACCATTTATTACAATAACAGCTCCTTTTATTACATTTTGTGCAAGAATTTATTTAGCTAGGTGCTGTAGCTTATTTTATATATTCCATAAATTTATATAGCAAATTTTTTTTTTTAATTTTGAAAGCTTTTCAGTGAAGCAATATTTTTTATTTTTACAAAAATACTGAATATATAAAAATGATTCCTATGAGGTGTTATAAAACCTGTATTTAGAGAAGTTTTTTGTTTCCTTTCAGATATGGTGTTGATAGGATTATCGAAAGGGATGATAAGGTGTATATACACCTTACTTATAGTCCCCGGAGAGAAACCTTGAAAAGAAAATTTGGAAATCTCCCCGTACGCTATCTACGGACAAAAATCAATAATGATGAGGAATTTAGGATACTCGAAAGAGTGGTAAAACGGTTCAGATTTAATCTTGTGGACGAGGATGTGGAAATGACTGTTAGTGAGCAACAACGACGAACACTACCATCAACATCATCGTCGTCGTCGTCGTTGCCGTCGTCGTCGTCGTCGAAACGGCAAAAGTTGACTGTGGAGGAGGTCTATTCCTCCAGCGAGGATGAAGAGCAACAACAACAACAACAACAACTAGAACAAACAAATGTAAATTCATTTTAGTAATTTTAGTGTTCTTTTTTCAGATTTAAATATAGTTAGAATAGTATATTTATTCTTTTATTACAGAAAAATCAACTAACTTTGATAGAAGGTTATAATTACCTAAGCTTAAAAAAGTGTTGGACTTCAAAATCATTACATGATGTGATTGTTGCTGAGGTTCTGGATGAGGTAAAAATCATTAACCTATTACTAAAATCTTGTCCGTGCAGATCCTTTGTAGCCGGTGGTTATCCTAGTTATTTAGTAGGTCGAACCAAAACTTACGCAGATATTGACATGTTTATTGAACTTAGTCCTGTATGTGAAGCGGTATGTTTATTGATTTTAAATATACTGATAGAGAAACTTAAGGAAAATGGTTATAGAAGTGTACAAAGTATAACAACTGTAAATAATTACTCAACAAAATTTTTCTTACGAAATGTTGTCGTCAAAAAAGGTTTTTTATTACAATTGATATTTTTGAAAGAAAACTCTAACCATTTAACTTTTGAAGAACTAATTATACATACGATAACTAATTTTGATTTAGATATATGTAAAACTGCTTTATTTAGGCAAAATAATTCGTTACATACAATTCAAATTAATCAAATGAAGGAAATTGAAAATTGTATTCCAAGAAATCTTAATCGTCGTGATAAATATTTAGAAAGACGCCTTGAAAATGAATTGAATGTAGACACCTTAGCAATGATATGCCTGAAAAAAATAACATGTCTAAAAGTAGGATAACGATTTGAATAAATACAATTTACATAATATTTTAGTTTTTTATTTCAATCTTCATTACAATTTCTACATTTAAATGTATTCCAATGATATAAATTAAATACGTTTTCCAAGGTACAATTTAATGTGTTACTATCATGTTGCTGACAACGATATGACTTGAATATATTTTGTAATTCGGCCAAGGGTGGACATCCTCTTGTTTCCAAATCAATAACGGTGTAATTTGTTTTGAACAATAATCGGGTCAACCACTCCAATTTCTGATTTCCCTTTACTGCAATGATATTGTCGGTGTAGTCGTTATTCCAAGAGTCCACAGTGTCATATCCATTTTCTTCATTAATAAAATCTTTTATAAACTCAGTCAGATTTTCATATTCCAAATTTTCAAAAGCATCGTTTGACCATTCCAAGCCATGTACGTTGTTGGTTAACCATTTCATGTGATTTCTAATTTGGTCTTTGCAAAAGTCCAATTCAAAAGGAAGTTTAACTGAAGCATGTTTATAATTTTTATTTGAGGTATTAAGAATTGCAATTTCCTTGCACAAAAAAGTTGAGCTGCCATATTGAAATCCTTGTATATCTATTACAAACATGACTCTTTACAAAACGTTCACTATACTGCTGCTGCTGCTGCTGCTGAGACTACTCCACCTTTTACCGCGAACAATCGATGACTGACGTTTTACTTTTCACACTTTGAAATTTAATATACTTTAACTGTACTGGTTAAAGGATTGTATTTGACTAAACGATCGTGTAGAATCAAACAGAATGCTGAGGTATTGTTTGTTATTGTTTTAGTTGTTTCGAATTCAATGCGAATATCAACAGCTCCACCTTTTAGGATGTCTTCACCTTGACGTGAACAGTCAACAACAATTAATGCTGCTTTAGTCTTGTATGTTGTTGGGTCATAACACGGATCACTCTGATTTTTATAATAATAGGATTTTTGAAATTGTTGATACATTTCATACGCAAGCGCATATTTATTGTTATCAAAGTCCAAATTTAGATTATCGTATGGAAACATATCAGAGTTCAAATACACCTTCAAATTTAATAAACTGCAATGCTGAAAATGACTCGCATTTTTCGCAATATTATTTTTCACACCAGTTTGAAAACCAATGATGATAAAACGAGGCTTCTCCAATTGATTTGATGATTTCACTGCCCATGTGTGGTTTTTGCTTTGCTGCAGTTGTGGGTATTCATGTAGTTCCCAACTTCTGAAAGCAATCGTTAATTCCCTGTTACTTTCAAATTGTTTAAGTAAACGTAATTTTTGAGTATCACTAACGGTAACATGAGGCATTTTCCACAATATCTTACTCAGTGTAACTTTATAGGTTTCCTTTTTGTCATTTTTTTGCATGATTCCCTCTGTATCAGAATTGCTTCTAATTAATATTAATTCTTGACGAATATTCATGATTATCTTATGAAAATCCTCCGTAAAACCCATCAACATTTTTAGCGGAATACAAACATTAAAACTATCGTTACCATCCAAAATTTTTGGATTGTCTTCACAATCCCATCCAGCATTCTGAAGTGCAAAATATTCAGCTTTCGAAAATGATACGTAACCTTTCATTGTTGTGGCTATGCCGGGATTTCGAACCCGATCGATAACCACTCCTCCTAGTTCATAGCGAATTTCATCAAACAAATGAACAATTCCGTTATTGATAAAAGTTACATTATCACTATAGGTATTATCGTTTTTAAGCAACTTTCCTTCAATGTATAAAAAGCTTTGACTCGGTAACGTGTATAAATCTTGTGTTTGTATTGGTATTCTAATTTCATCGTTATTGTTTAGAGTTGTTGAGGAATAAGGTTGATGTGTATGGTATTGATAATTTATGATTGAGTCATCATTTAGCACATTTTCTCCCACTTTTAACATGTTATAACTCATTGTCTTTGTGCCTATATCTACACTTGCAAACTAATATAATAAAAATTCTTTCCAAACTTGTAGTAATCCGTAATTTAAAACTACACCAAAATCTTTGTAATTTTCCAATTTTTAATTTTGATTTTTCTTCTTCTCGTCCTCCTGTAAACTGAATCCCAGTGAGAGTAGTACACGTTTGTTTTTAGATGTTAACTCCTTAAACGTTCTGGTGGAACTAATAGTTGTCTGTTCATCTAATTGGGTTTTATGACAATTTTCAAACGAGTCCTTTGGTATATTTAAAGAATTATGATTATACAGAAAAACCATTTTAAAGAATTCGCTTCAAATGTAACCTTATCGTTACTAGCTCGTTTCTGAAATTGACTAATTTCTTATCCTGATCAGTTATTTTAAGGATTATCTCATCGATATATCGTGTGCTGATTGGTAGATAAATAACATTCGATGGCTTCTCGACTATTTTGAAACCTGGTGGCACTGTTGGATAAAACAAATGGATAATATGAACTAAATCTCCGTTATTATAGGAATTTGTCACTAGATTACATTCTATACATATTGAATTCACTTTAAATATATTTACAGGATTATCGGAAATGTGTCTTTTATTGGGCTCGAGTTGCTTGCTACCGAATCCCAGTAAACTGCCAATTGAATTTTCTTTGCTGAAATCAATTTTACGGTTACATTTGATTTCACACTGTAAAGTGTTATGGTTCGCTTCCAAACGGAGTGTGATTGGATCCTTTTCTTTTGAATGAAATCTCAGATACGTCGTCAAATATTTTTGAATATCGCTAATTTCGTAGGATCCTTCAGGTATAACAACGTGCTCATCTCCACAATGAAAATTGTTATTGCTACTATCAATGTTAGGAATTGAGTTGTAACTTTCAAAATTTATTAAACCCAAAACATAATTTTCGTTTTCATTCAAAACAATGGGTGGATAAATTTTGGTTGAAAGTACAGACTCCGTTCCCGATAAGGTAAACGTATAAGACATGTTTAACTACTTTTCGGATCAAAGTATTTACATTAAATAAAACAAAAACTATAGTTATATTGGTATTTATTCTAAATCTACAGAATGATACAAAAATTTCAGACATAAGTGACCACATATAAACGAGTCATAAGGTTGGTAACAACGATGATTATAAAATATGTTACAAATACCATTAGAGTTAAAATATTTACACACTTCCAGAGGAGGTTTTAAATTTCCAAAACTATCAAAATAATAAACATTATTTCTATGTTTCCAATAAGCAGTCCAATGAGTTCCCCGTCCAGAAAAATTGTCTAAATTGATAATACCAGATTCGTTTTGGTAAATTTTCTTCGGTAATCGATCCTTCATAAACACTCCTCGAAAATAGGGTATTTTGAGTAGTTTAGTATACTTTTCAATATCAAAGTTACTTAAGGCACGGTTAGGTAAGATTATCGGTATTTTTTTTTCCTGAGATGATTTCCTAAAAAAAGGCCTAAACCTGTTTTGTATGGTTTTAAAAAGAGACCTTTTCCCAATGCAATGGATTCCATCGTCTTGTTGTGGCGTTCGCTTTCTTGCAATTGTTGTTTGGCAGCACGAGCATCAGATACGGCCTTTGCGATGCCGGCAGCTCCTCCACTTAACGCACCTAATGCACTCAGTCCCGCAAAAATAGGGATCAAAGGAAGAAAACCTCCAGTTTTTGGAATTTTAATTATTCTTGGCCGTCTGATTTTGGTATTATTAACTGCTTTCATAGCTATCTTAACAGCATCGTAAATATTGGATGGTTTTTGATTTAAAATAGTACCTTTAATCTTTTTCATAACTGATTGAAAACTTTTTAATTTTGTACTGCTTCTTTTTTTCCCGCTAACTTTTGGTCTTTTTGCCTTTTTGCTTTTCTGCTTCCGAGGTTTACTTTTTTTAATTGCTGCCATGTTTACTACTTTCTGTTGGAAAAGTTTTTAATACACTAAACGTTGAAGCCAGATAAATGAAAATATATACTATTTTTTAACTTTTTTTTTTCAATGGACCACTAGCAAATTCCTCATGAAAATTATCGTCGTCGTCATCATCGTTTAATTTCCGCTTATTGGATAAGTTTGCCGAATTTATTTCAAATTTTAATTTTTTCCTATCCATTATATTATCGAGTTTGTTTAGCAAAATCTCCATCTTTTTCACATAATCACGCATAGCCTTCACACTGTGTTCCATTATTGTTTTAAGATACTTCTTATCATGGACTCTATTGTATGACTGATTTAAATTGGGGTTATTACTCAAACTTATATCCCCACTG
The DNA here is from genome assembly GCA_030620095.1 of Kuschelorhynchus macadamiae. NCBI lineage: Eukaryota > Metazoa > Arthropoda > Insecta > Coleoptera > Curculionidae > Kuschelorhynchus > Kuschelorhynchus macadamiae. Next base: position 1,715,413 of record JAUTXW010001598.1, on the reverse strand, counting down.
GTAGTACCCATACCTAGCTTTTTATTTTAGTTTGCATTGCAGCTGAAATACCTGCAGCGGCTAATTTTTCTTTCCAGGATGCATTCGATGAATTTATTCTGCTTAAAGCGTGTTTAAGTAAAATTTTATCTGCCGCATTACGATCTGATATGTTTTTATATTGTGAATAAGCAATATCATGATTTTTACATGCTTCATCTAACGGGTTAATTCCTTTATCACCACGTCGTAAACGTTTCTCTAATTTAGTTCCTGGACCACAATAGTTATACCCTGGAAGATGTAATTCAAATGGAAGTTTGTTTATCATTGAGTTTAACAAACCTTCCCCATTAATCGTTCGTTGTTGTTGTTGTTGTTGTCGATCAATCGAATAATACCTCATTTTAAAAGAAGTAAATAAAGACTGAATATAAATAACAGCGTCTTATGGCTTTATAATTAGTTTTACATCGGATATTTAACATGGAGGAGAAAAAGAAGAAACATATCAAAATTGTGAAACAAAGAACATCTTTAACAGTAAATAATCATGATGTGAAAAAAAAAAAAAATATTAAACACAGTATATTATTACCATCTACTGTACGATGCATCATATCGGGACCTTCAAACTGTGGAAAAACCAATATCATGCTAAGCCTTCTTGAACATCCCAATGGATTGAAATTTGAAAATGTCTACGTCTATTCAAAGTCTCTGTATCAACCTAAATATATGTATTTAGAGAAATTATTAAAACCAATAAAAGGAATCGGTTACTATGCATTCGATAATAGTGAACAAATATTATCTCCATCTGACGCTAAAGCAAATTCAATTTTCATATTTGATGACGTCGCGTGTGATAAACAGGATGTTATCAGAGAATATTTTAGTATGGGACGTCACAATAATATAGACTGTTTTTACTTGTGTCAAACATATGCAAAAATACCCAAACATTTGATAAGAGACAATGCTAACGTCTTAATATTATTTAAACAGGATGACTTAAATTTACATCATGTATACTCTGATCATATTGGTACTGATATGTCATTTGACAGCTTTAAAACTATATGTTCATTCTGTTGGAAAGAACCATTTGGTTTTCTATCTATATTTAAGGATAATAAAATTGATGAAGGTCGATATCGGTTATGTTTTGATAAATATATATATCTGTAGTATCGCTTTTATAAATTATTACATAGTTGAACGTTGAAAGTTCATCATCATTATCATCATGGCTCCTGCTCGTACCGCGAAAAATAAAAAGGAAAAAACTAAAGATCAATCAGTTAAGAAAAAAATAATTTCAAAGAGAAAAGATATAAAGAATAAACTAGATATCTTAAAACATGGACAAATAGCCCACGAGAATGTATTTCAGCCTATAACAAAACATTTGGAGGTGATTGAGAACAAATTGGATCGAAAGAAGCACACTCCTGAAAGTTTGATATCGGAACTTGAAGGGAACAATTTTCTGATGACGATAACTATGATGATGATGATGATGATGATAAAGATGACGAGGAGAAACTTTTTGGGGACCATAATAGTGAAGGGGAAAATGAGTCAGTGAAATCGGAACCTATACCGTCCACTTCTATCCCATTAGAGTTTAAGGATACTCCTACAGGAAACAAAATCACACATGCATATCAAACTGCACCAAAAATGAAAAGAAAATTATTTTCTTCCACAACAAAATCATCGTCGTCGTCGTCGTCGTCGTCACGGAAACCATATAATCTTAGAAAATTAATAATAAAAAACGTGCAGGATGAAATCGAAGAAGAGGAAATTAGGAAACAAAGGGAATATGAAAAAGCACTAAATCAAACTATAAGAGAAAAATCATTTTCCGATTATTCTGATCAATATCATAGTTTACCTTTAAAGTACATCAAAAAGTTTGTAAAGGATCCAAATAGTAGTAATTCTGATGGAAAATTCCAAGTAAAGTTTGATAAGGATATCGAACGGTTTTCTATCGGTAACAAAACGATAGATTTCGATGGAGCTGATTTGATAATTGCAGGAAAAAAATATAAAGGCACTAATGGATTATATGGCTTGTTATTTAATCAGAATGTTCCCACCATCTATACAAATGATGACGCAAAAAACTATACTCACATATTATTTAAAACAAATGCTATCAAAAATGTAAAATCAAGTAAAAATAAGAAATTTAGAAAATTTATTGAACCAATAATAAATAAAACTGAGAGTAATTATACCAGTCCAACTGATGATGATGTTTTGAAACAGGGGGAGGGAATGTCTATGAAACTTTCAAACAATCCTATTGATTACGTTTTTTGGGATGATCCTAATGAATTGGTTGAGAGATTGGAGCTACTAGTTGCGTCTCAGGCTGCTGGTAATACAAATCACGTTAACGAGATTAATGCCATTATTGAAGAATTACGAGAAGCCAATATAATAGAATAAAAATATGTCTAAATTTGTAACCAAAGTAAAAAAAGATATTGTTGAAGAACTCCATAAACCATCAAGAGTAAATTTTAAAAGGAGGAAGGTTATTATCAAATCTCTATTGGACTTAATGCAAGCTGATTTGGTTGATATGAAAGAATACGTACAAGAAAACAAAGGATACAAATATATACTCGTCGTAATTAACTGTTTTTCTAAATACGTTTGGGCTTATCCGTTAAAAACAAAAACTGCCAAAGAGGTATCTAAAGCGATGGAAAATGTATTCAAAGAACAGACACCTATACATCTCTGTACAGACGCCGGTGGTGAATTTACTGGAAAAGAAATGATGATTTTAATGAAAAAATACAATGTCAAACATTATTTAGTTTACAGTGAGAAAAAAGCATCTATTGTTGAACGTGTAAATCGAACCCTTAAAGGAATGATGTGGAAAGAATTTAGTCTTCAAGGATCATACAAGTGGTTTGATATATTAAAACAAATCGTTTATTCCTATAATAATCGAGTACACACTACCATAGGTTTAAAACCGGCTGAAATTTCAAAAAAGCATGAAAAACTGCTATTAAACACAGTTTATAATCAAATTAAAATGACATCGAAACCAAAATTCGAGATAGGTGACCATGTAAGAATTTCCAAATTTAGAGGAGTTTTTGATAAACAATACCAACCAAATTGGTCAACAGAAATTTTTAGCGTAAAAAAAGTTCAACTTACAAATCCAGTGACATACCTACTTCAAGATGCAGAAAAACAAGACATTAAAGGAGGATTCTATGAACTTCAATTGCAAAAAGTTAAATATCCAGACATTTATTTAGTGGAAAAAGTGTTAAAACGTAAAAATAATAAAGTATTTGTAAAATGGTTAGGTTTCAGTAATAAGCATAATAGTTGGATAGATAAAAATAATGTAGAGTGACTTAATAAAATAATTTTGTTTCATGTACGTTTTATTTATTATATATTATTTACATGTTTTCTACAAATAATTTATTTATCTTCAAACAGAAAAACAATATTTATAATTATATAACAACTTGGCGTTTGATAATGCACAATGCCAAGTAGTGCCATATGGATCCTTGTGAAAGTGACATTCGGGAACTTTCTTAAACTTGCTTAGCTTCGGTTCACTCTCCAGAGGTATTTTAAAAATTTTTTCTGCACTTATAAATTTTCTTAGAAAATTCACCTTTTCATCTCCTTTGACGTATATTTTTGGGGCATGATATCTTTTCATCACATGTTCTAAGACATTTGCTATTTCGTTCAAGTCTACTAAACCAGACTCCCATATTAGACCATGATATGAGTTTTCGAGATAAGATATCGTTTTTAAATCCTGGCCTTTTAACATGCTTTTGTTATATGGTGGTTTGAAAAGAAAATTTGAACAACGTGTTCCATCATACACAGCTAGTTCTTTTGGAATAAATCCAGAGGTACAATTAAATCCCTGGATATCAAGACACAAAATTGAATTTTCTCCTGCCATAGTTCGAGTTACGAGACACTATTGACGCCTAGTTCAATCTACTTTCTTTTATAAATAAAACTCTACCACTTTTTTTTTAATTATTATTCTATTGGTGAGTAAAAATCACGTGAATTTACATCACACCCACTAAATAAAACTAAAAACAAATAAAATAAACCATAGTAGTTTTTTTACATTTTAATTTCAATATTTTTGTACTGTTCTATTTTGACATTAAAATCATAGACCTAATACTATTTACACCAAATACATAATTCACTAAACAAGTATCACAAAATTTTAATAACTTTACTCTATGTTTTAAGTGTTTATTAATATTTTTTTCAACTAAACAATTACATATTTGACATAAAAATTGTATTCTTTCAAAATCCATTTTGTGTAACGTACAGGGACTTATTATAATAAATATATAATTTGACATGTACTGTGAACAGTAGAATTTACACTAAAAATTTCTCCTAATTCTGTCTGACCAGTGCTGTAAACAGTGGAATGTGCACTAAAAATGTCTTTTAGTTCTACAGGCTTACAATCAAGATAAATATTTTTATTTCGAAAATATCTGGCAGTATACCAGTTACAATATATATCTGCAGGTTCATTAATATTCACAGGAACATATGTTAAGTTTGATACACTGTCTTTTAAGTGAGGCACTAGACCTATTTGCTGATTAGCTAAATTAAATATTTTATCGTTTGGCTTTACATTTTCATCAGGTTTTATTAAATCATAATGTATGTGAAACCATACATTATAACCAGTGTCTTGAAATGTTCTTAAACCAACATTTCTCAAAATATAATATCGTCTATTATTAATTAAAACAAAATTATAACTGCGCTCTTCTGGATAATATTTCTTTGTCGTCGTCGTCGCCGTCGTTGGTTGACTATTAGTTAGGACACAATAATTGAAAAGAATACCATAGAAAAGTAAAACAAATTTACTCATTATTTTGCAGCCTTCTCCTTCTTTCGTACTCTTCTTTTAAATAATACAAAACGGTATATCTATTAATACTCTTTTGTCCGTTAACCTCTTTGTGAATTTTTTCACAGCGGCAAAATGCACAGATGTTTGGAGATATTGAGTTCCCTTTACACTCTTGACACGTTCTGTTGACTGGAACAGGCATATATTACCACCAGTCTGGTTCGTGATCGACTGCTATTAAATCCTCTGCATTTTACATATATATTAATTACTTTAAGTGCTATACGTTTTTTATCCCCTGGTATAAGCTATTATTCGAAACAAATATTATTTATTATAACAACATTATTATTGCTCATCTCAATACTACACAAACATCTCCTTATCTACATCCTCGACCTTTTCTTATCTGCGAACCTGACCTCTAGTCTTACGTCGAACATTAACAGAAAAACAATTCTCGGTACTCGACCTTTTCTTATCTGCGAACCTGACCTCTAGTCTTACGTCGAACATATTCATTTTAATTAACAGAAAAACAATTCTGGGAATTCGGCGAGGCGAGGCTCGGCTCTTGTGATGACGCGAAGCTCGCTTCTTGGAAGTTTTTTTCAAAAATCACACCTACCTGTGCAAACCAGGTGGCACGCAAAAGACAGGTGCACAAAAGTGACAGGTAAACACTTCTTGCAGGCAGGTGAGCCGAAGAGCTCCTGGGACCGATCGGTGGTCAAGATGCCATCGAGGTGTCCCAGGACCGCCCCTGCTATACTACTCTTATCTAACCCCTCCTTCTAAGTGTTGCGTTGTTATATATATATATATATATATATATATATATATATATATATATATATATATATATATACTCAAATAGGTTTCTATATCTTGAATTAATCCTTGCATTACCGAGTCGAAAGGCTTGTTGTAGTCAACGAATGCCAGGTGTAATGGTACGTTATACTCAGCGCATTTTTCTGTTAAAGAGCGGATAGATTGAAAATGTTCGACCATGCTCTAACATTTCCGAAACCCTGTCTGTTCGGGTGGTTGATAGTCGTCCAGCTTATTCGTCAACCTATCCGTTATTATTTGCGTTAATAATTTATATGTAGTTCTCTATTTTGAGTACCTCTCCTTTTTTGTACAGTATTACCACCTGGGCATTTTCCACGTTTCCAGTATTTTGATCTCTAAATGTATTTATTAAGAAGAATGTTTATAGATTCTAAGGTAGCAATTCCCACTAGTTTTATCATTTCCGTTGTAATACCATCTTTTCCTGGAGCTCTACCGTTTTTCATTTGGGAAAAAAAAAGAAATTCTAGTTCTTGAACTGTAATTTCAGGCAATTCTTCAGAGCCAGTTGTATTAGTGGGTTCTGGGTTTTCTTGTTTGTACAATGCACGGTAAAAATCTGTAACAATTTGACTCATTTCATGTTTGTCTTCTTTGATGATTCCGTTGAGCACTTTAAGCGGTGAATTTCAGGTCATCCAGCTCTATTAGCCGTTTTAAAATTTTTTAAATTTTTGTTGGCTTCTATTGTTGTTTTTATCATCCGGTTGTTATAGTCTCTTAAGTCCTGCCTAACTATTTTTCTAATTGTTTTGCTTATTTCTGTATGCTTCGGTGTCCCCTTATCTAGTTTTCTACGTTCCTTTATGAGTTTTTTTGTATTTGGTTCTATTTTTGTATTTACATTTTTGGTTGCTGTACATCTTTTTAGTTATTGTGGTGATATCGTTGTAATTTTGGTTTCTAGACTATTGATATCCATGTTAATCATATTTTCTCTGTTGGATAGCTTTTTGTTAATTTCTAGTTGATATTTTTCAGTGTTAGCATTTCTGTTGTAGGGAAACGTGGTTTTTTAATAAGTTTGTTGCGTTCCATTTTGATACATATCTTAACTGTGGCCCATAGCAGTCTATAGTCGCTACCTGTGTCGAAATGATTCAAGATTGCCACATTCTTTACTATATATTTATGACTTGACAAAATATAGTATTTCGTTTCTAACGGAGACTTCTCTAAGCCCACCTTCTTTTTGTTGGCTTTTGGAAAAAGGTATTCATACAAAACAATTTTTCGGATTTAAGATAATTAATTAGTTTTTCTCCGCGTTCATTGGTTAGGCCAAGTCCAAAATTTCCTGTATATGAGCTTCTGTCTTTCGAAAATATGGTACCCACTTTACCATTAAAATCCCCTATAACTAGTTGGTAGTGTGTTTTTTCTAATGATCGTGCTCGGGAAATGTCTTCATACAGTTCCTCTATCTGTTCTTCTGATCATGAACTGGTTGGTGTATATACTATATATAATTTGAATACTATAGCGTATTGATATCTTCAAAACTATATACATAACCCTGAGTGATATCGCTTTCATTTTAGTCACTAGATCTTTTATGTTCATATGTATCATTATTGCTATTCCACCGATGTGCGCCTCTGTTTCTTTGTTTTTTTGGTACAAGAGATGTCCTGTTTTAAGTGTTGTGTATTTTTCGCCTCTCAGCCTAGTTTCGCGTAAACCTAAGATATTCCATTTGATATGACTTAATTATTTTTCTAGTTCTTCTAGGTGTTCGCTTGAACTCATTTCCGTATATTGTAGGTGGCAACAGAGAGTTTTGTGCTGGGTCCATTTTTACTAAGAGGGAATTTTTGCCTAAAAAAATATATATATATATATATATATATATATATATATATATATATATATATATATATATATATATATATATATATATATATATATATATATATATATATACTATATATATATATCTATCTCGCAAAAGACGCTCGGCCAAAAACACAACTGCAGCAAATCAGTCATGTTCCAGATGGTGGTTGTCGTTGTAACAAAACGTACTTTTTCTTTTCTGTAGCTATATCTCGGAGACGGTTTCAGAAAACGCTTCTCTTTAGGGTCTTCCGAATACTAAGAAAAAGGAAGGGATCGAAATTTCTAAAGTATATTTTTTATTTTCAAAAATTTGGGTAAAAAAAAGATCAATTTAACGCTCTGTAGTGCCTAAACTGTTTAAGTTTCCAACAAAAACGAAAAAGTCTCTGAAAGAGCATAGATACGAAAAAAAATCTTGTAAGGTTTGGTTTTTAAAACGTTTAAGCAAATTACGATTACCGCAGCGTTTTTGAAAAAAATCAATTTTTAAAATTATTTTATAAAATGTTTGTGTCGTTCGGCAAAAATTAGTTATATTAAAAAATAACATAATTTAAAAATAATAAGGAGGCAAAAAAACTACAATGCTGAGTTTAAATTTTAGAGTTAAATGTTTTACGAAAAAAACTACTTGCGTGCAAAACTTGAAATTTTTTTCTCATTTACAGAATTTGCCCCCCACTGACCACTGAAGTTGTGCAGTTTTTTTTTTTCAAAAAGTACACCGATGCCTGGAGGTCCTGCCAGATAATCGAACATATTTTATAAAACGTATTAGAATACCGAAAAATATGACTTCAAGAAATTTTACAAATATATTTAAATTTTTTTATACATTGAAAAACTCTAAAGCATCCATTCCTGTCAAAGATAAATGAGTACCTAATTTATATAAATTTTATTTAATGTTAGGGCCGCAAAATCGATTCCTTGAATATTTTTGAGATTAGTAAGAGAAATATCTATGGATATTTTTAGAGGTAGTGACCTATGGATATTTTTAGAGAGGTATACACAATTTGGGGAGCAATACTCTCAGCCATTTAGTAAAATCTGCTTAAGAAAATTGGTTGTAATTCCCTATAACCTATATATGGCAAATGTTTATATCGTTTCATAAAAGTACTACTCGACTACCTTATTTAAAGCAGCAGCAAAGGCTATGACTGATATTTATAAACAAAGAATATGTAGACCACTCGAGGTGAGGGAAGTTGGTTATTATTGAGACATTGTTCGTAATGGTGTTGATATTGGCCTTTCGTGTCGTTATATTTACTTAATCTAAGGTTTATCTTTATAAGGGACGAACCATAATGGTCTGGAAGAAATACGCTTGGATGTATGGTCCGATGTGCATAATCAAAACTAACAAAAACTATTATTATCCGTTAGAAATTAAATTTACTCTTAAACCAAACTATTTTATGAGGAGTACGTTCCGGCACCACTCTTTCGGCACGAATTATTCGAGGTCAAAGAATTAGCAAATTATTACATAAAATAAGAATGATGCCTGATATATTGGCGAAACATGTGTCATTTCGGTTATGGTTGTAACAATGGCTATATTGAAGAACATCGGATCCACCTAGGGGTACCGATTGCTGATTTGAGTGGCAATCTTAAATATATACGACATAAACACCGTCATATTTCTAATGTGGCTTTAACGATGGCTTTATTGACGAACTTGGTGTTAATTTGTCTGTCAATGTCTAGTATCATTTATTTTTGTTTCATTTAATAATAATTTTTATTTCATATATTATATACCATTACATCATCATTTCAAAACTATGTCCAATGCCTCTTAAAAATAGTGAGTAAAATTTCTATAATCAAAATCAAAAACTAACCTATTAAATTACTAAATAAATATGTACTTTATTAATTAATATTAGTTTTAATTATTGATTTTGATAATAGAAATATTTTCGGCCACGCCGTAACGTCGGCGCCGAAAAAAGCCATAAATTTAGTTTCGTTTCTGTTAAAAAACAAATTGTGGAATGAGGCCTAAATAAAAATAAATAGTTTTAATAAAATATAAAAAAAAATATTTTATTTTTGTTTACCGATTACGACGGCCCCCTCGGTGCAAGTTGCCCTTTTGGGACAATCGCAAATCCGGCGCTGCGAGAGATATGAGAACGGTTTTGCATAAGGTTTTAGACAAAGCTAATGGAATTCTTGAAATATTTAGGAAGAAAGCAGTCTTTCTGTTATCACATTTTCAATGCAACCCTTAAGTTGAACATTTTGTTAGTAAGACTTAGAATCTGACGTTTTGTAAACCAGCGTATATCATAAAGTTTTTTTTAACTACGCACTTATATTTTATATATCTTATCTAACAAGGATGTCTAATAAGCAAATTTAAGATATAATGTATTGAAGCGAGACGCTATTACCAGAATCTCGCCAAATTAATATTAGGAGGTCAAACGCTTTTGGTAAATTGAAAAAAAATCCTGGTTAGTATTTAAAATTGACCATAGAGCCCGGTTTGTAAAACATCGAATTCAAAATCCGTCTAAAAGTTGACCCATTTAAAGGTTTCTGGTTTCGTTCTAATTTTCGAAATCTCCGTACATCACCAATTTGGCAAAAACCATATTGTGTGTTAATCAGCACTCATACAATTTTAGATGCGTATCGAAAGCGCTTGAATAGGTAGCGGCAGGTTTTAAAATTTTCCAAGTGAGCACCTCAAATATCAAATAAACAACTGGAAGAGGTTGAAACCAAATCTCAATTTAACAACTTTCTGAAAATAAAGAAAGTCGAGGGGAGGGCAGCATTCTCCATTGATGCACCACTGTATTATTTATTATTTTTACATTTGTCCACGTTCAAGATTCCTTTCAAGCACAGTTTTATAAAGAATAACTGTATTTTCATATGTGTTTTCAAATTTCAAATCCAGAATAATAATTTCTTTGTAATACTACCACCAACTTCTCACATACAAAGGTTTTTCAACTGTTATTAATGTATATAATTTCTTTTTCAGCGAAGCATTGTTCACTGGACCTGACAGTAGTGTCCCAGTAGATTACGCCAAGGTAAGACTAACCATCTACATTCAGAACCAGAGCTGCTATTAATTTTATTTTCTAATACAAGACCTATATATATAAAACCCACTTTAAGAAACACTAAAAAGTAAAAAAATAACATTTTAAACTAACTTGAAAATTTTATTATGTGAAGTTGCCGTCAACATACATCACGGCATCTGTTGAGTGACTAGGATATGAATTTGATATATTTAATTTTTGTTAAAATGTATAGGTACTATTTAAAGACATAATAAAAAAATTACAGACTACAATTAATTTAAAGCAGACTTCAAAAAGTCGAATTGTCAAGATAGATTTAAATGTTATTTTTTACTTTAAAAATGTTTTATGTCTTTATTTTTTACAAACATTTATATCTAAACCTTTTTAGTTCCTTTCTTGACATCATTATGGCTGGTTTTACTTCAAATTTTATTAAGAACGATCTGCCAAAAATGTCTAGGTTACAGTTTTATTATATATAATCATCACTAATACAAAAAGCAAGTATATAATTATCGAACGTTTATAGGGCCGTACCCACCCTGGGGCTAGAGAGGGCTCAAGCCCCCCCCCCATTTTCTTATCTTCGTAAATGACTTCCTAACGCTCTAATAAAAAATATGTTAATTAATTATTTTTAAAAAACTATAAATTTCCAAAAGCTAATATAGTTTTTAATACCTGTTTTATGATTGCAATAGCTTTATTAAGAAGATTTTTTTATTTATATGTCTAAAACTATAATATTTTGATATTTGCTTTTATACCTTTGTGTTTTAAGATGCAATAGTCAGTTCCTGGAGTGTCTGCTGCTCGTGTACAAGAATTATTTTGATGCCCCTATTTTAATTGCATAAATTTAGAAATTATGCAAACTTGTTATTTAATGCTGTTATAAATTATTACAATTGTATATATGGTATACATATTTATATGTTCGTCTCACTAGATCTATTAATACCAACAGTTTTTTTATAGAAAAAATCAAGGGAAATACATATACAGGTTTATCCAACGAGGACTATACTTGTTCGATATATCCCCATTGTTTTCGAAATATGCCTGATACTTCCTTTTCAGTCATTCCAGAGAGTCGCTTATAATATTTCGATCCTGGTTAATTTGATTAAGTTCATTTACAATTTTTTTACTGGATCTCTCCGATTTTCTGTTGGGCCATTGATATAATACGTTCTTCAAATGACACCATAAAATTGTATTCATTGGCATGATATCTGGGCGATTAAGTGGCCAACTAATTATTCCTCCACGGCGCTGCCAAATAATATTATTGCAGATTTGAATTGGCAACTCTTCTAAGAGGTATTCAATGTAATTTTGAAGAAACTGTAAACATCTTTGGCCTGTCTTTAAGAGGCCGCGATAAAACATGGTTCAATAATTTAATTTGCTAACATTCACACCAAATATTACGTGATTTTTTATCATAGCAGTACCGAAGCAATAAACTGAAAACGAAGTTTTTTTTTATTCCAGTAATTAAACATTGGTTTCAAACCACAATGCTTTAGAGTTCTCTAAACTGTTCCATAGCTGACTATTCGATGCTTGTATCATACCTTACTTCTCGTACCGCTAGCGAAATAGAACTCGTCAGATTTATCATAAAAATGTTGAGCAATTAGTTGATTTCTTATATGAGGTTTCCCTACATTTCATCTTTTAACACTTTTGTTTCTCTGAATAGCGTCTTAATCCTGATAATTGTATTCACTGAAATGCGTCTCTAAAAACTCATGAAAAATCTTCTTTGTGTTTCCCAAGCATTTTCTCCACTTTTGAAAAATAAATTTACAATTTGTAGCTGATCATCTAATGCTAATGAATATTTAACGGTAATTCCAGGTGGCTAATTCGCTAAAAAAATTTGGTCACATTTTTAATTAACTTACAATAATTTCTTTCTCATAATGACATTTAAGTACAATCCAAGGATGAACAGGTAGCAGTAGGTATCACTACTAGTGCCAATTTCAAGTGTTAAGTCTGCTACTCACTATTCGCCCATTCGTCCGCATACATCCGATTCGTCAATTCATATGAAGCGAATCAACGAATTGACGAATATTTTATCCACACTATGCCTTTCAATGTTTAAAAATACACAAAAAAAGATTAAATTCGGACGAATGATTCGCCGAAGTCAAAGCCTACTTTATTATTTGCCCAAATCGAACGGATGATCGGGACCATCCACACTTTCCGGAAGAATGAACCTGTACGAATCAACGAATAGTTAGTACCGGGTTTTAATGGGAAATATTGTCACAGTAGAAGAAGATTTTCCTATTTTTAAATGTGTTCAGATTATTTGTTGCGTTTAGAATGACAAACAAAAATTTTTTTGGCTTTTTCGCAACTGAATAAAAATATTTAACTTTAAATTAATTGAAGCAAATATTTAATATAATTACATACCTCAACATATAGACTAGTCTGTCTACGGAATGTTTCGATACATAATATAAACAATATTATTTAAGCAAGCGTAAGAAATTATATCATTTACCTTAAGTTTTTATAGACACATAGTAGTTGTACAAATACTTTCATCCTATCGGGACTCATCAGTGCGCCGATCATAAGAGAAAAACATTAAATAATAGAAAAGAATTGATTTCAAAATATTAAAATGTGTCAGTTTGTTTGACATGTAACCTAGATATGAAAAAAATGATAGTTTGCAGCCATCTATAATGTTATTTTTAAATGAGTTCAGATTATTTGTTGCGTTTAGAATGACAAACAAAAATTTTTTTGGCTTTTTCGCAACTGAATAAAAATATTTAACTTTAAATTAATTGAAGCAAATATTTAATATAATTACATACCTCAACATATAGACTAGTCTGTATCGAAACATTCCGTAGACAGACTAGTCTATATGTTGAGGTATGTAATTATATTAAATATTTGCTTCAATTAATTTAAAGTTAAATATTTTTATTCAGTTGCGAAAAAGCCAAAAAAATTTTTGTTTGTCATTCTAAACGCAACAAATAATCTGAACTCATTTAAAAATAACATTATAGATGGCTGCAAACTATCATTTTTTTCATATCTAGGTTACATGTCAAACAAACTGACACATTTTAATATTTTGAAATCAATTCTTTTCTATTATTTAATGTTTTTCTCTTATGATCGGCGCACTGATGAGTCCCGATAGGATGAAAGTATTTGTACAACTACTATGTGTCTATAAAAACTTAAGGTAAATGATATAATTTCTTACGCTTGCTTAAATAATATTGTTTATATTATGTATCGAAACATTCCGTAGACAGACTAGTCTATATGTTGAGGTATGTAATTATATTAAATATTTGCTTCAATTAATTTAAAGTTAAATATTTTTATTCAGTTGCGAAAAAGCCAAAAAGATTTTCCTAATTAAGAAGTGAGGAAAATCAACTTTTTTAATTTAAAATATATCACTATTGAAACATTCGAAAAAATATTAAAACCCAAAATACAACTAAAAATCATATTTCTAAGGGAGGTTATTATTTTATATATTGTGCTTACTAAAAAAGACACAAAAAAATTACTAAATATTTAAACAAAAATAACAATATATAAATATAAACGTTTAATTCTTCCTTCTTTTCAGTAAAGCAAACTCGAAAGTTATGTCAGTTACTTCATTGTTTGAAAATAGTTGATCTTAAGTAGTTTTTGATAATTTTTAATCTAGAGAAACTTCTTTTGCCACTGGCAACAATATATTGAAGGTGCAATTTACGAAATAAACAGATAAAAAAGTGCTTAAAAGAATGACGTGGCTATTTTAACCCATTTAATTTCCTCTTGTCACATTACCACATTAAACAGTTAAATATTCGAATTGTGAAAATCTTTTCTTTGTATTTCGTGCAAATCAATTTGATTTGCACGAAATACAAAGAAAAGATTTTCACAATTCATTTACCTCTACGTGCAGACAGCCCTTCCCCTTTCATAGTTAAATATTCGACGGCGCACCAAATACGAAAATCAGTCAGTTGGTATTTTATACAGACAGCATATAACAAATTAAATATGGTTAGTTAAACCTTTCCAAGTCATAAGCGGTCACGCGCACACAAAGTTTTCAATAATCTTATTTATTTTTCATTCTCAGCCCTCTGCAGGCCTCTCCTAACCTTTACCATTCATTCCTAATTTTAACTACTTATATGGAACCATTGTATACCAGCAATGGGATATTGTCAACCCACATCATCTCAGACCGACCTCTGCCTATTTCACGTAGTCTTCAGTACAAGATTTTTTCTATCCATTTTTAGATATTTTTTTTTTAATCATTGTACATTCTTGTACTCTCTTTTTGTATTTTTAGAGTAATTCCGACCATATTTTTTTCCATGGCCCGATGCATTCCCTTAATAATCACATGACTTGCATTTCGTTTTTGTAACATCTACTCTGTAGCTGGCCATTGAGATTATAAAATTGCTAAACAGCTTCAGACAAGACATTGACTGAGAGGAAAGGGGTGGATGACGAAGCCGCTAAATTTCCTCAAAAGTTTAACAAGAATAACAGAGATTTTTCAGCACAATGGCTGCGAAATGAAGATTTTTTTTTCCGAAACGGAGGGGTTTGTTGTGGTTATACAGGATGGGGTCATTGTTACGCGTAAAATTATTAAAAAACTGGATATAAATGATAGATATCAACTCTGTGGCAGAAATACTGAAGCAATGAATCATATCAAATCAACGTAACAGGTGGCACAATACACCGAGAGTTGGCACCTAAAGCAACGGTAAAAATGGAAAAATAATTATATTATTAGTACGTACCTCGCCCTGTATAACGAAAAATAGTAAATATCTGCTTTACTAGGATACGCCAGTCATCACAAAGAAATCCATAGCAGTAAATCGTCCAGATATAGACCTAGGTAATAAGCTCCAGAAGGATGGATATTCCATCGATAACAACATGTAATAAAAAAAAAAGAAAAAGACGAAGTACCTCGAACTATGCGAAGAATACATATAAATACATCAACTCAGAGCTGTACCAGTTGTTTCAATAGTTGTATCACCAACTGGACCTTATAGCAGAAACTTTCATAAAATATCTAGAAAAAATAAAATTGTTAGACAGCTCTATTATGAATTAGAGAAAAAATATTTTTTCCCAAATACTTACCTTGTCTATTGTATTACAAATATCCACCCTGAGACATTGTTGTTTATCGGCCCTACTTAGAAGACAACCCTGTAAAGAAGAAAAAAAAATAGTATTAATAATAATTGCATTGAAAAACTGCAAAAATCATTCTCGCTAATATATTTTTATTTTTATTGTTTTAATGTCTCCCTCCTTTTTGTTTTGTGAACGAGTCCAAATATGAATTTAAAGCTTAGCACACTTCAAAAACGTATTCTTTTATGTATATCTCGTTTTTGAGAATTTCAAAATAGTCGCTGAGCGTCATTTTGAAAAATAAATTTAAATGGAGAAGGGGTTTGAGCGATACATCATTTGAAAAGCCTTTTTACCTTCAATTATCCCTAAAATACGAAGACATTATAATTATTCATTTTAAAAAGCAGCCTTTCGTAAATGAGACAAAACCGAAATTATGGACAATAAAAATTCTGGAAATGTTGCAGGAGTCCAAAAATTGAAAACAATTTTAATTTTGAATCACGCAATAGATATACCCAAATATGGCGTGATAAAGAGTACTCTTCAAATGTTTAGTGTCGGTTCTTCAAAAAATAGAAGGAAGGGAGGCAATGAACCCTACTATATTTATTTTTCCGTTCTAGGGTGTATATAAAAGTAGGGGTGTGTTCTATATTTTAACTGAAAAAAGAATATTTCAAATTTTTGATTATCGTCAAAATTTTTAAAAATGTTTCATATAGAATGGCGTATACCTAGTGGTTTGATTGTTTTCGACATTAATTTGAAAAATGACGATTCGTTATTAGAAATGTAAACGTTTTGCAGCTACGGACTGAAAAAACATCTTCAGTGTATTTATTAAAAAAATGTTTAAATCAAAAATATTAAAAGTATTCAGGTCAGCCGTTGGAAATTATCAAAAAACCATAAAAATGTCTAAATGTTTTAATGAAACAGAATCAGTTGATACATGCATTAAAAAACAATACTAGTATAAAATACCTTCCTTTATATATATATATATATATATATATATATATATATATATATATATATATATATATATATATATACGTTTTGAACAAAATTGTTATTCCCAAATTTTTAAAAGGGGACAATAATCACAGTTTAAAGCATTAAAACAAACAAAACCATACAATAATTAAACAACTCTCAATATCACGTAAACTGATATGAATAAATATTCGACTAACGTAGTAAGACGTTCTTATTATTTCCTCAAGACCACCCCCCTTGCACAGCGTAATCTATTCCTTCGCCACACTTGAACTCATATAAGTTCATATAACACATCGGAAATTAGCACACGTGTTGTAAAGATGTGCCACGATCCGATCTTTTTATTGTTTTTTCTTCTTCCGTCCGGGGTATAGCTAAGGTATAGCGCCAGACCTGTACTTGCCTAATGGAATAATCTAAATAATGTTTTATGGACTGAGTATCTGGTTATAGTTAAAAGGGTCTCTATTAAAAAATATCATAGAGCAAAGATTGTTTTTCGATGAACCGCCACGAGTTGCTAATAAAATAAACAAATGCCAACTTAAGAGTTAAAAAATCGGTAAATTCCTTTTACCCGGACCCTTACTCGTTATGACTTTTTCCTTTTATTAGGAATAGTAAAATGTGACCGAATTTAGTTCCTCACATTATTATTTAGTAACACATATATACTGTCTTTTCAAACCTTTTCATTGGGCGCCATTTTGTTCCACCATATTGGATTCGTACCATTATTTTATCAGTTTCTACACCTATGCCTCACGTGATTCTTTTTGATGATGATTTTTTAAATATTTCATTTGGCCGTCATTATGTTCCGCCATTTTGAATTCGTAGCACAATTTTACAGTTCAGGTCATTCTTATTTCATACTTAATTCTTGCACACAATTTGAAATCAATATAATAGGAAGTTTTTGAACCTGATTTTTTTAAATATTTTAATAAGCCGCCATTTTGTTTTGCCAGCCTGTATTCGTACGAAAATATTACCAGTTGATTCCTCCGTAATACTTATTTGTTGTGCACAATTTGGGGTAAATTGTATAAGTAGTTTTTAGGAATTATTTTTTAACTATTTGTTCACAAGGATGCCATTTTATTTCGCGATGTTGGAATTTTACCAGGTCATGCTGACCCTTAATTTTTGACCAAAATTAAGTCAATCGGGTAAGTGTTTTTTTAGGTATGCCATGAACAGACAGACGGAATTGAGCAATCATGTTTTTTGGCACCTAGAGACTCTAAAAAGTGAAGATCTCTAAAAACCTGGGATGGTGATTTTTTCACGATTATAATACTGCCCTTTTACGAGGGAAGGAAACGTTTTTTTTAAATGGATCACCCTGTATAATATTATTAGTTAGAAAGCTAAATCTTTTCTGATTAAAAATATACCAGATTTAATACGATTTCACATCGCCCCTGATGGCAGGGTTTTTGACAATTCTCTCAGCTGTCTTTAAAAATAAGGGCGCATCCAACCTAATATAAATATTTAAAGTATAGTTATAAGGGACCTCTTTAATGAGATAATATTTTAGAGAGTTCTAATAAAAAATGGGTGGTCTAATTAAGTAAATTTACGATTCATATTAGAACCATATCATTTTTGTACTTAATATTTTTTGATATATTTAAATGTTAAGTTTATAAATGCCGTTTTAAATGTAACCAGACAATCTGCACAGTTAAGAAACACCAAACATTATCCACAAGCTTTTTTTTCATATCTACTTCTTAACAAATCAGGTTAGTCCATTGATTTTTAAAAAATTTTCTTATTTTTATGAACGGCATTAAAAAAATCGACCGGAAGAGTTTAGGAATTAAGTTTTGGAATCGAACACCTTGCGTTAAAATGACATAAATCAATATTAAATGTTTCTCTTTATGATCGTAATCGTGTAATTTATCCAAGTTTTTAAGTGTTTTGTTCAAAATTCTGTTTTTATTCGTCTTATCGTTCGTTATACTATTATAGTATTGACTCTAGCTACTTTTCCAGTTTTACCGGAAATACCACTTCAGGTTAGTTACTATAGTGTAAGTCCTCTTCATCTAGCTCAGCTGTAGGGTACATATAAATTAAATATGTACAGGGTTTTCGTGTATATTTTGCACCCACCTAGAGAGTTTATTTGAATACATACGAAAATGTTATAAGTACAAAAGTTATAGAGTTTTTTATGAATCATCAAAATTATTTATCATAAATGTGAAAATATTATTAGAAGTGTCAAATTTTGACAGGTAGTCAGTTTTTTTTTTAAATTAAACATTATATATTATTTAAATATTTAAAAAGATTTTATCTTTCTGATTTGAAATATATATATATATATATATATATATATATATATATATATATATATATATATATATATATATATATATATATATATATATATATATATATATATATATATATATATATATATATATATATATATATATATATATATATATTATATATATTACACTTCAAGATTCGTAAAACAAAAAAAATAAAAAATTCACTACAGCAGAGTTCTAGGACAGAGAAATTTATAAATAAAAGTGAAAAATTGAAAAAGTAAGCGTTTTTCAATTTTAGAGTACAAAATGTCTCTTTAACTACACTAGATATCAAAAAACTTGATTTAATTTTTATTTATAACTTTTGAGCACTATAACTACGCTGTAGTGATTTTTTTATTTTTTTTAAATTTTACCAATCTAATTTTTAAATTGTTTGAACACCCTGTAAATCTAACTTGAAATTTGACGCAGTTTTCTTTAAGCACCAACTTTTATCGAGAATTAAATTTTCTGAGAAATCAATAATAAAAAAAATTCCAATTTGTTGCAAACTCTTTTTCGATCACTGTATATATATAGTGATTTTGTTGATGATGTGATGTTTGTTATATTTGATGGACCAGATTTGGAAATACAAACCTTTAAAATCTGTAATAATGAATCGTTGCAATTATATGTGGAATTGAAGCTTTTTGAAACATAGTGAGCCATGGGGAGTAATGATGTCAGTTTTATTTTATGACATTTAATTTTTAATAGTTCACAAGTGCAGAAATGGGTTATTCTTAGGCAGAGAAGATGAATATGATCCGTTTATATTATTTAAATGGAGAAAACTCAAGACAAGAACTCGATATGAATATCGCATAAGTTTCAAGATAGGCCGACACCAGCGCATAACATATGTGGTTAGACAACTACAAGAAAGAAAAAGTTTAGAGAGGAAAATTAGAATAGTTCAAAGGAACAAGGAAGACGATCTTTGCTTTATTTTGAAGGTAAATCTAACAAATGTGTTATATTACGATCACAAATTATAATTTTTTCTTAGAAGATCCTGGGGGATCTATCCCGGACTCCGCCAAGTATTTCGATAAATCCTGGCATAAAATTCACGAAGTTTTAAAAAATATAAATATAGGCCTTGTAAATTTCTTCCAGTTCGGCATTTAAATGAGCAAAATATAATACGATTTTTCCAAGAAATATTAAGACGATTTGCGTAAGATGAATTATTTTTGTCCAAAATTATTTTTACCGACGAGTCAACCTTTACAACAGCAGGAATTTTTAACCGCAAAAATGAACATTATTGACTTCTACAAAACTTATTCACAGACTAAGATGTAAGGAATTTATTATATTTAGAAAATGATATAGATAACCAATTAGAAGAGCTTCCTGTTGCTACATACAGCAACTTAATCCAGCAACAGGATGGTGCTTCATCCCACAATGTCCTGACAGAAATCAATTTTTTAAACGATAAATATCTTCTTTGGATAGGCAGGCATGGGCGAATAAGCAAATAGTCCAGATCTATCCCCCCTTGACACATTTCTCTGGGGTTATTTAAAAAATTGAATTTATTATAATACACCAAGAAATGTGCAAATTTTAGAACAAAGCCATTCATAATAAATTTAGAAGTAATATTCGTGAATGTATAATAAATCAAGGGGGCTATGTCGAAAATGACGGCCAGTATTTCTTTGTTTTTGAGCATATAAAATATGTTAAATAATAATATGCTCATTTCACATTAAGTTTTTTGCGGCATGACTAACCTTTTCACGATGCTCACCGTAACGCACAAACTGTAAAGCTTTGTATTTTTGAGTCTGATCCATCGAAAATAACAAATGTCAATTGCGTGTTTGTTGTGTCATCAAGTGATTTTAGACTATTTTACGTGTTTTAGTCTATTTATAAGGATTTTTGTGGCCTGTTTGTTTTTTAAACAACTTTTCATAGGTTAGTATAAACAATGAACAGGGTCGGGTCCATAACATTTGGGATAGCATTTTAGTATGGTAGTCGCCTAACTCAACCTTAATGAAAACTTTTTTAATCTAAAAAAATTGTTGATGATTGTATTTATTTATGTATTGTGCAAAGAGAATTCTGGGAAAATTTTAAACATATGTGTGGTGTAGAAATACAAATTGCTAATTTAATTTTTGTCTAGTTTTGGTTATATTGTTGGTTATTTTTATTAAATTGCAGATTTCCCAAAGATCTAGCACGTCGAGAAGCTTAGTTAAAATTTGTAAGCAGAGGAAATTGGCAACCCACGAAGTATAGTGTGCTTTGTTCCAAATGCTTCTCTAAGCAATATTTTGACAGAACCTCAAAATGTTATGTACCAAAAGTAAAATAAATAAAGAAGTTAGCATGAGACGCACTTATGATAAAAAATTCTGATGATTCATAAAAAACCCTACAACTTTTGTTATTACGACGTTTCCCTATCTATTCATATAAACTCTCTAGATGGGCGGCAAAATTTACAGGAAAATCTTGTACATTACACCTAATCTACATACACATTACAGCAGGGATTTATAATTTTATTATTTGTTCAGAATGACATATAAACTTCTATATACCGGGGTAGACACTTTTTTCTTGTCAAATGTAAGAGAAGTAATCAGTCGCAAATCCGCCATCTCAATTTTGCAGGTAGTATATTTAATTTGTAGTTTTTTTTTGTAAATATTGTAAATATTATTTGTATTTTAATAAACACTGCAAGCGACGTCGCGATAATTTGGCATAATCGTACTGAACATTTATTTCATATTGCTGATGATATTGCTTATTTATAAAAACTCTTTTACATACATATATGCTTTATTATACTAATGTTCTATTCCGCTACTTTTATCTAAAAAGTTCGGGGCATTTACACTCTTTTGCATAAAATACATTTTTATATGATTTACCTGTGTTTCGTTTAAAAAGTTATTGTATTTATTTCTGTAATCAGAAAAAAGTGTGTATTTTTAAATGGATATTTTCGAAAGTAATTATTATAGATTAACATCTAATATACTGTGATGTGATATTTTTATCCAACTGTATTCACAAACATTTTGAGTAAATAAGCGAAATTTTCGGATATGTGCTTCAAAAAAATATGAAGTCCCACACTGTAAAGGAACACCGACAAAAGCCATCAAATGACGACCCAAGTGTTCCAAGTAACATGCTCCGTTGCACCCTTACCATTTGGTATTGTTTCTTCCGATACGGTACTCGGCATATAAAGTTCTAATAATGATGGGTTAAAATGTGGGCTACAGATGGTAAAATGAAAAAGAACCCTAATAACAATAATTGACGTTCTTAACTAAACAAAAGTGTGGTCCACGAAACTCTTATTATTATAAGATGCTTTGTTTTGTGCAAGATGCATTGTTATTTGTTTCCTTTCTATTTGAGTCAAAAACAGACGGTTTATTGCGATGAGAACATTTTTAGTATTTACACTTACCATTTACTAAGGCACAAGTAACTGTAAAAAAGAATATATATAATTTTTCAAAAAATATTCCTTATTCTCTCAGTAATCCACTTACACCGTTATTCCGAAAAGAAATACTTACCCGTGCAGAATAATGAACTCCCTTGGTTGTTTTGAAAATAACTATCAATTAATTTTTTTTTTCGAATGCTGGCTAGTTTTTATAATATTGTGTACCTTGCATTTAATGATTGTGTTCCTAAGCTTAGATCTAAAAATCCAACGTATTTTTATGGTATTTTAATGACTGAAAACAGTTAACGTTTGCAAAAAAAGTTGAACATAAAAAATTTAGAACTAGCTACATATAGACTATGTTGCTTTTTCACAGTTGAGATCACAATGTAAGGAAGTTTCAAAGTCCTGCTACAACACATTTATTGACAGTATGGAGAATACCACAAAGGAAAACTCAAAATGATTTTGTAATTATATTAAACGAAAAAATAAAAGTTATGATTTACCAAATTCTATCAATTACGATGAGCATGATACGCAGCAACGTAACGGAAATAGCAGATTTCTTTACATATTTTTTTTCCAATGTTTATAGTGATATTCATGAGTTCCTAGAACTATAGACATAAATACATGTAAACTGAATACCATTGATATATTTAATGCAATCTCAAAATTGAAGGGTAACCTAAGTGATAGACCAGATGATGTTACAGTATTACTTCTAAAAAATTGTATGTTAATACTGTCTCATGTTTTATGTATTATCTTTAATAGATCGTTATAATGTGGTAAGTTCCCTGCATTTTGGAAAGTATCTTATATTAAACTGCTTCATAAGAGCGCAGCGGTTAAAAAACGGGTGTTACAAATTATAGGCCTATTTCTAAAGTGACTCTTATTTATATACCACTAGAATCCTTGGTGTCCGAGAAATTGATTTTTCAATTTAATGGGATTATAGCTAAAAATCATCATGGTTTTGTTAAGGATAGATCAAGTTTAGTTATTTAGTAACAAATCTGTTAATTTATGAGCAAACATTAGTAAATTTACTGGAATTTCGAAAGCAGGTGGATGCAGTTTACATAGATTTTTATAAGACCTTCGATACAGCTATACACAGTAATTTAATTAATAAACTTCGAGTATTGGGTATTTTTGGAAGCTTATTGAATCGGATTGAATATTATTTAAGTGGGAGAACCCAAATTGCAAAAATAAATAACATTTTTCCAGAAAAATAGTTGTACATCTGGAGTTCCTCAATCTTTCATCAGTTTTGTTTAATATTTAAATTAATGACATCAAATTATATACATTATTCTAAAGTACTTTAATATGCTGATGACCTAAAATGTTTTAAGGAGATTCAGTTTATTGAGGATTGCTATAAAATTCAAAAAGATATAAATAATTTAGTACTGCGGTGCGAACGAACATAATGGAATGAACCTGAATGTGAGTCAGTGTAAAGTAATTTCATTCTCTCGTAAAAAAACACTGTTGCTTTTGACTATGGTATCAACTCGCAGTCACTTGAAAGACTAAATAATATTAAAGATTTGAGAATGTTTTTTTTCTGCTGTTTGGCCGCTCAATGGTAGTTTTGACGAGCCTTTTTTCCCGCAAATAGATGCATTTATTAAGAATTTAGGGTATGATATACTCCATTATAGAATTATTAACAGATCCCAAAATTGTAATAATATACCTAGAGTTTTAAACAATGAAGTTATTCGAATCAGTTTGAAAATATTTAGCATTTTCCTTTATTTTCGATATCGAGGAATATTTATTGGCGCTGATTTACATGTTTCATAAAAAGTATAAGGGGTCCTAAATAAATCATAGGTTAGGTTAGGTTAGGTTAGTTATGCATGACAAAAGCAACCTTTTATTAAATTTTAGTTAGAAATAAAAACAGGAAACAGCAAAATACTTAATTTAATAAGTGTGTCCAAAAATTGACTTACATGTATTGCTATCTTGAAAACCATTATAGCTAGAAAGATAGTTAAATTAGAAAAGTTGTAGGGAATTTTATTACAAATTTGATTTTAACTGAAGATTCCAATTAACTCCGGCGGTTTTTGAGATATTTAGGAAAAACTAAAATGAGCATTTTCATTTTTTCTCTGTAGTTATATAAGTATCGTGGTTTTGGGAATAATACATTATTAAAACACTATTTTAGAAGAACCTGATGGAGGTAAAATAAAAATTTCAGCTCTCCCTGTTTCGGAGATACCTTTACGAAATTTCAAATTTCTTATGGACGCCATACTGGATTTTTGAAAAAGCTTGATAAGAGCATTCAAACGGTGTATTAAAAATTGCGATTATTATTTTCCTTAAACTCTAAAAATCAAAATTAATGTTACTAACATTGAACTAATTATCAAATTAAGCAACACTGTTTATTAAAAATTTATAAAGGAATGTTTTAAAACTCATAACATATGTCTGGTAATTTTACGGGTAACTCTCCTTAAGGTGTTTCGATTTATCCTAATAAGAACAACTCGCACTCTCTAGTATTGTGAGCTAGACAGACATCTTGCTGCAACCAAGTGTTGTACAATTCACTAGTGGAATGATGTTTCTAATTCTAATTGCTGGAATAATTTGTTCCAAATTACAAAAAAAATAACATTGTGAGCTGGACAGCCACCTTGATGTAACGAAGTGTTGTACAATTTAATAGTGGAATGATGTTTCTAATTGCTAGAATAATTTGTTCTTGTAACAGCTGCAGATATTTATTGCCAGTTAGATTTTCTTCGAAATTGAAAGGACAAATCAAATGGTTGTCTAAAATATAAAAATTCAAGTTTTATTGATTTGTGAAACTAATATTGCATTATTTGCAAATCTAGATCTAATCTGTTTATAGGTAGGATATTTAAATAGACAATTAAATTGACATATTTTAATTATTATAATTGAAAATAAAATAATACAAGGTGTTACATACAATTCTAGAAAAACTATACGATTACTGTTATGTCAGATTCCCCTGATTTTTTATAATAATTCCTCAAAGACTTTTCTATTAATATAATACTAATACACAAGGTGTTTGATAAGCACTTCCCTTTTTTTTCTAATATTTGAAATAATGTCGATTATATAATATATATATATATATATATATATATATATATATATATATATATATATATATATATATATATATATATATTTCGTCATTTACAATAAAGAAAACTGTAAAATCAATGTAGATTGCAACGCAAAAATTAAAAGTTGCCTACATCTATAAGCTATTATTAACATTCTTATAGTTAGTTAATACATATACAGTGTGTCAGTAGAATGGTTCACCTTTTATCATTTGAACTAGTCAAAATTAAAAATAAAAATTTGCAAACTTTAATACCAGACTAATGCTCCTTTGTCATGCATTCATGTGTGTTTCGAGATTAATCATTTAAGTGTGGCGGCTAGCAGGCATATTCAAAAAAAATTAATGGAAAAAAGAGTTGGGTAACACCATCTTTTGAAAGGTTTTTGCAATTCTCAAATTATTTAATTATTACGTGACTATGCCCAATCAGTTCTCAATATGTCAATGATAACTAGTTAAAAAAGAATTTAAATATAAACTTTTACAAGAATAAAATTTAAACAATTAAAATATGAATTAATCTAACAAATAAACTATATAGAAAATACCATGTTGCTTTAGATATACAACTTTTTTAGTTTGGTTCTAAGTGAAACCTCAGATACATAAAAAAAGTCTACATTGCTGGATTTATTGACAGTTTTCATCAATCTGCCTATTATAGAATTCTGTCCATAGTTAGTTCGGTAAAAATCGATACTGAAAGTTCAAGTGTTTCTGAGTAAACGAGGTGGAACATTAAAGTTCAGTAATGATAATAAATTAGAGGACTCAATTGAACCATGAGTGAATTTGTGGGCAAGGATAAGATAATAGTTTCTTCTTCTAACCCAAAACGTAACGAATAAACTTTCTTTGTACACGTTCAATTTGGTTTACATGGACATTATAATAAGGATTCCATATAGATCTACAGCATTCAAGATGCGAACGGACCAAAGATACATAAAGAGTTTTAATGGCTATGATGTTATTAAATTTAGCTGTGTGGCGCTTGATAAACCCAAAGATCCTCAGTGCCTTATTACATGAAGGTTGAATATGCTGCGCAAAGCTTAGTCTGGAGTCAAACAATACCCCCAAGTCCCAAACTACGTCAACTCTCATGATAACCTTGGAGTCAACAAATCATAGTTGATCTTGTTGAATGCCTTGGAGAAGTCTGTGTAAACCAAATCTACTACACGGCCTCTCTCCAAGGCACCAATAAGGAAGGTGTGGTATGACATCAAATTTGTTAGTACAGATCTATTTTCAAAAAATCCATGCTGAAATGAGGTGAGAATTTTATAAATGAAACTTCAGATGATCCGCAACAAATGACTCGAAGTTTTGGGATATTAGACAATCTAGAAATAGGTCTGTAGCTCTCAACACAGTTCTTATTATTTTTGCCTTTCAATATAGGTTTTATAAATGACTTTTTCCAGAAATCCAGAAAAGTACTCACATCTAAGGATTGCTTATATAATAGCCAAAGTGGCCTGGACAGTGAAAAGGCACAGTTCCTTAGAAAGTCTGGGGAGATGTCGTCAGGCCCACTTCCACTGTCCACGTCAATATTACAGAGTCGTTCCCATATTTCTCCTATACCTACATTGAAAGAATCCAGATTTAACCCACCCTGTACATCTATCTGAGGCATTGGAAAACCAGATCCTCATAAAATGAGGCAAAATACTCGGCAAAAAAATTTACCCGTTCCTGCTCATGATTGCTGATAATATCCCTATATGAAACTACTGCTGGAATAGATCCATGGACCCTATTATCCTTTATGTATTTCCAGAAATATCGCGGGTTACTTGTAATGCTTAACTCAACATGGCCGATATAATTATAAAAACACTTCTTAGACATAGATTTGCACATGCTTCTCAATCTACTAAAATGTATATAGTTGGATTCAGATCGAGTCTTTAAAAAGATTTTATGGGCTCCTCGTCTTTCAAAAATTAAACCCTTGAGCTCTCTAGAAAACCATGAAGGAAACTTATAAGATGATTTTATTTTTTTTTTGAACATTTTCGTTGATAACAGTAGAAATAATTTAATAGAAAATTTCTACATTTCTGTTTACATCATAGCTCAAAAGATTATCCCATGGAAATTGTAGTAAAATATTATTTATAGTATTAAAATCACAGTTCTTATAATTGTATACTACATACTCATTCTGTTGAGTATTTTGTGTTTCAACAGTTTTTTCCACAATTAATTTAATCGCAGGATTATTCTGATCTAAAGGAGTAAGGCTAAAACTTGTACATTTACATTTAAAAAATCACAATTAAACAATATCAGATCAAGAAATACATTATTTACATTAGCAACAGTGATTAATTGAGAAAGACCTACAAAAGACAGTGTTTCTATAATAATTTGGCTAGTATTATTTGAGTCATTAACAAACAAACCCATTTCCGTGTCGTCAACAATGCAGAAATTTGGAAGATTATAGTCACCAGTGATTACAAAATAGTTTGAAAGATACTCATCATGCAAACTTTCTATGACATCACAGTGAGTTTTGTATTCCTCTAATGCAGAATTTAGCGGGAAGTAAACAGACCAAAAAAAGGTAATTTCCTTCGGGGGTAGTAACCCTAATCCAAACTTGATTCCCATTTGCAGTGAGAATTTGCCTTGCACATCAGTTACTTGATACGGCACATAACACAGTACCACCTCTTATCTTCTTAGTAAAAGCTTAATCTCTATCATTACGAAATATCTGATACGACGGACATCCCAATTCACTATTATCAATCTTACTTGTTAGCCATGTCTCAGTTAGCATTAAAACATCATAATTGATGACATTTACACTAATTGAAAACTCATTTAGTTTTGTTTTTAAACCTTAACATTTTGATAAATTACTAGAAGGTTTTCTTTTCTCGGATTGCAGGTTGAAAATTTTAAATTTGGTTTGGGATTGCAAATTGTCTATTGCGGAAGTTGTACCTTCTAAAAATGATCCCCTGAAGTCAAAAATCGGAATTATTTACAGTATCATACGCTTCAAATTTTATACCGGCACGAAAAGCTTTGGAGTTATCTTTGGTCTCAAGTGGGTCAACCATAAAATCAGCGTCGTAGAAGTTACCTTTGTTTTTGATCCAGTTTTTAACCTGTTCACATAAGATTTCCGGAGCTGCCCTTCCCACGTAAAGCCACATTTTTTATGGTGCAGATATAAAACCAGTTGATTTTTCTGCAATGGCATTGCCTGTATTTTGTTTGTAGCTCCGCTGAGGAATAACTGTGCTACCCAAAGCATCGTCGATTGCTTCACTAACAGATCTTCTTGAGAAAATATGTTTATTTGTGTGATAATTTCGTTGATTGTTATTCTTCGTAACGTCAACATAACCTAACTTTGGCATTGGACGTGGAGATAACTCACTGAGCGGACGATTAGACAGTTCCTCAATACTTATGTTTTGATGGTTCGTTTGAACTAAATCAGCTGATCTTTGTGTATTTGCACTATTACTTTAATTTATCTTCTAAAGATCTCACTTTTTCTTCAACCAAAAACTTATTTTCCAGCAGCAAGTAATTTTTGTCCTGAATTTCGAAAACAAGAGAGTTCAGCATATCACACTTTTGTTTGGAATTTTCGATTACATATCGTTCTCGCCGGCATCACAATTGGGGCAAATTAGGGTGTTATATCCCATAACTTTTATTCCCTTTACTCGTACGGCGCGAGGCGTGAAAAACGGCATTACGCATCGAACACTTAACAAACAAGAACATTTCTTAGCATCGTCTTCTATCGCAACATTATCGGTCGCCATGTGTTGAGACATCAACATTACACAATTTAAAATGGCGGCCATTCATAAATGTTTCAAAACCTAAAAAATATGGAAATTCTTAAAAACTTGAGGTATTTTATTCCTCACATGATTCTTAATTAATATTTTCTTATGTACATAGGTGCTAAATATTATATTTTTATTTATTTACAGAGTGCTTTTTCTTTATAAAATTACTTATTATAATGACCGCATATTTTGGAGATAAATTATTGTTAAAAAGACTTTTCAAAAGATTTTTATAGGAATTTTTATGAAAAATTAGGTGAATCTGACGTAACAGTAACAGTATAGTTTGTCTAGAATTTTATGAAACCCCTGTATTATTTTATTCTTAATTATATTATTATCAGAGCTTCATTTAATGATAATATTCGTTCGATAAATTAAAATGTGTCAATTTTAGTGAATATTTAAATATTTCAGCTATAAAGTAATGATCCTGATTTCCAGATAATATAATGCGTTACATGCATCTATGTACAAAAACTTTCGCTACAATTATTTCATTTTCATTTAAATCTGACTGTTTGTTTGAGTGTAATGGAGCTTTTAATAAAAATTGGAATTTTAGTGTTGCAGGTGTAGACGAATATGAAACAAAAATATCCGAATTTTTAAATATAGCTACGCTCTGTATACGTTTATTATTACTGATACATACCTTAGTTTCTAGGCAAACATATTCTAAACTGCTATCCTATTTAAATGCATATTAGTTAATTAAAATAAAAATTTTCATAAAATTTGGAAAATGCAAAATTTCCACTTTGAGTCCCTGTATATAAAAACCTAGAGACAGGATTAAATTGTGGCCATAAGAGCTTTTGATCAGGAGATCGAGAACTATAACACTAAATTTTCAGAGAAATTGACTGAAAGCCATTTTCCATAAGAAATGTGCGGGGTGCTTTGTATAGTGCATGTAATTAATAATAATGATTAATAAAAATCGGGGCTCGTGTCTCAAGTACATGGTGATGACACTGCCTGCAAAGCTGTGGGACAATTTTCTGAAAAGAAAATTAAAAATTTTAATTTTGTCATCAGAAGAAATGGTTCATGTAAAAGTTTTTCCAAATCTTTGAGATAAATTGACCCAATATAACATGATTTGTATTATTTTATTTCATTAAATCTATTTAGTCAGCAACAACCAACCGTCAAACTAAAACGAAAACAAAACAAAAAGACATATAAGATATCGACCCTCAAATATTTCACACCCACCCTTACCAAAACATTTCGTAGTCTCAAGGCCAACCAAGAATAAAAGGAACATCTGTGCAGACCGTTGTCTTATTTGCGAGCGGAGCTTGGCTATTTGTAAAATTTAATAAAATTGACAGATGTGTACGCACGCTGAGCCGGAAGAAATAAGAGAAAGAGCACCCCCATATACCACTACCACTTGAACCCGTAGACACCCTTAGGGGTTTGGGCACATATGTTTTCTAGGTAGACTTTTATGGCTTAGAAATTTATTTATAAGAAACCTAATACTATTGAAGGAATTTAGATTCGTTACCCAGTAATATTAGAAGTGTTCGTAATTCATAATAACAAATTTGGATTAATTTTTAAAACAGTGGCGTATTTAATGTATACAATGCCAAAAATAACTTTGATTTTCTTGTATTTCAATTTTTATGCTATTTATGCAGTTTGGACAAAATGGGGCACCTCAATTACATATATATGAGTGTCATATTTCGTTACAATCGGCTCTATCTCTGTTTTCAGAAATATTTCATATACTTTAAGAGTTAACATTGATAGGATAAACTTATTTGAGGCAAAAAGCTTAAACTTCATGTACCTAGGGTAAATCAATAATTTAGTGAAAAGTTATTATACATATTATATAAAGAAAAACATGTTGGTTGATTCTTTCTAGTTTTTTGGACTCAGATGTCTTAACCCAATCTATCTATTCAGGTAATACGGTTGTCAGCAAGTGATACTGGGTAAAATCCAACGTCTTTTGGCTGTATTATTAAA
Source organism: Kuschelorhynchus macadamiae (assembly GCA_030620095.1). Lineage (NCBI taxonomy): Eukaryota > Metazoa > Arthropoda > Insecta > Coleoptera > Curculionidae > Kuschelorhynchus > Kuschelorhynchus macadamiae. The sequence goes on along the minus strand of JAUTXW010001598.1, from coordinate 1,683,796 downwards.
AGCAGTATCAACAACCCAAGAAAAGTGCTTACTTTAGAAAGAAAAGCACTGAAAAATATGTTCGAATAATAATAATAATAAACGTCTTTTATCAACAAAATGTACAAAAAATTTAAATGCATCACGATAGTTTACATGCCAATAATTGGCGCAGTTTAGCTTTTGTAGCTACCCTTCTGAACCCACCAAAGACTAAATCTACAATCATGGTAAGTAACGTTTTTGGTTTCTATACATTCAATATAATTTAGGTGCGATAAGCACAATTTTTTTTGGGTATTGAAATTCTACGATTGACAGTTAGACATTATTTTAATAAACAAAATTACCTATTACCTATATTTTGCTTTGAATTCAAGCATTTTTTATATTTAAAAATTCCTCAAGAAGCGCATTATAGCAACGGACAGCATTGTATAAAAAAGATCTCTGAAACATGGCGCTCTGGTGATGAGAAATAGTAAACTTAGTTTTACCTCTTACTTTTCTTGTAAGTGCATTTAACCACAAAAAATTAAGGGTTCGCGAACAGAAACTGGGGCGGAAGGATTGTTAATACTTTTAAATAAAAAAATTAGTAAAATAAAGGTTCCTACGAGCATCCATTCACAACCAGTTGACCTCTTTATACAAATGGGATAATATTTTCTTAGTCCAGTAACGAATCGTAAGTAGTTATTTTGTACCTTTTACTTACGAGACCGACTATTCTGATCCAGACAAAAACCATACAAAAAGTCACAATATATAAAATTAGAATCATAAGTTATTTTCGGTTGAGACTGGTTTGTTGATTCTTAGTCCTGCAGGGATGGAAAAATACGATGTGTTTTCATTCCGGGTGTACATCCATTCACTACTGTCGTTCTGAAAAGAACAGTTTTGCTGACGTTTCGCCAAAATCACATTTGGCATTTTCGAAGCTTTTGCTCTCGCGTCCGAATAGAGACTGAAGTGTTAGCGACTGCGACCTTCCTTTTATACCCCCACTCGTGGCCGAAGGTTATATCTGAGCGGCCGTTGGTCATTATTTATGTTTTCCGGATGTTGCTATTGTTGTTGAGCTAATTCCGCTTGATTTTTTGTGGTTTTAGATTTGTCTATCATTGTCTTCCATACTGTTGGTAGTTTTAGTGATTCGTTCCTTTTAAATCGCCTTGTTTTTCTATTTCTATGGCTTCTTGGATTATTCTGGTCTTATAATGCTCTATATTGGCAATCTCCCTATACCCACCGAAAGTTATTTTGTGGAGGGTTTCCTGATGATGTAGGAATAGGGCCGAGATTATTTGTTTGTTTCTAATTTGCTTAGTTTGCCCCACGTACAGCTTTTCACAGTTCTTGCATGGAATGCTGTATACTCCGTGGTTTTCCAATTTGATTTTCTCTTTTGGTTTTCCAAGTAGTTTATCTATGGTTGTTTGGGGTTTGTGTTATTAAGTTCGTTTTTTTTTCGTCTGTGTTTCAGTTAATCGCACGGATCTAGATATTAGAGTGTTGGCCACAGGTTGAATTTGTGCTGGGTGATGTTGTGATCTTGTATTTAAATATCTGTCGGTATGCGTTGGTTTTGTTTTGTTGTTGCGTAAGTTTGCTGTTTTCCTCTAACTCTAGGCTAAATTGTATTCTGGGATGTATTGAATTTACGTGGGTTAGAAAATTTTCGAGCTCTGTATGACCATGTTGGCATATAATAACTATGTCATCCACATAACGAATCTATAACTTGGGCTTCAAACTTGCTTTCTGGATGTTGTTGTTGTTGTTGCGCTAATTCCGCTTGATTTTTTGTGGTTTTACATTTGTGGATTATTGTCTTGTATACTGTGGGTAGTCTTAATGATTTGTACCTTTTATTTAAATCTCCTTGTTTTTCTATTTCTATGGCTTCTCGAATTAATTTGGTCTTATAATGCTCTATATTGGCAATCTCCCTACATTCTGGAAAAATATCTTGCTGAAATTATGCAAACAGCTGTCGAAAAATCTGATTTATTTGTTAAAACCTCGGAGAATTTCACTCGAATTATACGAGCTATCGTTCTTGAAAAAGACGATATCATAGCAAGCCCAGATGTCAAGTCTTTGTATTCTAGTATTCCCATCGACGAAGCATTGTACAGGATCGCTATGAACAAAGATTTCCAAGCACATATAATACTACTCTCGAAGCATTGCCTTAAAAATACTTATTTTTCATTTAACGGGCAAATGTATAGACAAACAGATGGTGCTCCAATGATATCACTAATAGTTGCAAACTTATTTATGATATAATTCGAGAACGAAGCTCTTGAGAAAGCAAGTTTGAAGCCCAAGTTATGGATTCGTTATGTGGATAACATATTTATTATATGGCAACATGACCATACAGAGCTCGAACATTTTCTAACCCATGTAAATTCAATACATCCCAGAATAAAATTTAGGCTAGAGTTAAATGAAAACAACAAACTCCCATTTTTAGATATTCTGATTACAAAACTGCGTACAGAAAACCAACGCATACCGACAGATATTTAAATGCAAGATCATAATCTAGCACAATTTCAAGCTGTGGCCATCACTCTAATATCTAGATCCGTGCGATTACTGAAACACAGACGAGAAAAGACGAACTTAATATAACACAAACCCCAAACAACCATAGGTAAACTACTTGGAAACCCAAAAGACAAAATCAGATTGAAAAACCACGGAGTATACAGCATTCCATGCCAGGACTCTGAAATGCTGTATGTGGGTCAAACTAACAGGCGAATATCAGCAACAGTAGAAGAGCATAAACTTAGCATCAAAAACAAACAAATAATCTCGGCCCTATTCCTACATCATCAGGAAACCGGTTACAAAATAATTTTCGTTGGGTGTAGGGAGATTGCCAATATTGAGCATTATAAGACCAGAATAATCCGAGAAGCCGTAGAAATAGAAAAACAAAGGGATTTAAATAAAAGGAACGAATCATTAAAACTACCAACAGTATGGAAGACAATAATAGACAAATCTAAAACCACAAAAAATCAGGCGGAATTAGCTCAACAACAATAGCAACATCCGGAAAACGTAAATAATGATCAACGGCCGTATATTTATGTATATATATATATATATATATATATATATATATATATATATATATACGTATATATATATATATATATATATATATATATATATATATATATATATATATATATATATATATATATATATATATATATATATATACATAAATGAAAAGCTGAAATTCACTATCGAAACTGAAAACAATTCTCAAATAAACTTTCTAGATATGACATTACATAATAAAAACAACATTATCGAAACAGAATGGTATACAAAAAGCACATGGTCAGGCAGATATGTAAATTATTTTTCTCAACATCCAATGAACCAAAAAAAATCAGTTATTATCGGGCGAGCCGATAGAGCAATAAAATTAAGCAATATAAAATATCAACCACAAGCAATAAGAAAAGCTAAAAATATCTTAATTCAAAATAGCTATCCAAAAAAATTAATTAACTCTATATTTAATTCTAGATTGCATAAAATAAACAGCCTAAATCAAATTATACCAACCGAAAAAAATACAGATAAAAATAAGTTTCTATCAATCCCATATCACTATAATACATATATATATATATATATATATATATATATACTTAGGAGATTTTCTTGGGTTTTTGGTCTGAATTATCTTTTTGAAAAATAAAACTTGTTTATTCTTCGGAAATCATTTTAATTTGTTTTTTTTCTTTTATTCCCAAACGTTTCGGCAACATGCCTTCATCAGTGGATTCTAATACAGGTCACTAAAACTAACAAACAATGCTGTTTTGGATTCTTACTTATAAACATGTCTACTTGTTTCTTTTTTTTTTTGTTTTGTGTAAGAGGATAAAAATGTTCTTTTATATACATATATATCCATACATAAGTACACCCCTGCACAGATATATACATATATACAGAAATTTAATAAACACGTATAACCTAATTAATATTACTTGTTTTTTTTTTATTTTTAAAACAAAACGTTCAAATTGGATATATACTATAACTCACCTAAGAAGGTAAATTTTTTTAATCCATTCACAAATGGGACATATACACTTAAAATTTGTTCTACATATATGTGACAATACAGTATATACATACTTAAAACTACTGACTGACTGAAATTAAAATTCGTTTTGCTGCTGTTGCTCGTCCTATATATTGTTTTTATTGGGTTAAAAAACAAGGTGTTTTATATTGTTATTATTTTGGTATGTGGAACGAGCGCATTTATTTTATATTTTTGTAATTAGTGTACCTATTATTATTTCATTTAAGATAAAATGTAGAAAATTGAACAATTTTTTTATTTTTGCAAATTGCCATTTAATTTAAAAAATTTAAATTTAGATTTACGAGAAAATTGCAGAATATATGCAGTTATTTTATTACGTTGTAATATATTTGGTTTAAGTTTTTAATTTCCGTTTTGTCATTAATTGAATTTTCGTGTTTTTTAATGTACATCATTTCCAAGAATTCCCTTTTTTTCTGATTTATTTCAGTTTTTAAGATTTGTGTGTCCTTATAATTCAATTTATGGGATGTTTCATTCTCATGTTTTGTTAATGAAGTTTTATTTTTTTTATCATATTTATGCCCATTTAAGCGATTTTTGAGGTATTGTGTAGTCTGACCGATGTATACTCCAGGGCAGTCTTTACAAGGTATTTTATATATGGTGTGTGTTTTTTGATTGGTTGGAGTTGGGGTTTTGAGGGAACTAAAAAATTTTTTTTGGAAGGTGTTGTAACTTTTGTGGCATACGGTTATATTATGTTTATCAAAAATAGTTTTTATATTTTCTGAAAGGCCTTATACGTATGGGATTGATAGAAACTTATTTTTATCTGTATTTTTTTCGGTTGGTATAATTTGATTTAGGGTGTTTATTTTATGCAATCTAGAATTAAATATAGAGTTAATTAATTTTTTTGGATAGCTATTTTGAATTAAGATATTTTTAGCTTTTCTTATTGCTTGTGGTTGATATTTTACATTGCTTAATTTTATTGCTCTATCGGCTAGCCCGATAATAACTGATTTTTTTTGGTTCATTGGATGTTGAGAAAAATAATTTACATATCTGCCTGACCATGTGCTTTTTGTATACCATTCTGTTTCGATAATGTTGTTTTTATTATGTAATGTCATATCTAGAAAGTTTATTTGAGAATTGTTTTCAGTTTCGATAGTGAATTTCAGCTTTTCATGAAAATTGTTAAAGGAGTTTAAAATATAATTGCATTTGTCTCTGGGAATTAAGGTTATACAATCGTCGACGTACCTATAGAAGAATGGAAGAGGAATATCTAATTTTTCGATTATATTGCGTTCTAACTCCTCCATAACTAATTGTGCAACCACACCAGATATAGGGGAACCCATTGCGCATCCCTCAACTTGTTTATAAAAATTATTTTTGTACATGAAAAATGTGGACTTTAAAGTTAATTCGCTAGCAATTAGAAATTCTTCCATGGGTATATCTGTAAATTTTTTAATTTCAGACCATTTTTTTTTAATAAGTTGGAGGGCTAGTTCTATTGGTACATTTGTGTATAAAGAGACCACATCAAGTGAGATTAGAATATGATTTTGTGGTACGGGAAAATTATTTATTTTTTCTTTGAAATCCCAGGAATCTTTAATGTAAGTAGCGCTTTTGTTTATGATATTTTCTAGAATTCGTTTTAAAAATTTAGAGAGGTTGTTTAGTGGTAATTGTATACAATAGACAATTGGTCGCATTGGTATGCCTTCCTTGTGTAATTTTGGCAATCCGTATAATTTTGGTGTTTGAGCATTATGGATTTTTAAGTCTTTTGCACAACTAGGTGATATGTAGTTTTTGTTTTCCCAACGCGTAACAAGTTCGTTATTTCTTTTTTGAAAAATATTTGTAGGATCTGTATTTATTTTTTTGTAAGTGTCTATGTCATTTAAAAGTAATTCCATTTTATTATCGTATTCTGTTGTGTTCATGATAACGGTTTTATTTGATTTGTCAGGTCGTATAATTTTTAGGTTAGGATTATTTTTCAGAAAAATATTAGTTTTTTTTATTTTATTATGTAGTTCCTTGTTTATATCATTATGTTTGATTTTATATTGGTTACATTTGATTTTATTTTGATAAGTTTTGAGGGTGTTACAACAATTTGCTCTGATTTTATCTTTTTCGTTATTATTAAGGTTACTAACTGATGTTTCGATGGATGATATTATATCAGGAATAGGGAGTTCATTGGGATTTGTTATTGGAAAAGCAAAATTAGATCCCAAACTTAATATATCAATTGCATATTCTGGAATTTCAGTGTCGGTAAGATTTTCGATCCATTCTTTTTGTACATAATTTTTTTTGGGTTAGTTTTATTTTTTCTTAATTAACAATTTAATTTTGTTTATATTTTTTGTTTTGATTTTTTCAAATAAAGATTCATATTTTTTGTTTTCATTATTTAAAATTTGATTAAAATCATTAGTAGGAATTGTTTGTTGTAGTTTGTTTTTGATTTGAGAGATTTTAGTTTCTAGGTGCTTTATATTAATTATGGTGTCGGTAATTAGTAATTTTAAGGTTTGTAACTTAAAGACATTTAAGATATTTTCACTAAATTTCCTTCCTAGGTTAGCTGCTGAGAATACAATATGTTTAGTTTTTATGTTTAAAAATACAGGAAAAATGTTTTCGGTTTTACATCTCAGTAAAAATTGCCTTCTATTCTTTTGGTTTGCTAGTTTTCGATAATATTTTGAAAGTTCTTTAAGATCATTGTTGTTGTCTTGGTTGAAGATAGTCTCAAATTGTTCAACAGGTTGCAGTATTTCACCCATTCTGCGTTTATATTTTTATATGGAGTTTCTGGACCAATTGATGACCAATTTTAATCCAAAAAAATTAATGTACAAAAAGAATGGATCGAAAATCTTACCGACACTGAAATTCCAGAATATGCAATTAATATATTAAGTTTGGGATCTAATTTTGCTTTTCCAATAACACATCCCAATGAACTCCCTATTCCTGATATAATATCATCCGTCGAAACATCAATTAGTAACCTTAATAATAACGAAAAAGATAAAATCAGCAAGCAGCAGCAAATTGTTGTAACACCCTCAAAACTTATCAAAATAAACTCAAATGTAACCAATATAAAATCAAACATAATGATATAAACAAGGAACTACATAATAAAATAAAAAAAGCTAATATTTTTCTGAAAAATAATCCTAACCTAAAAATTATACGACCTGACAAATCAAATAAAACCGTTATCATGAACACAACAGAATACGATAATAAAATGGAATTACTTTTAAATGACATAGATACTTACAAAAAAATAAACACAGATCCTACAAATATTTTTCAAAAAAGAAATAACGAACTTGTTTCGCGTTGGGAAAACAAAAACTACATATCACCTAGTTGTGCAAAAGACTTAAAAATCTATAATGCTCAAACACCAAAATTATACGGATTGCCAAAATTACACAAGGAAGGCATACCAATGCGACCAATTGTCTCTTGTATACAATCACCACTAAACAACCTCTCTAAATTTTTAAAACGAATTCTAGAAAATATCATAAACAAAAGCGCTACTTACATTAATGATTCCTGGGATTTCAAAGAAAAAATAAATAATTTTCCCGTACCACAAAATCATATTCTAATCTCACTTGATGTGGTCTCTTTATATACAAATATACCAATAGAACTAGCCCTCCAACTTATTGAAAAAAAATGGTCTGAAATTAAAAAATTTACAGATATACTCATGGAAGAATGTCTAATTGCTATCGAATTAACTTTAAAGTTCACATTTTTCATGTACAAAAATAATTTTTATAAACAAGTAGAGAGATGCGCAATGGGTTCCACTATATCTGGTGTGGTTGCACAATTAGTTATGGAGGAGTTAGAACGCAATTTAATCGAAAAATTAGATATTCCTCTTCCATTCTTCTATAGGTACGTCGATGATTGTATAACCTTAATTCCCAGAGACAAATGCAATTATATTTTAAACGCCTTTAACAATTTTCATGAAAAGCTGAAATTCACTATCGAAACTGAAAACAATTCTCAAATAAACTTTCTAGATATGACATTACATAATAAAAACAACATTATCGAAACAGAATGATATACAAAAAGCACATGTTCAGGCAGATATGTAAATTATTTTTCTCAACATCCAATGAACCAAAAAAAATCAGTTATTATCGGGCTAGCCGATAGAGCAATAAAATTAAGCAATGTAAAATATCAACCACAAGCAATAAGAAAAGCTAAAAATATCTTAATTCAAAATAGCTATCCAAAAAAATTAATTAACTCTATATTTAATTCTAGATTGCATAAAATAAACAGCCTAAATCAAATTATACCAACCGAAAAAAATACAGATAAAAAATAAGTTTCTATCAATCCCATACGTACAAGGCCTTTCAGAAAATATAAAAACTATTTTTGATAAACATAATATAACCGTATGCCACAAAAGTTACAACACCTTCCAAAAAAAATTTTTTAGTTCCCTCAAAACAACTCCAACCAATCAAAAAACACACACCATATATAAAATACCTTGTAAAGACTGTCCTGGAGTATACATGGGTCAGACTACACAATACCTCAAAAATCGCTTAAATGGGCATAAATATGATAAAAAAAATAAAACTTCATTAACAAAACATGAGAATGAAACATCCCATAAATTTAATTATAAGGACACACAAATCTTAAAAACTGAAATAAATCAGAAAAAAGGGAATTCTTGGAAATGATGTACATTAAAAAACACGAAAATTCAATTAATGACAAAACGGAAATTAAAAACTTAAACCAAATATATTACAACGTAATAAAATAACTGCATATATTCAGCAATTTTCTCGTAAATCTAAATTTAAATTTTTAAAATTAAATGGCAATTTGCAAAAATAAAAAAATTGTTCAATTTTCTACATTTTATCTTAAATGAAATAATAATAGGTACACTAATTACAAAAGTATAAAATAAATGCGCTCGTTCTGTGGAAGAGAGAGATTTTAGTTTCTAGGTGTGTGCCAAAATAATAACAATATAAAACACCTTGTTTTTTAACCCAATAATAACAATATATAGGACGAGCAACAGCAGCAAAACGAATTTTAATTTCAGTCAGTCAGTAGTTTTAAGTATGTATATACTGTATTGTCACATATATGTAGAACAAATTTTAAGTGTATATGTCCCATTTGTGAATGGATTAAAAAAATTTACCTTCTTAGGTGAGTTATAGTATAATTATACATCCAATTTGAAAGTTTTGTTTTAAAAATAAAAAAAAAACAAGTAATATTAATTAGGATATACGTGTTTATTAAATTTCTGTATATATGTATATATCTGTGCAGGGGTGTACTTATGTATGGATGTATATGTATATAAAAGAACATTTTTATCCTCTTACACAAAACAAAAAAAAAAAGAAAAAAGTAGACATGTTTATAAGTAAGAATCCAAAACAGCATTGTTTGTTAGTTTTAGTGACCTGTATTAGAATCCACTGATGAAGGCATGTTGCCGAAACGTTTGGGAATAAAAGAAAAAAAAACAAATTAAAATGATTTCCGAAGAATACACAAGTTTTGTTTTTCAAAAAGATAATTCAGACCAGAAACCCAAGAAAATCTCCTAAGAATATAAATCAATTGGTCCAGAAACTCCATATAAATATATATATATATATATATATATATATATATATATATATATATATATATATATATATATATATATATATATATATATATATATATAGCTATACCGATGTACGATGTACCAGAATCTTTGAAAACCCGCACTGCGTAGAAGGAAGTCATACATTTGATTATGTAATTGATTATGCATTTTTTTTTTAATATTTTGAAAAAAGTGGGGAGAATTGCGATTGCTAACAAAAACTGCTTCGATTAAAGTAACTACCTGTTATTCTTGTAGGTTCGTCTATTATTTGTACAATATTTTTATTCAAATAAGCCTTCCAAAGGAATAATATTAAAATCGCCCAGGCCAAAAAAGATCGTCTACGGTGGGATATGAAAAATTTAACACATTGTCAATATCTTCTACTACTTTTTGGAAATTTAACTGCGGTGCCATAAACAACTACAAACGCATATGTTTTGTTTAATAGTTTCGTTTTAAATGCTAAAAAGTTGTACATTTGCCTCAAAATCAAATCTAAGAAGTTCAATTACATAGGTTCTTTTGACATAAACAGCTACCCCTCTTCCTCTTTCCAGCCGATCCTTTCTAAAGAGTTGACAGTTGGGTATTACAAACAAAGCAAGGCTATGCACATCAGCTATGCCTCAGAGAACAACACAATAACAAAGTCGTTCTACTCGACCAATATTTTAAAATATGTAAACCCGGTAAATAACGAGCGTACTATTTTTATCTCATTAACTATAACTATCAAAAGCACATAAATAATGGAAAACTGCATTACAAACACATAAAAATGAGAAGTATAAAAAAAAACTAAACTTGTGAAACTCAAATATGCGCATATATTTGCTCAAAAACAGTCATTGATATAGAATATTAAGAACTTAATAAGAGAGAAGAGACATTTTAGCTTTGAAAACAATAATAACAAGTTCCAAGCCGCATAGGGTTGTAAAACAGAAGTTGTGACAGTAGTACCTACTAGAAAAATATTTTTAAAATAGTAGTACCAGAAGCTATAATTACTAGCTCCACAATAAATTATCTATTTAATAATAAATCGTTATAAGTAGTAAAATTTTTAAGATTTAATAACACGGTCTCTTACAAAAAATAAAATTCTTATATAAAAAAAAGAAAAAAATACCCTTAAGTAAATAAAAAAAATAATAATAATATATAATGTATTATAAGAACTATATATTTATCAACAAAAACTATATGTTTCAGAAAAAAAACTACCAAATTAGATTAAAAATTACCAATGCACCAATAATTTATAAAACAAAAGCAATAATTAGCTTACTTGCATAAATTTACCAAATCAAGCCGTAACAATTTAAATAATATTAATAATAATAATTAAAAGGCAAACAATTTTTAAAATATTTCATAGATATATACAACACTACTTGAGGGATACGAACGAAATACCACGAATCTTATATGAAAAATGTACTTCCATTACTTTATTGTTAGGTATTTCGGATGACTAATTATGCAACTCGAGTAGTTCAGATTCATTAGCGATCCTATGTATTATATCACCACAGTTCACATAAATATTTCCACTCATAATTTACGAATTATGGGTTTATATGTGATTTGTAAATTTACGTTTTGCACTTTCAAACAAGACAAACCCCCGTTCCGTTAAGTCTTCCTTATCACTATTTTCAATGTTTACTTTAAATTTTTTGGCGCACAGACCAATAACCTCGGTTGTGAGATTTTCTTTATTCTTTTATGAAAGATCAAATATTTGCAGATTGGAATTGCGCGTTGTTTGTTCCGGATTGTCAATCATTATTATCAATTGTGCAATTTTACTTTCTATGCTTTGAATAAGTTCAACGGGATTGAAGCATGTTTTTTTTTGAGCATTAGATTCCTCCTCGAAGCAAGCGAGAGATCTTCTTATCAATATCGGATAGGAACTTTTCATTATAAGTCTCAATAATAGTTTTCTTAATGACATCATTATAGCAGGAATTTGATACTGGCAATTCACTCAATAACAGTTTAACTCACTTTTGTAGCACAATTTCTAAACCGTATCAGACTATAGAAAACTTATTTACAAATTAAGTAGACCTTTTTAACAACTTTGATGAGCAAACAAAAGGGTGACTTACGCTACTTCCGCGGCATCTATATACATAATTTTTTTTTTATTGTTCCTGCACACTTGTACAAATAACTTATTGCGCAAACAAGATTTTTGTTTATCTAATTATAGTAGTATCAGATTGAATTTTAACTTATTGGCTAAGATTTTTATTAACGTAAAAAATATGCGCTAATTAAGCTTTTAAATGTGATCCTCGATTCTGACTCACCCTGTAATTTGCGAGGCATGGTGTAATAGCAAAAAAGTCTCTTTACAGGGATGATAACAACATAACTACCATAGGTCGACAAATAACTATCGAAGCCCGATAAATGTCTATGCAAAAATTAGTAAATTGGAAATAAACAGCTTTTGTGGCCCTCTATTTCTGACTCGTTTGCAAAATATAGTGCAACATCAAAAAAGTTTCATTTTTTAAGTACGAGAACAACAAAGAAAGTTCCATGGGACCCAAATTATTTTTAATTTGTAGCATGTCCTTTATATGATCTTATTTTGGTCTTTTGAGCCCTTACTTTTAGTTTGGTTATTCGCCACTTTCAGATACAACACAAAGATAGTCAAACATCTGATAGACTGTAGCATAAATCTACTTATTCACTATTCACTTTTCAATAATAATATAACAGAGGTCGGTTAAATTGGGTTATTGATTTTGGTATCTGGAAGTAAAATGTTTTTGTTTCACCTTACACCTACGTCAGAACAAGGTTACCATGATCCTTTTCTGGAACATATCCTGCAATACAGCCGACGTAATGATCCATTTTGAGTCAAATGACGAACGCTACTTCTCTCTTTTTAGAGCTCATCAGGCCGCCATAGACTAACGAGCTCCATATACGACAAAGACACACAATGGGATCATAGAAACAACAATTCCGCTGGCTAATATCACGATCAGCATTGAATTACGCTTCTGATTTTCGTTGGGAGCAATAATGTTAATATATTTTATTTCACGTTACAGAAACGCCAGAAACAAGGATACGGTGATCTCTGTTTGGAACATATCTTGCAATACCGCAGGCGCAATGATCCAGTAGAACAAAGGCACAAAATGGTATCACAGGAACAACTACCCCACTAGCTAATACCTCGACCGGTATTAAATTACACTGTTGATTTCTGACTTTCGTTGGGAGATATATTGCTATAGATAGGTATAGAAATTGCTTTAGCTGGTAATTTTTTCAGAAGTATTAATTTGCAAATCTTTCTACACTTTACTAATGTAATTTATTCTTTTTTCATTTGCCACTTCGTACTTTTCAAATTGCTTTTCCAAATAATAGTTGGAAATCTGTTTTTTAAACTTGCTTTTTTCTATCTTCACGTTTACCTGGGACCAATAGAATGAAGTCCGAATGAATTTAATATTCTGGTTACTACAGAATTGCTGGAATTTAGGGATAGCTATCAAGCTGCCTTCTTTTATCGGCTCTTATGCTCTTGAGGAAGCCAATATGCCAAAATATTTTGATACGTGGTTAGTTATAGTTGGCAATGTTCTTGTCTCTAGAAACTTATCTTCTGGATAGTTTCATCGTTTTGGGTATCATACAATTATGAGTGTAGATAAAAATAATTATGATCGAAAAGTGAAGTATCTGGATTATTGAGATTTATAATTTATATTCGTTAACTATCAATATGATGAGTAGTATTCATTATTCTGCGTTGATATATAAATTCTAATATGGTAGATTTGTAATTATTATTACTATTTATTTATAATGAAATATAAAGGTGATTCTGTTTCCATCAACTTCAACTATTCTAACTAGATATCCAATGTATTTCCATTTTAAGGCGATTTTAAGGAAGTTATTGGCAGTTGTAGGTTGAACAGCTATGTTTTTAGCCCTCAAGTCATTCAGGAAAATTGTACAAAAATTCCTGCAAAATATATTTCCTGTATAATCTGCAGAGTCAGCAAAGTGAAACGGTTTTCAGAATTCATGGATACGAAACTTACTACCAACTGAGTAGACTATAAATATGCGTAATTCATATATTAAAACAAAAATATTACAAAGTCCTAAGTAACACTGTTATTTCTACCTATAGTTATATATATATATATATATATATATATATATATATATATATATATACAATGTGGAATAAAAGTATGGACTACCCCCATTAATTTGGTAGTCTTCAGGTTTTATGGAAAATGCTCGAACACGGTAATTTTGTTTTTTAGTTTCACACATTCTGATAAAATTTATTAGTTTTTTTTATTGACATCTGTCAAAAATATGATGTAATCGACATTTTTTTAATTACAACATATGTCATATGAAACATTATTCGAAAGCTCTGGTTTCACTCAGTATATTCCTAGATTTTAGTCCCATTCGGTCGTGCCGTTTAAAAATGGCGCTTGCTCGATTATTTGACATTTGTCATATTTTTGACGGATGTCAATAAAAAAACAAACACATTTTATCAGAATGTGGGAAAACTAAATTGTCGTATCCGAGCATTTTCAATAAAACCTGAAGCCTACCAAATTATTAGGGGTAGTCCATACTGTTTTCCACACTGTATATATATAACTAAGACTCAACATATACACACATATATATATATATATATATATATATATATATATATATATATATATATATATATATATATATATATATATACAAATTAGCAAAGGATGAATGTCGAAAATTTTAAATTAGTATTCACTGGATAGCTGCATTTTAGAATATAGGCGAGTAGATTAGATTCTTTTTTATGTACAACATAAATTCATATAACGAAATGGATGATTTATAAATATGTCTCTGGCAGTTATCCTAGATTACAGTTTTTCCTTAAAAAGTGAACATTGTTAGTCAACAAATATTTCAATAAATTGTCCGCAAGTGTTGGTTCACCAAGTGTCATTTCTGTCTTCACAGTACACTTTGCAACCCAATATTCACTAACTTTTTTAAACTTTGATGACATATGTTTGACCAAAGTGTTAAAACCTCCAGCCAATAAGTGCTATTCCGGAAGGAATTAATTTTATCATTTTCGTATTCTTAGCCCCTATACTCATTAAAAATAATGAGATAATACGACAACCATTGAAATCATTTCTTCTCCAGAATAACACTTATTAACACTTTGTTGAGTCAAATGTCATCAAAATGTAACATAACGAGAGAAATCAGACATGATGAATCAATCAACAATATTGACACTTTAAGGAAAGAAAAAATGTTTTTTATTAACTTTCTAGACCCAAATTTTGAGAAGTAATTAAGGATAAGTTATTTGACTTTATATGTAACCATTACCTCAAAAATATTCGCAATTTTTCACCCTGTCGAGCTATTATAGTAAGCAGGCTGTCAAATAATGCCCTCCAACTTTAAAACATATGGGATAAATACATGGTTCAAGAAAGTCTACCCTGATTATGGAAAAAATATTAGGAGCGAATAACAGTAGTTTTGTTTGTTATAGTATTAGGTATGTGTACTATATATTATATAATTTTGTTCAATTGGATTGTCAATAGCATTGCTTGATTTTGTTATATTTAACTCCATGTGTGATTGCCATTATTAAAATATTTCTATTGAAGGAAAATTAGGATATGATTGTAACATTTGAAAGCATATAATTTTACTTTCATACTATGTATTTCTTTTTGTGCAAGAATATATTACATATGTTGTAAAAATTAGTATTACACATTCATTTGAATCAATAAAAAATACTAACGATAAATTAAATTGCAACTCTAAACTTCACTATTTTTATACGTACTTTATGATAAACAAATTAAATCCCCTTTTATAAATATATGGTTACAGTAAGACTTTAAGTAGCGTTAACGCTAAACATGAGGGGTTTGAGTGACACATGCCTGCTAATGATAAGAGTTCAAGATGTGTTTTCCAGAGAAAAACTTAACTTTCTATAACTAACGAATCTTATAGATGATAATTTTCTTCTAAGGACGGTTTCATTTGCCCTAGGCAAGTTTGTATGTCCCCAGTTGTTTAAAAAAATATCTGCAATATGCATTATCTCCGCACTCGTTTCAGGAACAGGGTAAAGAGAACAAATCTCGGAATAAATCTTATAGAATTCAAAAATCATTAATGACATAGGTATGCACATGGATCAAAAACTAAGGATACTTTAAATTAATAAATCAACGAATAATAAATAAATCGACCCAAAACTTTATAAAACTAGGACCAAATCCGTAAAAGTATTTATAAAGCGTCAAATAATTGATGTCATTTCAATTAGGGCATTAACTGATTTATTTAATGATGATAACGGTATTAAAGTATAAAATGTATCTAATAGAATTCTAAGCATATTCCATTGTCTTATTGCGGCATTTTATATGGAATAGATGTATATCACGAATTTATTTTCTCGGTTAACACAAAATATAGTAATTTGTGACCACTGACTTGGATAACCATGTCATATTGATTATAATGGATGTACGTCCATATCTAGACCGAATTGAACCACAATTACCATAATTGCTTCAACGGATACATTAGCAAACATATTATTTAATATATTTTTTACTTTAAATTTTATTGAAAGAACAAAAAATATTAAAGAATCAACAAGGTCATATTAAATGATAGAATGTAATTTTTGGTATGAAGTGTCTAAAATAATATTAAGGCGAAATTGGGTTATGCAATGGCAGGGGGCATTAATCTAAAGAATGTTAGGATGGATATCCTAGGAACAAAAAAAACCTATCATTTATTTAGGCGTCACTAGGGTCTATGTTTCCAAAAAACCAGGATAATAATAGAATTTATTAAATTATTTACCATCTTTGCACAAAAATTGTGCTGAAAACCTCCAGGTAAGAACAGGGCGAGGTCTAGGCAAATGGGCTACTCTATTAAACTTTACTTTGTTGGGTATCTAATCTAAAAAGCAGCTAAAAAGAACTGAACATAAAAACAGTAATAATAATACGAATAAACTGATGTTTTGAATATTAAAAAGATATGTTTATATTCCTCGAAAACGAAAGTATTGTAATCGTGAAAAAATCATCCTCCGAGATTTTTTCAAATCTTCACGTTTCGGGGTCTCTAAATGCCGAAAAACATGTTTTCTCAATTCCGTCTGTGTGTCAAAAATTAAGGATCATATGGGGATGTCATGGTATTTTGGTAAAAATTCAATATGACGGAACAAAATGGCAACCTAACAAAATGCTAAAAAAATTATTATTGAAAAACTACTTATTCAGTTTATCCAAAGTTTTGCAGAAAAATTAGTTGTGATATGGAGATGAACTAGTAAAATTTTGGTACAAATCTATTGTGGTGGAACAAAATAGCGGTCTAATAAAATATTTAAACAAAGAAAGTTTAAAAAGACTACTTCATCGATTGTTTTAAAATTTTGTACAAAAATCAAGTGTTATATAGGGATAAACTAGTAAAAGTTAAGGTACGAATCCAAGATAGCGTATTTATAAGAGGTGTAAAATTTTGGTGAGAAAAAATGACGGCTTAATGGAATGTTTAAAATATCAGTAATAAAGAACTATTTATCTAGGTGAGTTGAAATTTTGCACAACCTCCAAGTGTTAAACTGGATGAACCAGTAAAATTTTGTCAATCATATATGGCAAAACAAAATGTGGGCTTCATTATATCTATGGTTATTTGCCAAAAACTGATATGTCATTTTTTAAAAGTTTTTCGGATTTTTCGACCGTGATGTGCAAATTTATTCAAACTTTTGTACGGCAAAAATTGATATGTATCTTTTTCCCCAAACATTGTCAAATTATGTTTAAGGTAAATATAACTTCTTGGATAATATATATTTAGGCATAAATAAAATATGTTATACAACTCAAATATTTTAGTAACACGCGGCTTGGTTAAAAAATAATGATTATCGATTTCTGGTACACCTGAGAAGATCCGAACCTCCTCTGAAAATGCATTATTACAGAAAAATGTTGACAACATTTGCAAAAATATGATTTTATTAGATTAACTGGCGGTTCCTCAAGTCCATAATATTTTAATTTTGGTAGGAAAAATTCGTGGTTAATAATATCATAAGCTTTGAAAATCAAAGAGTATTTAATTTTTTTTATTCTAAGATCGCTAAGATTTGTTTGGTAAATTATTTCCACTAGAAATTTTTCACTGATCCGGAAAATATATATATACAAATGTCTCAATACAACGATTAATAACATAGGCAATGTATTTGTCTTCAAAAGCACTGCAAATTTTTAACATTTTAATGCTCAATTATTCTATGAGCGAACGTTCGCAATATTTGTGATATTAAAAGAAACATTTAATGAAAATTAATTTTCAAGCTACAATCAGAAATATTTTGAAGAAATTCACTAATCTTGTTTGAATCGGTCATCTAGAATACTAAAATCTTTTCCAGAGCATAATTTTAATGATTTTAAAGAACTCTTGTTCTTAAATTTTTTTTTTGCATTTAAATATTTTCTTTTTTCCATCCTTACTAGCGAAACAGTGTAATTTCTTAGCTCTTTATAATTTTCCCAGGCAGTTATGTAAAAGTAAAAAATGAAGGTTAGGATATATTGTACAAAAATGGTCCCGATCATAGACATAATAACAGTTTTTGTCAATTGTATTATCTTACATAGAGCAAAATGTATGTATAGTTGTTGACAATATTTAAGGTGGTTCTAATTCTGTAATAATAACCTCTGTAATATTTCATCAATTATATATAATTATTATTAACAATATTTATCCAAATAATTCTTTTTTATTTCGATACAATGCCATTACTTAAAAACCGACTACACCGCCGCATTTTTCTCAATCGTAAACTAATGTACAAATGTAATAAATCAGTAACGAAGCGGTGTTGCCTTGAGTGAGAGTATGGTGTTTGGGCGATTTTTGTTAGTTTTTGGGTAATTTTTGTGCGTAAGTACGAAGTGTGCAAAATTTTGGACTATTAAAGTTTCTTTTCATTAGTAAGTCAAAATGTTGTTGTTTTTCTATATTTATTGGGTATGCGGTAGATTCTTCCCAATATTTAATTGTAAGTACGGTTAATAGGACTTGTAATTGCTATTTTATCGTTCTTTAGACAGCAAAATTACATACCTGTACTTTTTCCCTATGCTACATATTTATAAATTCAGAGGCAAAACAAATGTACGTCGATTCAAAGAAAACAGTTATATTGTACATACTTTTACCTCTTTAGACACATTTGCATAAAAGTATACATTTCTTGCAATACATTATTTTAAAATCCTGAGAGGTAGGTATGTTATTCTGTAGACAGAACCAAGCAAACAAAAATATACAAGCTTAAGTACACGTTTTATGCATAATATAAAAAATAGATTAGATATGTTATTAAATATAACCGCTGTGATAATATATTTTAATTTTGATTGACAATTAAACGGTTGTTATACAAATGGGTTAAGAAATATTACTAATATTACGCTCATGGCTACTGACCTGTTATGTGTCAACGCCCAACGGCAAAAAGAAAAAAAGTCTGTCATTATAACTTTACAGCGTTGCTTTTTGTGAGATCCACCGAGGATAGATATTTTTTCTTTGTCACAGTTACTTGCAGTACATGTTGATTTACTCTAATCGTTGTAACAAAACATACAAGATTTTATAAATGAAACAACGCAAGATGTAGAGTCTCCCTGTTATTATGTCCGTGGTCCTGATGATTTTTGTCTTATATATGATAGTTTCCTAGATTAATCGTTTCAAATATATGGTTAGTTTTCTCCTAGTGATATTTCCTCTCAAGTTAAAATTTGATAAAACATTAAAAAAATAGAATCGATTAAAAAAAATGGTTAGAAGGTAAAAAAATAATATTTTATTTATTCCTTAAAAACAGACATTTTGAAGTCGACGCCACTGCATATAAACCAAATATATAGTTAATTTCATATCTTTTAAAACTAATGCCCAAATCACTTGCTCTCAAGGCTCCTTTGTGGAATTGCGCAAGCATAAACTGCTATTTCCATCCAATCGTTTAGCCCAAAGTCAAATGGCAATATTGACATTCTATAGGACAGTCCAAACAGACCAATAGCGGATTCGCATTTTATTGACGGCCGTGTTATAGAAGATACATCTAGGTAAACTAAATGTAAACTATAAAACAACTCCAACCCCAGCAGCGACCAAATTTACTCGGTAGTTGGACTTCAAAATAGTGACGTGACCCTCTCTGAATACCATATTAAAATCTGTATTAGTTTAGTAATTTAAGGTTACTAGTGAGCATAGGTAATACATGTTTGTATATTTTCGTGATATATATTATTACAGATTAGTCATCACTTAGACGCCGACTTCAAAATGTCTATATTTAAGGAATAAATAAAATATTATTTTTTACCATTTAGCGAGTTTTTTTTTGAAATCACTTTTTCTCACTTTTTTGTGATTTTTTAGAAGTTACATTTAAAAAATATTATAATTTGTACTATATGTATATCCAATTGTATATCAAATAATATAAAAAGTGACAAATAGATAAGTAAACGACAGTATTAAAATTAGATTTTATAATAAATACTTAAGAAAGATGAGATCTTGCCTCGTAAACTACTTTGTAAATAAAATAATTTAAATGTTAATATCAGAGCTTTTTATTTAGTTAATTTTTTTATAGTGTCATTGAATTTAAATGTTTCTTTCACCATCACCTGTATACATTCATAAAAATTATAATGGTCGATTAATAACGTTTTATTTATACCGACTGTTCATTTTTCGAAAATGTCAAGTAAAATACTAGATTTTGAGGTTGTACATTTTCATGGTCACCCTGTAAACATAAAATTACATAACGGGCTTGTTAAAGCTTAGCTCCACAGTGTAGTAGAACGTTTTCTAGCTGTAACATATTGCTTCTTATGGCAGATTTTTTATCAAATTTCTGGGATGTCTTTGAAGAGAAAAATTTTAAACGTTAAACCTACTTACATATAGAATCATTTGGCCCTATAAAGCCAATGATAGAAAATGCTTTACATATAACCCTGAAAATTTGCGAATATATTAAAAACCTTTTAAAACTATTTAGCTTTTTTTGGCCAATTATGCATATCAGTGTTAACTGCATATGTCACAGCAGCAGTCAAAATACCACAAAATCGTAAGCAGTTGAACTTAAACGAATACAGCTGGCGTTTGTTTTAAAATGGCTTTTAGCCGAAAACCATTAACAAGAAAAATATGCTCAAAAAGATAAAGTTGACAGCCGACATGTGTATATGGGTATCAGGGATGCCAAATTTATTAAAGCATCTGGGTGCAATATATCAATTTTCATATATTATGTGACAGTAGCTTACAATAATTGAAGGATTGTAGAGGGATTAAAGAAGCTTCTCAAGTTAATAAGGTTACCTTATAAGAGACATAATTTAGGAGTAACACTCAGCTATAAATTAGATAGTCGACAAAAAGACTTAAAAGAAATTTATTTGTGTCATATTTCACTAGGTATATATTAGAAAAACTAATTGATCCAGTATACTTCCCTTTCTAGATGAGTGTTTTTCAATTTTTTTAATTCTTTTTACCATATCTGCATTTTTTCGTTGTTACTGTTTATTTATACCTGGTAAATAAAAATTGTAGTATAAATATTTGTCGATTTTTTTTGTTGAATTGTAATTTGCTGCAAAGGCTAACGATTTCCCACTATTTATTCCCAACGTCGGATTGTTGGTAAGAGGGTCCCTATCAGGAAATTTAATAGGAGGATCTCCAAAAAGAGTGTCAAAAGAATATGGGACACGCCATAATTTCTTTATAGGGCACGTATTTTATATCTACACTTTAAAGATTTAAAAGAATCTGCTACTCTTTGCTTATGTTTAAAATTATTAACAACAAACCAGTAAAATAAAGCTTATTAGCTTAATATTATGTGTTTTCAACTTGAAAGAATCTAGTTGGTACTTTTTGATGTATGAGCTAGACAACCTCCCTCGTAAAAGGGAAGTATTGTAATCGTGAAAAAATCACCCTCCGAAATTTTTTCAGATCTTTAGGTTTCATGGTCCCTAGATGCCGAAAAACATGTTTTCTCGATTCCGTCAGTCTGTCGGTCTATCTGTCTATCTGTATATCTGCCTGTCTCTTCGCGGCATAGCTAAAAAACTACTTACCCGATTGACTTGAAGTTTTGGTCAAAAATTAAGAGTCAATATGGGGAAATAAAATATCGGTCTAACAAAACGTTAAAAACATTATTACTTAAAGGCTCTTCATCCAATTTGTCTCAAATTCTGCACAAAAACCAAATATTACGTAGGAATTAACTGGTAAAACTTTAGTACGAATCCAAGATGGCGTAACAAAATCGCGACTTAATAAAATATTTAAAAATTCAGCTTGAAAAACTACTTAATAGATTTGTTTCAAATTAGAATTAATTGTGGTATAGAGATGGACTCGTAAAATGGTGGCACGATTTAAGATGCCGTCACAAAATGAGAGTAAAATAAAATGTGTGTAATGTGAAAAAATCATTCTCCCAAGTTGTACATATATTCACGTTATGGCGTCTCTGAATGCCAAAAAAATGTTTTCGCGGCATAGCTAAAAACTACTTACCAGATTGACTTCAAGTTTTGCTCAAAAATCAAGTGTGGTATATAAAAACTGGTAAAATATTGGTACGAATCCGATATGGTGAAACAAAATGGCGCACAATAAAAATGTTGGAAAAGACAGTATATATATGTGTTACTAAATAACTATATCCGTAACTAAATTGGGTCACACTTCATTTTACCTAATGAAAGAGAAAATTCAAAACTAGGATGTTCCGGGTAAATTAAATTTACCGATATTTTTTAGATCAAGCTTAAACCTTTTGAAAACGGCGTAAAAAATGATCAACTTTCCAAAATTTTGTATGGTTTGGAGACTACATTTATATGTTTTCTAGTTTTCTACACCCAAGAGAGAGAGTTTTACTTAAAAACTAAAATAATAAAATAAATATAAAGTAAACGCTCATAAAAATTAAGGACCGTTTTTTTAAATGCTGTAATTCTTTATCTCTCCTTTGCTAAACAGATTAATTGAATATCTGATAATTTTAACGCAAATCGAATATTTTGACGGGAAAGTTTAAACCACCACACAGAAGCAATTTCCAGATACGCCACTGCTTAGGCCATTGATGATATAAAAATTAGAAGTTTTGATGAAGTTCCAAAAAATATTAATTAGGTCCTATTATGAATTGTTAGGGTTTTTCGCCCTATTGTAAAATTTGTGTACAATAATGGCTGGTTAGGTTTGGTTAGGCAATGAGAATCAATAGTACACTATATGGCCAAACTTAGTTTTGATCCGTTGCGTTGGTTCGAACTTTTTCGGGCACCTGAAAAAGTTCGAACCAATGCCGGAAAATTTCCCTGTGACGCGGCGCGCTATGGAAAATTGTACAACAAAGGCATATTAAAAATGCATTCTGGCAATATAGCAACCAAGGTGTTTTGTTCATTTCATTTACTAGTATGCTTACTACACCTTAATATAATGTAGGTATTTTACAAAATGTAACTAAGACATTTAATTTTTTTAGTGTTAAATAAAGATTGTTGTCACATGTGGCCAATTCGAGTCTTTTTATATATTATTTTAGAAGTAAATATCTTATTGAATTTTGTAAACAAATATGCACTATTATACATTTTAGGAAAGCTTATCTTATTTAGATTTTATAACTGAATTTTTTTAAATTCTATATTCTATTGCAAAATGTCCTTTAGTAGTTACCCACGTTTCCCCACGCCTCGAATTTTGTGTTAAATTGTAGCCCAGTAACAAATTAGTCACATTCAAAAAAATCAGCAGCAGCTTTTTGCGGGTTCCGAAGTTATTCGGGAAAGTATGACAAGTCGTGACTCAAAAAAGACCTGAAATTCCAAGTTTATATCGGACCCGCACCCTTTAGCTCCTGAACGGCTTAACGTTTTGATGTCAAAAAATCAAAAAATAATTATATACATGTCACATGGTTTTCTCTAAAGTATGCTGGGTTGATAAATAAATAATTTGTCGGGGTAGTTCCTCATATTTTGACAAGCTCTGACGGTTTTATAATGATATATAAAAAATAAGTTCAAATACAAAAGTTGTAAGGTTTCTCTTAAAACGTAAGAATTTCCTAATAAAAGAAACAAATGAACGTCGCAAAACTTTGGTTTTTTTAAAGAACACTTTGTTAATTATGTCATATTTGGATTCTACGGGGAATTCTAGTCATCTTTGATATAGATACCCCAGGTCTATTTATCTCCGTTTCTGATATATTTACATTTGACAGTTGCCTCTTTGATATGCTACAGAACCAAAACGATACAATATAGAGCAGAAAGGTTTGCATGTTCCTTAGTTTTTTATAAGCTATCGAATGATACTAAGGACATACTAATTGTTTGGTTGAGAGTTCCATCGTTTGGATTCTGTAGCATATGAAAGAAAAACTGTCACTTTTCAAATGTCAATATTTCAGAAATGGAGATAGATAGACCAGGGGTATGTTTCATCAAATATGTTTAGAATTCCCCGTAGAATCCAGTTATGGTATAATATACCTGGTGTTCTATTAAAAAAACAAAGTTGTCAATTTTTAACAGCTTTGTGACGTTCATTGTCATAATATGAGGAACTACTGTACACGCTGTACATATATATTAATATGTAATACGAATTGGCTACACATTATAAAAGTTCGTTCGTTCTTATTTTTCTCAAAATCTGAATTAATGTGCTTCCTATATAATCTATTGTTTCATCTTATTTTTTTGAAAAATTATTTGGAAAAAGGGATAGTGGAGGCGAGGATGCTTAAATAAACACACTGTATATGCAGACAATTAATTTTAATATAATGTTTAGAGCGCTATAGTTTGAATAACAGTTTTAAAAAATCATCAAGAGCTACAAGTAAACGAAAACGCAAAATTCCCAAGCTGTTTACAAGTAATCATGTAATATATATATATATATATATATATATATATATATATATATATATATATATACATATGTATATATATATATGTATATATATACATATATATATATATATATATTTTATATATATAGGTTAATACCTTAACCTATACCCAAGAAAATACCGACAAAAATATATATATATATATATATATATATATATATATATATATATATATATATATACATATGTATATATATTTTGAAAGCAATTTCTCCAAGATTATACAAGTTATAGATATTTTATATGAATCAGATACATATTTTCCATAGTGCGGTGGAGCAATCCCACGCTGCTGATTCCACTTTCAAATATTAAAATATTTCGATGCTTGAAATGGCAAATCTTCAAATCTAGTATTAATTAACTATATAAAATTCATTTTAGGCCCAGAAGATAAATATTAAGAACTTATTATTATTTCTTCTGGCCAACAAAGTTAAACTTTTTTTTCACGCAGAAATAAAGAAAATTATTTAAAATGATACTTGTTTTTTGAAGTTTATTTGCAACAAACCTATGGCAAAACAGTTTTAGAGTTATAAGAATTAAAAAATTGACTCATATATGAAGTATGAAGTTTGAGAAATTTTAAAGTTTCATATACTGCTTTTCTGCAATATCCTGTATATTGGAAAATAATAACTGTTAAGAGTTGATCACATTTCATATTTTATGATGACAGGGGTGCATAGTTTCTCCACTCTCTTTAACGTTTAGGGGGATTTAAATGGTTAAAAAGAAATAACAATAGGAGGAGAAACCGTTAATAAAATTAGATATGCCCACGACATCATAATTATAACAAAGACTCTTGACGACCTTCAGGAATTGTTAGAACAGATGTAATGAAGCTTATAAGAGCTGGGTGTTATCTATAAACATATGTGATATCTATAAACAGAAAACCAAATTTACCGTTATATGTAAAATATATGTCGGTCCTACTCTATTACTATTGAATGGGGGACCGTTGGAAAGTGAGACACAGTACCTAGGGTATTCGATTAACCAGCATATAGGTCTTTCCATTAATATAAGATGTCGCATAAAACAGGCAAGAAAATAATTTCAAAAATACAAAAATGTACTTTCAAATAACGCGCTAAAATGAAAATACGTCAGATATTTTCAAAATATTATGTAAGGTCGATTCTTTCATATTGCTCTGCGACCTGAACATCCAATAAAGAAATTATCAATAATATTGAGGTTTTTGAAATATAGACTTATAGAAGAATGCTCAAAATCTTCTGTATGTCTTGGACCACAAGAACTAGAAATGAAGAAGTTCTTCGGAGAATGGAACACGACAGACTACTTCTGAGTATTATCAAACAATGAAAACTTAAATACCTCGGCCATGTAACTAGAGGACACCCATATTAATTTTTCCGATTGATTCTTAATAGTAAAATTGGAGGAAAAATGTCGATTGGGCGAAAGAGCTTTAGTGGCTGATAAACCTGCGACAATGTAGGACATGATCGAGAGCGATTTAAAGAAATCGTAAACATGATCATCGCCAACTTTCTATAAGAATATGACACTTAAAAAAGAAGACTATGGTAAACATATAATATATAAAATCTTTGTTGATAAAAGTTTACCTTCATTTTCTTTTTATGTAATAACGTTTACGACTCCCCTCAGAATTTTCATTACAACAATTAATTAATTCATTTCAAACAATAGTGTAATAAATTAAACGGGAAGCGATAATAACTGTAGTTGGGCGACGCAAATCCTTGAGACTTACAGGGAAAATGCATCACTGCACTGCTAGATTTTCAATATAAATACCTTCATTAGCTTCAGGTGTAACTTTGACCGAAAAGGATAATTAAATGCATAATATGTTTTCATACTTAAATCGTGTAAATCCGCATATTTGCATACATTTTATTTATCTTAGCCATAGGTTGAATAAAGAATTGCCATTAAAAGTAAAGAAGAATTCAGACATTTCTTTAAAATGATATCCTGTGTAGTAAGCCTCGCTACATATGACATATTATTTGCACTTTAATACTTTTTAAAGAAATTCTAATGTTTATAAGTTATAAGTATTAGGAATACTGCTCAGTGCTACACGAATAGTGGGAAAAATGTACCTAGTAATATTGAATAGGTACTACACTAGAGTATTACTTTTTCTTGATTTTGCATAATGTTGTTTTTTAGCTATGCTATTCAGAGACAGACTGACAGAACGACAAACTAACGCAAATGAGGAGAACATGTGCAAAGATCT
Organism: Kuschelorhynchus macadamiae; assembly: GCA_030620095.1. NCBI lineage: Eukaryota > Metazoa > Arthropoda > Insecta > Coleoptera > Curculionidae > Kuschelorhynchus > Kuschelorhynchus macadamiae. The sequence goes on along the minus strand of JAUTXW010001598.1, from coordinate 1,656,558 downwards.
GCAAAAATCTCAGCGGGTGATTTTTCGATAAGAAATATAACACATCAACAACATATTTTTCCGCAAAAATTGAAAAAATTATTGGGTAGCTATTTTCTAAATAAAAACAAAGGTGCGTATAGCCAAAAACTCCAAAAATCCAGGTTTCGAAGGAAAAAGGAGTTTTTTCAGCTCGTGGCAATATGCACCATTGTTTTTATTTAAATGTTTTGTACGTGTTATATTTTGGTAGAGTATTCCCGAGTTATTAAAACACAAAATAAACTAAAAAATATGGCAAAATATTAATGGGAAAAGTTATTTGGAGTCAAAATCTGTGTTCATATATGAAATTATACTTCCTATTTTTTCTCAGTCTAGCACCATCAAAACGTGTTGATAAGAATAAATTCATACAGTACGTTTTTAGAGCTATTTTGAAGATTGAAATAAAAATATAAAAATACCATTTCTTTAAAAATTACATTCAAAATTCTCAAGATTAATTAAATGCCCTTTCAACAGACAAATATATTTCTTATTATTAAAAATATTTTGGCATTGGCTTTTTATGACACAGGTTACTTGATCTTGCTTAGATTTAATGTATGTTTTTGTGTATTGCTCAAAAGTGCAATAATACGAAAGATATTTATTATTTATATTTTTTTTGAAATGGGAGTCTATCATTTCAGGTCTGAACACAGAATTTTTTTCTCAACAACTTTTTTTGCAATATTTTTAAATTAAATTTTACTCTTGATCAGTGTTCACATTTTTTTGCCTACCCTGTATACCTTTTGACTTTTACCATAACTAACTACTGCTAATACAGTATTTTTTGATGCACTTATATCCAAAAATAAAATATCTGCGAAATCAAAAATAAAAGATTTCTCATGTGTTACACACTTCTTGGACCATACTGCACATATATATATATATATATATATATATATATATATATATATATATGTATAAATAAGTGCACATATATATGCTCTTGTGTTATTTAAAAAAAATTGTAGGTAAATTCAGTTAACCGAAAAACAGCTTCGTATATTTGTATGTCTCAAGCTTAATGGACGCCCATCTTTCGACAATCAAAAGTGCTATTTATTTTGAATAAAAAAACTGACTGGAAGGAGCGCCATGCATTTTTTTATATTAGGCCTTTGACGGAACTACAACATTTTTTAGGCCTTATTTTCGGACGGTTACCTTTTAGTTCGTTAACGTGTGTTGTCAAAGCGTCGTCGTGTCTAATTTAAACTTATATTTTATCAATTTTTAAATAGTATTTCATATAAAAAGTGAGTTGTGTTTTTGCTATGACTGTAACAGCATTTTATTTTTCGCTTAAGCTGGATTTCTTCTTTTTAACAATAAGTTCGTTGCCTACCTGCGTAATGGAATCAACGCATGATACCAAAAAATATCTTTGACAGAAAGTACATAATATAGTATAAAATCATACAAGCTTAAATATATCCATACACTCAAAGGTGTGGAAGTTTATAGTTCGAAATGGTATTTTTTCAAAATATCATATTTTTTTAGACGAATCTACTTTTATTATAAAATGGACAGTTAGAAAATGTCAATTTCTTAAATACCGAAAATTAAATTTGTCATATATTTTAGGAGGCAATATTCTAAAAAAAAATATTTGGTGTGGTATATGTCTTTTAACGGGATTATTGGCCCTTATTTTTTAATGAAAATATAAAAATGAATACATATTTTTAAATGTTAAATTCTATGATGCTAGACTACTTAGATAGTAAGTATACCTCTAAATAACCAACAAAACGAACTTTTTCAAAAAGGTATCCACTCAGCACACGCTATAGCAATTGATCGGATATTGTTTAATAGATATTTTCTTAAAAGTTGAACAGTCGATATGGCCCAATCTCCTAGCCACCACAGGGTTCTGATATTCAGGGTCTAACTAAGTTTCCAAGATTTCTAAACGCAAAATTGATTTTACTATATATTTAAAACGAAAACTTTAAAACGAAAATAAAAATGTTTAATACATTGTATAATTGAACGAGGGTGACTCAAAAACTGCCAAACCTTAATACCTTGTACATCTTTAATAAGAACGTCTGTTATCTTAAGAATAAAATATCGTCTAAATAGAACATAATCAAAGATATGCATAAGTAGCTTTTCAATTTAACGTCTGTGGATGTCCCAGTATGATCGCGGAACATTTGCACAACTAATTCCTGGTCTTGTTTTCTCGCAAATATTTTATACAGCCTTGTAGCCTATGAGAAATCCTCGATTCGAAACTCCAGATTATTTATGTATACGTCCTGGTCTGCTAATTTTTGCTTAATTCAAGGATGCCCTGATTCCTTTACGTTAACACTGGACTTTTCGGAGACAGTATTCGGTGAAGGTTTTACTTATGGCGCCTTGTACAACATTAACATGCCATAGTTATCGTTTATTCATATTCAAACTTCTTTTAGGTTAAAAACAGTTGTGAAGAAATTTGTTGAGAAGAATCAGAACCAATTTTCAGATTATCGTAGAAAAAATATGTTGGGTTCAAAGGTTTGGGCTGATCCATGAGTTTGAAGTTGTTCCTTAATTGTAAATTGGGCTATTTCCCAAAAAAGGGGAGGAAAAAATGTATCAAGTTATAAAAGAGATGAAGCGTCAATACCAGGAAGTAAGTCTTACATATGATGGTTGACTAAACCTGAAAAAGATAAAAATCAAGAGCTTTAACTTAAATTTTCTAGAAATTTTAGAAATAAGTTGACTGAAAAGCTTAGACATAATTTAATTTGTTTTAATAGGGAACCTGTTAAACCATAATCAGGACTGTAGAATTAAATACCTCAGACATCCTCTTTGTTGAGGTGTATATGATTGTAATTTTATGCACATTTAGAATAATCTCATGTAGATAATGAGTACGAACCTGCGATTAACGATATTTTTAAATAAATCGTTACTTATTAATTCAGCCTGTTTTCAACACCACAACGAAACCCTCATAACAAATCAAAAACGTTCCCCTTAGAACCCGATACTCTTAAAACAATAAAAGCTAAAAAGAAATTTGTATTACAAAAAAAGCATTTGTAGCTTGCAAGGGTTGCCAGTGTTATATAAGCAGATGTTCGGTGTGCTCTAAAGTTTGAAAAATAAAAGGAACCACTTAAAGATACAGCTGGTAATCATAAAACCATTCTGTAATAAAAGTACTACTTATAAACTGGAAGCAAGCACACACATTAATTTATTTGACAGGAGTGCAAAATATCTTATTTAAATACAAATTTGACTTTATCTAAATAAGAGTATGTAAGAGAAGTCGTCGTTCAACCGAAACCTAATGAATGTTTAGTACCTCAAGTAGAATGTCGTTTATAGTTTTTATTTGTTTAATGTCAACTTCGTAATGTCAAATTTTCACTATGGAATAAAATGTTATCTTTTATTGTCCGCGTTTAATTTTCGAAATCAAGACCTAGGTTAAAATGTTAAACGTCTCTATTAAATTACACAACTACTGGGGTTCATTGAATTTACTATTTTGCTAGAATCGCGGTATTACTATTATAAAAAAAGTACCATCTAAAAATTATCTATCTATTCATATTTATGGAAAATCAGTAATACAAATTGCAACAAATTAAAATGATTATAAGAATTGAACTTCGTGCCCCTAAAAACCCCGAAAACCATATAAAACATGATGTTTTGGATCATCCCCTTCTTTCAATTACTGACCAAAACAAAAAGGTTTTTGTCTAGAATAAGTTATTTGATATTATCAACATTCATAATTACCTACAGAAATAGCCTGACGATAAAAAAGATTGCTCCTCCCTCGGTCAGGGGCTACGCCCAAATTACTTTTCTTGGTTAATTTCAATTCCTGTACCTTGTATCAAATATAAGGCAATATATTAAAGTGTTTGAAAAAGTTTTAATTTTTATTATATGATCGCTATGGAATGACACCGGCACTACCATAAATACCAGTGGCATATTTAGGGGGGGTTCGGACCCCCCCCTTACGAGGACATAGTATTACAAATATATTGTAATATTTTTTAAAATTTTTCATCTGGGATCTATTTTAACAGCTATTTGAGTGTTTAAATACTGTTGTTTAATTTTTATTTAGATATCCAGAAAGCAGGCAACCTACTATCCACTCTTTATCGAATAAAAAAGAATTTATTTGATCAGGAATCATTTGACCAACCTCGGTCAAAAACATAATAAAGAAATTCGAGAGGAGGAAGTCACAGTTTTGGCTAATGCAGAAACTTAGGAAAAAATTCTAAAAAAAAACACACATAAATTTAGGCTTGTCCAACACTTCCACCCTTAGAAAGCTCATCGTCGCGTCGGGTAGTCTTCTGCAATTGGTATCGAGAAAGATGTGATATGGTTAGAGGCCTTAAATTAAGGTTATATGATCAGACGAAGCACATTTTAGTAGTTCTTCAGCAGGGCAGGTTTGGTCTAAAGGTGTCTTGTTTCATATTAGGAACACATAAAACTTTATATATTTGAGGAAAATCTAACAGCCAGTCGATATGTTGAAATTTTACAGACAGCTATACCTGATTTATATGTATGACAGTATGGGTCCATTTTAATAAACAACAACAAAAATCCTAATTTTCATAATTCGTTTTCAAAATTTTGCAGTAGGCCATGAAAAACAATGCTGTTTTTTATTGTTTACTTGGAAGCAAGTAACATTTCCCAAGTTTTGTTTTAAGCCGTGTGTTTTATTTTTAAATTTTGCTAGTTTTTTTGTATTGTGTAGAAGTATATTTGTGATTATGGCGGAAAACCAAACTTTCGAATATTTTGAGAAATACGATATGTTAGCTTGCTTTATATTAAGTACCTAATAAAAATGTCGAACAGGAATCTGGGCTATATTTTAACAGCTATTTAGGTATGTTTAAATACTATTGTTTAATTTTTATTTAGATATTTAGAAAGGAGGCAACCTAATATATTCACTTTTTATCCAATAAAAAAGAATTTACTTGATCACGGATCATTTGACAAACTTCGTTCAAAAACATATAATAAAGAAAATCGAGAGATTGAGGAAATCACACTATTAGCTAATGCAGAAGCTTAGACAAAAATTGTAAAAAACAAAAATACTACCCATACAAATTTAGGATTACCCAACACTTACATCCTGGGGATGTTCAACGTGCGTCGGGTAGTCTTCTGCGGTTGGTATCGAGAAGGATGTGACATGGTACGACATTTTGAAATGAAGGTTATATGATCCGACGAAGCACATTTTCGCAGCAGCATCAGGTTTGCTCTAAATGTGTCTTGCTTCGTATTAAGAACAGAGACAAAATTTTATATATTTGTAGACGTTTTACAGACTGATATATAACTGATTTGCTTGATATTGTTCTTTTAGCGCATGTAAACCAAATTTATTTTTAATAGGAGTTTCTATGGGGATATCTGGTGAATAAAATTTACAAAGTTCATTATAATAATATTCATGATTTAGAAAACGCAATGAGAGAAAGTTTTCGTTACTTACAAAATCATCCCGTTGTTTTGCTTAATTCCTTAAAACAAATAGGAAAATTATGCGAGGCGGAAATACAACAAAACGGAAATCAGTTTGAATAATTTTTTTGATTCCCGTAGTGCTTATTTAACGACTTTCAAAGTTGGTTTTTGCGGATAGGCTTATTGGATAATAATTATCTATTAAACTTTTTTCCTTTTATTACGTAAATAAATCTAGGTAGGTAGCACTTTTTTGTGCAAAATTATCAATAGATATAATAATAAAGAGCTATTAATAAATCATTTTAATGACTTTAAATAAAAAGCAGCATTGTTTTGCATGGTGTACTGCAGAATTTTTAATTGCGAATTATGAATATTAGGATTCTTGTTGTTGTTTATTAACATATACCCATACTGTTATATATTTTCGAGAAGCTTGTAAAATGACTAATTAATTTCTAGACAGGCATGCAGAATATATACAGGGTGTCCCATTAAAAAAAAACAAGCATTGGTCAATATTTCAAAAATAGTGATACTTAGAAAAAACTGACTACGCCACTGGATTCTACGTAAAAAGTTCTAAAAGAATTTGTTTTTATATTTGACAAGTTGTCAGACGACTGAGATACAACGAGTATCTGCAATATTTTAGTAGTAGGGCCCCGAAAATCACAAAGTTCTATCTTTAAAAAGATACCCCGTAATTGCAACCAAAATGGTACACCCTGTACGTGTTCCACATAAAAATCCCACTATACTATATGGAAATCCGTAATAGATAAGAAAAAAAGTTTCATACAAAAGTTTCTTTAAATTTGAAGTTATTTTCAAATTTAATGTTTCCATGTATACAGGGAGTCCCCTTTTTGATGGAACGACATCAACTATAAAATTTTAAATGGGACACCCTGCAGTTTTGTCCATTATTTGTTTCCTTGTTAAAAATAAACATAAGTCGCCAATTTAAACTATAGTGGATATAATTAAGGTTATGTGTGATTTTTTGAAAAGGATAACAAAAATCTAAGACTGGGCATTTATAAAATTTTTGTTCACACCTATACAGAGTGGACGAACTACACCTTTTTAAAGTAAAAAGAGTCGATTTTTTTTTAAAAGAATACTTAAATTATTAAATAGAATATGTTTTTATTTATGCAAATTTCACATATACATATATGTGATGCTGCACACTGAAAAAGAACTATAGTCATAAGTTTATTTTATATTTAATTATTGCTAGATTTAAAACCATTATAGAAAATTAATATTAGAAATAAGCTTCTTGAGAAACATAGCTATCAACATAAACAACATATAACAACAGATAACATAACAACAGATTTCATTGAAATAAAAAAGCAGGAAAAATTTAAAACAAATGACTATATAACTGATTTTCCACAGACTGTCCGTTTTCTGAATGTTTTTCACAGCGTTATTAAGATTAATAATTTCTTCACGAATTTTTTGTTTTAATTCAGTTACAGAATAACTGTTTCGATTTTTATACACTCTATCTTTAAATGTGTCTCATAAACAATAATCTGAGGGTGTCAAATCGGAACTTCACGGCGGCCATAAAATCTCACCGTTGCTATATAGACTTAAATCAAATTGCTCGTTTAAAAATGCTCTTATATCTTCTCCACAGTGGTATGGAGCATTATCTTGCTGATACACCAAGTCCGCACGAATATGTTCCTTAAGATCATTGAGTTTTTCCATAATTTGATTTCTTAAAAGGTTTAAAAATGTTTTTCTATTCAAATAGTGGTCAAAAAACACAGGTCCTATTATACGTTCGCTTATAATACCACACCACACTTTAACACTTTGTTGTCCTTGCCTTTTAATTTGCTTTACCAAATGGTTATTGGTCTCAGAATAGTAGTGAGTATTTTTTTTTGTTATGCATTCCCGCATTGGAGAATATCGCCTCTTCTATTCGAAAGATTTTATTTAAAATCCCTCTCTCAAAATGCAAGTCCATCATCTGATAAAAAGCTTTATTACTCGATGTATTCTCGTCATGGAAAAATTCAAATCTCTTTGTGCATCTCTTAAAGAGTTGGTAGGATATTCAATGAAATATAATAAAACCTCCACTTGAAAATCTTTAGAGATGCCTGAACGGGCCTTTTCCCTTTTTCTATATTTCAAAACTCTGTAAGTTCATAAATCACTCCAGATTTTGTGAAAAATTTTCTTGCTTTGTATCCTTGCCATGGGAAATATTCGGCGATGCTCTCTTAATGCAAGTGCTTGGACTTTTATTATTTTCGATGTAACAAGTATACACATTTAGGCGCTCTTGACTTGAATATTGAGCAATTTTTTAAAATAGAACAAGTAAACACCAATACAAGCAAAGGTTTTTAAAGTCCCATTTTAAATTTAAACGATTTCAATAAAACAACAACTACTAAAAACACAAATAAATTGAAAAACAGCTTCTGTGTAACCATTGAATTTAGGTATAAAACACACACACATATATATATATATATATATATATATATATATATATATATATATATATATATATATATATATATATATATATATATATATATATATATATATATATATATATATATATATATATATATATATATATATATATATATATATATATATATATATATATATATATATATATATATATATATATATATATATATATATATATATATGTATATATATACATATATATATATATATATATATATATATATATGTATATATATATATATATATATATATATATATATATATATATATATATATATATATATATATATATATATATATATATATATATATATATATATATATATATATATATATATATATATATATATATATATATATATATATATATATATATATATATATATATATATATATATACATATATATATATATATATATATATATATATATATATATATATATATATATATATATATATATATATACATATATATATATATATATATATATATATATATATGTGTTGATTTTTGCTCCTTCACGGATGGAAAAATACAATGTATTTTCATTCCGGGTGTACATCCGATCACTACTGTCGTTCTGAAAAGAACAGTTTTGCTGACGTTTCGCCAAAATCACATTTGGCATTTTCAAAGCTTTCTTTCTCGCGTCCGAATAGAGACTGAAGTGTTGGTGACTGCGACGCTTCCTTTTATACCCCCACTCGGGGCCGAAGGTTATATCTGCGCAGGCGTTGGTCGTTATTTATGTTTTCCGGATGGTGCTGTTGTTGTTGCGCTAATTGCGCTTGAGTTTTTGCGATTTTAGATTTGTCGTTTATTGTCTTCCATACTGTTGGTAGTTTTAATGATTCGTCCCTTTTATTCAAATCACCTTGTTTTTCAATTTCTATGGCTTCTCGGATTATTCTGGTCTTATAATTGGCAATCTCCCTACACCCATCGAAATTTATTTTATGGCCGGTTTCCTGATGATGTAGGAATAAAGCTGAGGTTGTTTGTTTATTTCTGATGCTGAGTTTATGTTCTTCCACTCTTGCTGATATTCGCCTGTTAGTTTGCCCTACGTACAACTTTTCACAGTCCTGACACGGAATGCTGTACACTCCGTGGTTTTCCAGTTTGATTTTATCTTTTGGGTTTCCGAGTAGTTTACCTATAGTTGTTTGTGGCTTGTGTATTGTTTGTATGTTGTGTTTCCTCAGAATTCTTCCGATTCTGTCTTTTGTGCCTTTTACATTTGGTAAGACTACTCGTTGCTTTCCCGGCTCATATTTTGTGTTGTTCGTTGTTCGGGAAACTTGTGCATTAATAGCTTTCTCTCTATGGTACGATTTGTGTAGCCATTTTTCTTTAAAGCACTAGATACTACCTTAAGTGACCAAAACATCTAAAAATGGTAGTTTGTTGTTTTCCTCTAGCTCTAGAGTAAATTGTATTCTGGGGTGGATTGAATTTACGTGAATCAGAAATTTTTCGAGCTCTGCATGACCATGTTGCCATATAATAAATATGTCATCCACATAACGAATCCATAATTTGGGTTTTAAACTTGCTTTCTCAAGAGCTTCTTTCTCGAAGTATATCATAAATAAATTCGCGACTACTGGTGATAGCGAGGACCCCATTGGAGCACCATCCATTTGTTTATACATTTGCCCGTTGAAAGAAAAATAAGTATTTTTGAGGCAATGCTCCGAGAGTTCTATTATATGTGCCTGGAAATCCTCGTTCATAGCAATCTTGTCCAATGCTTCGTCGATTGGAATACTGGGATATAACGATTTGACATCTAGGCTTGCTATGATATCGTTTTTTTCAAGGACGATATCTCGTATAATTCGAGTGAAATGCTCCGAGTTTTTTACAAATGAATCAGCTTTTTCTACAGTTGGTTGCATGATTTCAGAAAGGTATTTCTCCAGTTTTTGTAGCGGCGAATTAACACAACTAACAATAGGTCTGATAGGCGCCCCTGGTTTGTGTATTTTTGGTAATCCATAGAGTTTAGGACATCTGCTCGACTTTTCCCGTGGTATGATTTTTTGTTGAATTTCGGGGTTTAATGGTGAACTTTTTATTTTATTTTTAGTTGTTTTTTCTAGGTACGTTGTCGGGTCCCTTGGAACAGGCCTATAACAATTGTCTTGTAGGATATCCTGCATTTTTTGTACGTAATCTTGAGTATTCATAACCACAGTTGCGTGATTTGAATAAAAGGGACGAATCATTAAAACTACCAACAGTATGGAAGACAATAATCGACAAATCTAAAATCGCAAAAACTCAAGCGCAATCAGCGCAACAACAACAACAGCAACATCCGGAAAACATAAATAACGACCAACGCCTGCGCAGATATAATCTTCGGCCCCGAGTGGTGGTATAAAAGGAAGCGTCGCAGTCACCAACAATTCAGTCTCTATTCGGACACGAGAAAGAAAGCTTTGAAAATGCCAAATGTGATTTTGGCGAAACGTCAGCAAAACTGTTCTTTTCAGAACGACAGTAGTGAACGGATGTACACCCGGAATGAAAATACAATATATATATATATATATATATATATATATATATATATATATATATATATATATATATATATATATATATATATATATATATATATATATATATATATATATATATTTATATGTATATATTATATATATATATATATATATATATATATATATATATTTATATGTATATATATATATATATATATATATATATATATATATATATATATATATATATATATATATATATATATATATATATATATATATATATATATATATCAAAAAATAGGTATTTTTATGATCATTTGCATAAATAAAAAACAGTGGGTGTTCTATTTCAAAAAATCGATTTTTTTTACTTCAAAAATCTGCGAGATTGATTTAGTAGTATGTCCATAGGTGTGAACAAATTTTTTTTATTCCGTATATATGCGATGCTTTAAAAATTGGAAATCACCACCCAAACGAATAATTTTAGATTTTTGCTATTTTTTATAGTAATTTGAAAAATAGCTCCAGTTTTCAAAAAACACACGTAATCTTAATGATATCGACTATAGTTTAAATTGATAACTTTTCTTTTTTTTAACAAGGAATCAAGTAATAGACAAAAATACAGGGTGTCCCATTTAAAATTTTATAGTTGATGTCGTCCCAGCACAATTGGGACACCGTGTATACATGGAAACTATATTTTTTATAAGACTTTCAAATTTAAAGAAATTCTGTATGAAATTCTCTTTCGTATCTATTGTGGATTTCCAGATAGTATAGTGGGTACTTTTATGTAGGACGCGGTGTACACGTGAACTACGGTTACTAATATAATATATAAGCGGCATTATACAAATTGTCAAAAATTAAAGTGATAGATAGAAATTCGTGTTTCTAAAAACCTAGAGCTTACTTTTCGACATAAGGCATATTTTTGTACCAATAATAAATTACTTTTATTTGTTTATATACTTTAAATTTTGAGGCAATCTTTTAAAGCATTTCAAAGTTCTCACAGAAACTAATTTAAAATGTCATTCCGCTATTTTAATTTTTTTTTAATATGCTTACTATGGGAGCCCCCATAATTACTCTAAATTGCTCCCAAAAATTTGATCCAAATTTGTGTAACCATCTCGGAGAAATCCTTGTCATACATAACAAAATACATAGAGCCGAACTGAGAACCTCCTCCTTTTTTTTTGAAGTCCACTAAAAATAAAAAGTTGTCTTCTAAAGGTGGCGCCGTCATTATAAATCTAAAGACATTTATTTCAGGGATATTAATTAGCAGTATACCTTGGGTATTTTAATTTAAAACGTGAATTACGCGGAATACTACATCATGTCATGTGAAATAGGCTTTCGTACTGTCCACACACATTAATTACACGTTTTTACGAGTCACTTCTGAAGTTTTTCTTTTGTCATATGAGATACTTTACATTCTTTATTTTAATACTTTTTCTTATACAGAGATCCCATGAAGAAATATTGTTCTTTTATGGTGTATAGGAAACAATAAAGCGTCACGTTCAAGGTACTGACTCACATGTTCAAAATGTTATTTGGTCTTAAAAAATGTTCAAACTTTAAAAAACTATTAAGATTTAATCTTTATCATCTTATTAATTCTACTCGTATTTGTACAGGGTGGTCCACTTAAGATGCTCTTATACTTTATCTCAATAAATCAGATACTGAGAAAAAAAGTTAAATACAAAAAGTATTTGACCCTAAGTATATTTTTTATTTATAATATTTTTATGTATACAGGGTGGTCCATTGTGCCAGGACAGTAACCAACTTTTTTCTTTTTAATCAAATGGTATGAATATTTTTAGAAATTCTAATTGTACGCTCGATTTTGAGTATTTTTTGTCATCATAGCATACCAAATTTTGAGTAGTTTTTGTGAAAAATTAACTTTTCTAATTTTTTTCGGAAAAACAGGTTTTTGGAAAAATGTGATTTATTAACAGCTAAAATTGTGAATTTTGGTTATGGATCCATGGGAGTGGTTAATATTTAATACTCTGACCTATCAAGAGCGAAAATCAATTATACAGAGTGGTCACAAATGATCATCGATCATGTCGAAAATGTTTTGTAATAAGTAATTAGTTACTTTCTTTCTTGCATTACTTGTTGATTTAATGTTAAATTTAATTATAATGTTAAAAAAAACTTAGAATAGGATATTACTTAGGTTTAGTTAGATTTGTAACAAAAATATCCGAATTATTATAGAAAATTGGTCATAACTTCTAAACTACTAGTTTTTGGAATATAGACTATATATAAGGAATGATGCAGAATTAAATCCTAAACACAATAAAAGTGCTAAATACAGGGAGTTCCATTTAAAAAAATTAAGTTTTTTAGTTACCAAATCATTTTTTTGATGGTCATTTGTGACCACCCTGTATAATGGATTTTCGCTCTTGATAGGTCAGAGTATTAAATATTAACCACTCCCATGGATCCATAACCAAAATTCACAATTTTAGTCTTCAGGTTTGAAAAATCACATTTTTCCAAAAACCTGTTTTTCCGAAAAAAATTAGAAAAGTTAATTTTTCTCAAAAACTACTCAAAATTTCGTATGCTATGATGACAAAAAATACTCAAAATCAAGCGTAGAATTAGAATTTCTAAAAATATTCATACCATTTCAATAAAAAGAAAAAAGTTGGTTACTGTCCCGGCACAATGGAATACCCTGTATACATAAAAATATTATAAATAAAAAATATACTTAGGGTCAAATACTTTTTGTATTTAACTTTTTTTTCTCAGTGTTTTATTTATTGAGATAAAGTATAGGAGCATCTTAAGTGGACCACCCTGTACGTTAATGGTTTTCTCACCTTGCGGATTATATGCAAAGAATAAAATATATTTGTATTTATCTGTTCTGAAAAAAAAACATATTTGAGTTCTCATAAAGAAAAAAAGTTTATTTACCATAAATAAAACAAATGTGGCGTCTTCCACCATTAAAAAAAAACTTGCGTGTTCTACCGTTAAAAAAAACAACAAAAAGAGCTGTTTTGAAAAATTGTAAATTATATTCAAAAATTTTTTTAAATAGTTGTTTTTTGCTCTATAGCTGTTCAGAATAGTGAAAATAATGTTTTTGTCTACAAAAGAGAAAATAGATTTGAAATGTTTCGCCATTTTTAAAAAACTAAAAGTATTTTTGCCTTAAGACTACGTAGTAAAAAAATTTTGTTATATACAACAAGATAAAACTAATTTAACATGTTTTATGTTTTTTTTTTAAACCTAGACTAGGTTAGATAGTTCGTAAGTTACCGTTATCACTACCATCCCCAGAAGCAGAATTTGGCAGTGATTAGCTACATTTCCAGAAAATAAGAAAAGTTTCGCTCTTTCCAGCGCCCCAAGAAAACCCTAATAAAAGACGTTGCCACATTGTCAAATCTCACCTTTATGGAAGGGGTGTTATAATGTTTGAACTTATACGACTTATTTTCACCTTTGTCATATGCCACTCCTATTCCAGAAGTTGCCAGTCATTTATATTTTGGCTATAGGCAGAGTGTTAGATCGTCTTTATCCCCTGAAAGCAATAAAAAACTCCAGATTTCAACTACTTCGCTTCTAGAATTTGTCAGCCATTTATTTTCTCTCTATTAATAGAACCAACCACCCTCTTCAACCCCTGAAAGTTTGAAGCAGTTTCGCTACGACACCACCAAACTGATGGTTGAGCCTGAAGATATCCATAACGATATTGGAGAAGAAATGACTCTAAGCTTTAAATTCGCACGTCTGTGAAAGATACTGCGAGTAATGACCCGACAAAAGATATCCACCAGAGATCGAATGGTCTCGCAAATGTAAAATATATCTTTGAGCCGAACAAGGGAATAAAATGGGGCACCTACCCCCAACCGTAGCCTAACCGATTCGGCCTTTTGAGGAAATATCCCCGGTTTACCGCAAATAAAAAAAGGAATAAAATAACCCAATTGTGGAGAGATGCAAACCGACTACCCAAAAGATTACGGCAAAGAAGTCTATCCTTGAATAAGACGCTCGACGCGCTATGTCCAGCTACAGCAGATTCAAGAAATTATCTGTTTTTCTTCCTCGTAAGTGGGAAGTAGTTATCTTGAAAAATCACCCTCCGAGATTTTTTCAGAACTTTTCAAGGTATTTGGATGCCGGAAAACATGTTTTCTCAATTCTGTCTCTCGGTCTCTCTGGCTGCTCGGGGCATTGCTAATACCTACTTACTTGATTAACTTCAAATTTTGGTCAACAATTAAGAGTCTTATGGGGATCAGATGGTACATTTTTGGTAAAGATCCAAAATGGCTGTACAAAATGGTAGCCCAATAAAATGCAAAAAAAAATTATTGCTAAAAACTACTTTAATTTATCTCAAATTTTGCAGACATTTTGGTACCAATCCTAAAAAAATGTTTAAATAATTTGTCTGAAAGAACTATTTATTCGATTGTTTTTTTTGCTCAAGAATTAAGTGTCATATAAAGATTCACTGGTAAAATTTTGGTCCGAATTCAAGATGGCGGAACATGTCATGGACACAAAATACGAAAATCTTTAAAAATAGGGTCATGCTTTACTATTCCTTATAAAGATCAATAATGAGGGAAATTCCGGGTAAAGGAAATTTACCGATTTTTAAATCATATTCCTTAAGTATAGAAGACATTTTTCATACTCCTTTTGTTTAAAAAGATATTACATCTTTAGGGAATCCTAAGCATTTTCCAATGTTCTTAGGTATGATAAAAATTGTACAAATGTTGGATCACCGAACCTGCTATTTTGGAGGTACATATGAAGATAGAAGATCGCTACCTATCGGTGATCTTGACATTCTTTATTCTCTGAGTTTTTATTATATTGTTGTTATTTTTTGATTGTATGTATTTCATTATTACAAACTTTCCAAAATCATTTAAACATCATTTTAGAAAAATTTCTTACAATTGAAAAAGTTAGCTTGTCTTGCTGGAATTCCGACCCCCCAGGACCTCTCAGTTTCAAGAGAAACACTAAATGTGACCACAACCAACTACGACATTTTAGGTTATTCAATTTTATGTTAGTGGATTTTAGGGCATTGCAGCTTTCGACAACTGCAAATCTTTGGTGGCTGCAAACCCAGAAGGGTGCTAAAGGGAAAAGGTACTCATACATGATTATTCGTCATTAAGATTTATGTATCTATCATTCCAATGCATCGTCGACATATAGCCATTTTAACACGAATCCGAAGCGGATATCTGAATAATTATATCCAACCGTACTAATGTTTTAAATTGCTGTTGATTTTTGATTGTTACATTCATGATTACAAGTTTCCCGAAACTATTACACGATTTAACCACTAAGCCACGCAGACCATGAGCACAACAACCAACTACGGCAATTTGACTTATTCAATTTTATGTTAGTGAATTTTTTATTACTATATCTTCAAACTAACCCCTTAATATTTTCAGTGCGAAGTTAAAGGATCTGGATTAAAAATCGAAGACGACCTTATACGAGATTACCTTTATGCTTGATGATGGTGAGAATTTGCATTTAAATATTCGTTAGTTTTTTATATTTTGAATGTTTCACTGAATAGATCGTCCATTTTGATTCAATTTTCATAGAGATTTTATTATTTGGTTGTTATTCTTCAGTGCTCTATAAATAACATAATTTTCAGAAATTGTAAGTTTTATGACCATTAAAAGTTCCTTACACTGATTAAAAGATAAAGAAAACTTTGAATTAATTTTCAGAAATATACAAAATGTAAAATTAGGTTGATTTCGCCTATTAAAATTTTGACATTACTTCATAAGAAATAAACAATTTTAAACCAATTGTTTTTATTTTAAATTTAGACGCATAAATATTTGTTTTCCAAATTTGCTCCATAGACTGTATAACATATTACCTAGTTTTAAAAAATTTGTGAACATACCCCCCTTTTTTAATATATATTATGCACATATTTAACCTAACCTTTCTGTCATTATTTGAGAGACAAACAGCTGGTTTTAAATTGTTTATTTCTGGTCAAATAATGTCAAAATTTTGGTAGTAATTCTCTACCTAATTTTATACTTTAATAACTTCTGAAAATTCAGTCAAAATTGTCTTTATATTTTAATTAATATAAGTACCTTTCAATTGTAAAAAAAATCGTAAATTGCCTGAAAATTATGTTATTTATAGAGACCTGAAGAAGAAATTTATATTCAAAAGCTTGGCTTATTAAAAAATAAATGTAATATTGACTTTTTGGTCGAATCCTCGTTATTTCTTTATACTGTTGGTAGTATACGACCGTTAGCTGCAAGCATCTATATATATATATATATATATATATATATATATATATATATATATATATATATATACATATATATGTATATATATATATATTTGTATTATTTTTCTGAGAAGAGCTCTCTCTAATAAAATTTTCTTCCATATGAATACAGTAACCTTAATTTCCTTCTTCACTATCGCCGATGCTGCAAGAGTCATTCCGTTTTTATTTGTCGCATCCACCGCTTTCTCCCCTAATAAAGACTGATTAGGATCAACTCAAATCTTCAACGTAATGGCATTTGCAATTAAACAATTTCTTACCAACTTGATTAAATAATACAAGGTCCAAATCGGATTGGGATCTTTTCGTTTTTGCTTCCAAATCTATGCCACCTCGTACTATTAGCACTATAATGCCAGTAATTGAGTTGGCACTCATCATGCTATGCTATGCAGCCTTCCCTTGGAATTAATTCTGTTTGCTTCTCTTCCACTGATATTTTTGGAATTTGCTTACAAGTCTCCTATAACACAAACGCTTCTAAACCTCTCTCCGTATTCTAAAATTTCCCTAACAATTCTAGTCCTGCTCCTGACAATCGGCCGGTCAAAAATCTGCGACGAAATAATTATAATTGCATAATTTATAAATTAAAAATATCTGAGGTATAAGAAGCAACGTTATTTCTTGTCCAAATGTTAGAGAATCTTTTTGGCAATTTTTTCAAAATATCCTTCCCACCACTAATTTCTGATGATGAAATCGTTTCGATGGCTAAAATAAAACCCGATTTTTTTTTTAGACCATTGCATCCTTCCATTAGAAACCACTTTATAGCATTACAGCCCTATAGTGACAATTGATAATGAACAACCAAGTGCATATTAATTTTGTCGAAATGCTATTGAGCACGGAGGAATTTTACAGCCATTAGTGAATCAATAAATTAGACGAGCAAATGGAAATTTCTACTAAAAAATAAAATTTTAGCTTTTCTAATTTCAAATATATATTTTCGTAATTGTAATTATTAATTTTTAGTTAATGTAGAAATGGAACATTACTGCAATGCGGGTCTTTTTAGAAACCCTGTATCAAAAAACTTTCCTTCTCTTCACTTGACATAACCGCAATACTTAGTATTTATTTATAAAAAAAAAACACATTATTTTCAAAAAATTACAGAAAATTTAACATTAACCGAGTTAAAATTTCATTTCAGGATAAAAAATCGCAATGAGATGATTTTTTTTTTCGAATTTCGATCAGGAAAAGCCAATATTGCAATCGGCCTTTCATGTTGGACCTGTATTATGCATAACACGAGTAGGTCTCAGACAAAACAACTGAAATTTCAACAACCTTTTTATTTATTACCGTCAACACAAATAAACCTAATTAGAATTTGAAAGCAAATCTAAATAAGAGAGGTATTCTCATTGTTAATGGGGGGCATTTGTCGAAAAAAAGGCACATAAAAGATATAACGCGTACATGACATTTGATATGGCCGAAGCAACTCGTAACCTTAAGCTCAAAAGTAAACATTAAATTTTTCTCGTCTACCATCGAGAAGGGTCCGAATACAATAAAGAAATCCAACTAGAAATCTTTTGTGTGAGATTATGAGACGTTCAAATTGATATTTAGGGGAGATTACGTTGGTTTTTATAGACAGTTTCATGGGATGCTTTTGTGCTCGATATTTAAATAACAATGATGGAAAATGCACTAATTGTTTCGGAATTTTCTTAAAGAACGATGGATTGTGAATAATCTTCACGAAGTTGAATGTAATAAAGTATTAAATAGCATGTCATCAAAGAACATCACAAACACATAGCTAGCATGTGCGTCAGTTATTTGTTTCACATGGCATTTATTTATGAAGTCCCGTTTTCTTCAGATACATCAAGAACAATATTTTTGTGGGTGTGATTATTTCACGGGTGTATTACAAGTTGTCTTTATACAAGGTCACCCAGAAGTGTTATACAAATATATATATTTTCATTGTGAACATAACTTTTTAGATGCAACGTTAGACGCGTTTTAAATTGGAACTATTTTGTTTTGCTTTTGATTTAAATGAGTTATACCTTATTGATCAGATGATTTCAGGAAAATTTATTAGGATAAAAGGATGATCTAGTTTTTAAATCAAATAAATGTTTTAAACATGGGGACAATGAAGAATATTTTATTAGCTTTTTGTTAAAAAAATTATTTTACAAAGTTAACTTTAAATTAAATAAAAGTAGTAATAAATAAATTAACACATTTTATTTTTTCCTTGAGATTTTTTATATTTTCTTATATATTTGTGTCGTAAAATCATCCGTAGTCAGCATTAACAAATTTCAATTGCTGTTTTAAGTTTGACAGTTTTTCACTCGTTTAGCCTCCACATTTAAGTAACACACTTAAGGTAACATCCGCAGCTTGAATTTCTCTTGAAGCTTTTTTATTTACATCAACTTCCAAAAATTGGGTGAAAAAAATTAACTCTAATCCATTTAACGTTGTCACTATCAAATTCACTTTTCGGTTTTCGGGTAATATTTTTTTTTGTTATTTTTGCAATATTTTTCTTTCTCTGAGCGCTGTTTCCAAAAGGGTTAGCATTAAGGTTTCACAACCTGCTAGGCAACTAAATCCTATAAGGCAATACAGTTACGCTGTGTTCATAATATTACGTCCAGTGGCGCAACCAGTGGGGATCATGGAGCCCGCCACCTCCCCCAAGCCATATTAAAAACATCGGCTTTATAGTATTAAAAAAACATCGGCACTTGATAATTAAAAAAGTGTCATTGCACCATAAACTCTCATTCGAAAAAATCGATGTTTTTGTAACGTCGATATCTTACAACAAACTCTACGTGAACTATCTTTGTTGAGTGATTCGTGCGCATTACACCAGTCCAGTTCTCATTTTTATTAATATTAGTATATTAATGTGTAGAATATTGATGTTTATTTTTCGGGGTTTTATTTATACTTAAGATATAAAATGTAGTATCGTGAGCAACCCCCCCCCCCCAAAGCATAATTTCTGGTTGCGACACTGATTACATCAATTAAAATTAAATAAATTTTAAAATCCATGTGCATTTAATAAATTAAGTCAAAACTCGTTACTACCATTCTAAAATGGGAAGGACTGCAAACGGTAACTTCAGGTTTTCTGTTATAAAACTGCGAAAGTCTTTGCAGAAAAACATGTTTCTTCCCCCTATTTCCAGCTATATGTTCTATTTTGCCACAATATATTAAAACATGTAAAGATATTCTTACAATAAAGTTTATACCGTAGGTACATGATCATTACAGTTTTATCATGCAGGGGGTAAAAAAAGTGCAACGACCTTTGGGAACTTATAGTACTCGTCAAACTAAAAAATGTTTCTACAAACATAATGTCGAAAACGCTAGGATTTATGAAATCTGTGTTAAGATTTACGTATAATTTGATGGTGGTGAAATAAAATCGTTTAAACTCTTATTGAGGGTAGTTTTGGTAGAGGTGGATGTTGTTTCTTAATTTTTTTTTGTTATAAGTTTTTTGTGATGTTCAAAAAGACTATACAGTTTTAGACGAAGGGGCACTGCGGAGTGAGGTCCCTAATCAGTAATCAATAAGTTCGAGATGTTTGAAATTAAAATTGTCAATACAATAGACGACAAAAACTTAATTTATTTTTTATATAATACAAGGGAGAGAAGGGCAATTAAATCATAGTAAAAAAAATAAGAACTAATGTGTTTCTATCAAAATTCAAATTTCTTTTATTCCAGTTTTTACTTCCCTCGTAAAGAGGGAATTATTGTAATTTTACACATCTTCACGTTGTAGGGTTCCTAAATGCCGAAAGACATGTTTTCCTATTTCCGTCGGTCTGTTATCTATCTGGCTATATGTCTGTGTATTCGCGGAGACAAAACTGCTACCCAATTAACTTAAAATTAAAATCAAAAATTAAAGGTGAAAAATACTTATCCAGTTGACCTCAAATTATGCACAAATGTTGAATGTGATATAAAGGTATGAACTTGTACGAATTCGAGATGGCGGATTAAAATGGCGGCCAAATAAAACGTTTAAAAAACGATCTGAAAAAACTACATATTCGATTAATCTGAATTTTTTTTCAAATATCAAAAAATGGCGGCCAAATAAAATGTTTAAAAGACAGTGTGAAAAAACTGCTCATTCGAATTGATTTCAAATTTAGCACATAAATCAACTATGACATACGGATGAACTGGTGACATTTTGGTACGAATTCAATATGGCTAAACAAAATGGCTGCCTAATAAATTTATTAGATAAAAATCAATATGAAAACTGCTTATTGAGTTAACTTAAAATTTTGCACAAAAATTAAGTGGAATATAAGGATAGGCTGGTAGATTTTGGTCAGAATCTGATATGGCCCAACAAAATGGCGGGCTATTAAAGTTCTAAAAAAATCAGCGTAAAGAAACATTTTATTCCGATGACTTCAAATTTTGCTCAAAAATCAGATGTGATATGGCGATAAACTGATAAAATTTTGGTACGAGGTCACCATAGTCGAACAAAATGGTGGCCTAAAAAATGTTTTGAAAATCACTGCAAAAACACACTAATTCCAGTTGATTAATAAATTTTGTCCAAAAATCAAGTGTGAAACTGATAAAATATTGGTACAAATTCAATATGAAGGAAAGACTCATAACGTGGAAAATCTGGCAAAAATATCAATTTTTTACCATTAAAACAATTATTATGAAAAAAGTACGTTTTCCTTGCTTAGTGTATTGGACCATTTAATTTCTTCTAATATATATTTTCTTCAAATATCTAAAAAACATTTGGCTTTATTGGTTATAGATTAGTATCTTTATTGCCTATTCATGAATATATAAAAAAAGAAGATATATATATATATATATATATATATATATATATATATATTCTACTGTTTACCAGCATTATTTCTGAATATATTTTGTATTTACAGAATATATTCAAAATTTTAATAATTTTTGGCACAGATTTATAAGTTAGTATTTGTAACTTTCCAATATGTTATTTTTAACTATTATTAGGCTTTAGACTTATGACTATTATCGTAGGTAAAAAAAATCGGCATGAAACGTACTGGAACCATTACCATAATCAAATTATGATAATTAAGAAACGTCCACTCGACGATGTTTATTTGGCAAATTAGCACCTATTAGCGACCGAGATCATATGCATGTGTGCGAGAGTTCAGTTACTGTCTCTTCCAAAGGTCATTTAGCTGGTCAAAAACCCGTTTCATAGTTAGACCGCAAGGACGTTGGTTACAAGAATGGAATTGAAACCGACATAACATCCAGTGTCGTTACAAGGTGGGCATGATCTGCTTTCCTTTATTATAATTTTATTATTCGTACAGAAAGAAGCAAGTTTTAAATTTTGTAGAACAGTTTATATTTTACAACAGTTCCAAACTGCTTTTTTTAAATTTGATTAAAATGGAATTATGGTATTAAACAGTTTTATAGAAGCTGTACGTTTACAAATATTTTACAAAACTGAATTTTGTTTAGAACTTGTATTCATGTGTTGTTGGTCCCAAGGTGACACGAAAACTGAATTTTTATCACAATTTTAATGTTCGGCATGGTGAAAAAGAATTTCCATCTGTGTTTGGGTAAAAATTATTGTCTCTGTAAAACCAAATTGGCATTTTTTCGTTTTTGCTTTCTGATAATTTTATAATTGGTAATATCTGAGTTTTTTTACTATATGTATAGCTAATTGTAAATCTCTTAAAACTATGTAAACAATATCTGTCTTTTTTTCAAATTAATTCAGAAAAAGTCAACACATGCCAAAGCAATACTCAGAACCATTACGTTACTAGTTAGGTATGATTGCTGCTGGAGGACTGTTATATTACAATGTTTTTGAAAAGGCTGCTGTGTCACACTCTGCAGAATGGCAAAAATGGCATGAATTAAAAATATTCGGATATTGTGCTGTTTGGGCATAAATACTTACCACTAGAAATGGAATAGACAGAGACTTGCAGGAAAGTGGTGGGCCGAATGGCGAGTAATATGTTGTATTGCTCTGGTGCGGTGCTGTCCAACAGGCGGCCATCAATCCACATGTAGCCCCTGCTTCTATTTTTTGCGGTCCGCTTAGAGACTTTAATTTTTTTGCGCATCCACTATGATAACTTATATAATGAGCTAAACGTTATTTTTCCAATATAATTAAGACTTAACTTATCTACCGCGATTTGTATTTATTTATTTATTGCACAAATATTTTTGAACTAAATACCTGGCATATTAAATATATCAAACTCTGTACTTTAGTTAAGTATTTTAAAAATTATTCCAAAAACGTATATGTAAAAATCACACAAAAGTATCGAATATGTTTTGACAGAATTTCAGTAATTTTAAAGTAAATTTTAGGTCATAATTCTGAACTTTTAAGTAAATCTAGTGCTCGATCAGCAAAATGAGAAAATTATATGTTATTTAATTAGCTAAATACATACCAGGTGTTTTATTTAAAAAAATATATATATTAAGAGCATTTTTTTAATAAATGTATTTTAACGGAGTAATGGTAAATGAAAAAAATAAGAAATTCAAAGGTATTTAAAATGTAAACAAGATAAAATGACCAGGCTATACGTCGCAAAAAAAGTAAAACTGGAAAGTTTAAAAAAGAGCGCTGTTTTTCTTGCTTTTGATAGATTCATAAAAAACAAATTGCCCACTTAATAATTCCTAGAATATCCAGAAATTTCGTTCCAGTACTTGAAGGAGCTATTTATTGAAATATTTAACATTAAGCTCGTATGAATATGGGTCAGAAAATGCCTCGTTTTCAAAACACAGGCTGTTAAAATTTTAAATATTTGTTATTTTATTATTTTTTGTATGTGCTTCGTACGCTTCTAGAGATATTTGATTTAAATCACCGAGAGTAACTTTTTTCGGGTCACAACCCGTTTGACCGCCCCAAAAATATCCTGTAGCGACACTGACCTAGTTTGGTACTACAATTCAGCTGTATTTTATAAATTTTGCATCCCTTGGACTTTTTTGTTGTCATGCACAGTTTTGAAGTAATTAAGAAACATTTTTTTGAAAACATAGGTATTTTTAACAGTTTTTAACTAGTCATTTAGATAATAGAAGCTGATGCTAAAACCATTAAATCTCTCTATGTTTTTAGACATGTTTTTTTAAATTATTTTAAAATGGCGCAAGATATCAAAAAAGTCGAAGGGACATACAACTTGTAAAATAAAGCAGGAAGTCCGACTAAGTCAGTATCGCTATAGAATTTTTTTTGGGGCGGTCAGTGTATATTATCCCTATTTTATAGACATTAATTACGGTTTACTGAGTGTCAAATTAAAATTAAATATTTTTAGAAATATACGAGTCACATCAAATAACTAAAAAATATTTAAAATGTTGTATTCACCTTGTGCCTTGAAAACAAAGCATTTCCTGACCTATAATCACAGGAAACTTTTTAAAAATATTTTCACATGTAGGTTAGGTCCTCCAAATATATGTCAAAACACCCTGTATATCCCTTTCTCTAGGATATCTCCATTACCAGAAACACCGCAGCCCAAAATAACCTATTATAATTCAGTTACATTTTTTTTATTTAGGAAAATTAAATTTATATTATATTTATTGAAATATTTTACTAAATGTAATAATTTTCATCTTTATAATTAATTACTTTCTAATAAATAGTTTGCATAGGTATGTTAAACTGAATCGCTTAACCCGGAATTTAATTTATTTAAAAGAAGGAACTAACGGCACCATATCATAAAACATTTTTACGCCAATGGACAATATATTCAACGATATACAAGGTATGTTTTACACTCGCCTGTGTAAGCCGACTTCTAGTTTGAAAGCAAGGAGAGTAGCCGACGCAGGATAAGTCATTTGGAATTAGGTTTAGAAAACAGCTGGAGATTAAATTCTGATAAATAAACTAATGTTACTTTTCGCTTAGTTTTAAAAGATATGTATATATTTATTAATAATATCAGTTATATATGAAATTTAGCAAACTATAAATAACTCATTCTTTACCATCAATACTTAAAATCTTTGAAGCTAGTATCTACTATGGAATGATTTTACTATGAATTTTAAGGTATTTTAAGATAATTTTTTGTCAGCCAAGTCAAATGTCTTTTTCTCAAAATCCAAAATTGTCATGTAATGCATACCTTAAAATTGTATTAGTATATTAGTTTTTAACATTTAAAATTTATATTTTATAATTGTTTTGCCCAAACAACCACAACGTGCTTTGGTTGACATTGTCGTAATAATAATGTTAAGAACTTTGTTGTTGAAGTTTGATCTCAACCAAAGCTTAGAATAACCTATATGTAGATGTATATTTAGCTTGTTCGTATGACTTAATGATGCTGCATTTTGTATCCCGTTCTATGTAAATTGGCGCTCCTACTCAAGTATATTTTCAATAAAATTAGAATCTCAAATTGAATACAATATTCCGTTAATCTGATAATATTTGAAAATATTTTAACATATAAGTTGCACCCTTAGGTGGTGCCTGGTAAATATTTTTATTTCGCATATCCGCTTGTTTTTCTTATGGGATTTTATGAAGCAGAATTCTGTAAAACCGCAATATGCAGTTTTATCAGATGCTGTACGACCCAAAATAAAAATAGGTCTACAAAAAAAATGTGACTAACAAAAGAAGTAAGTAGGCTATTTACCAATTTTACAAATATGCTGGCGAGCGCCAAATGATTGCCTCCTCATGCATTAATTTTATCCTATACAACAAAAAATTGATAATCGGAGCTCGCCAGGCTAACGTCTTTTACCACCTGAATCTTATATCATTGACAGAGCAATAACACTCATCGCTATTGCTGGATCTAAATAATACTCGAACCTTCATGGTCACAATGTAAAGAGGCCCTTCTGTTTTCACAGGATCTGAGCAGGAAAGTAAAACACTTTCACGTAATACTCTTTGAGATTGTTTGATCAATATAAGGCAAATATTTTTAAAAAACGCGGGTTCATCACGGTTAGTCTAAGAAATGTCACCTTACCTTTTAGTTTTGATAATACACTGCTTAATAACCTAGCGGTATTTTAAAAATGGAAGACAAGGGATCTAAATGTGTGTGTCTAAGTGCTGTAGCTTTAATAAACTATCCTCTCCTACTGCAGTATACAGAACTAGATAAGAAAATTAAATTTGTAGAAAGTATATTTCAACTGACCTACAACTAGTGCAGTGCGTTAAGGTGCAAATATCTTTGTTGGGCGTCATTTTGTCCACCATATTGAATTCCTATCAATATTTTACCAGTTTCTACCTATGCCACACTTTTTTTGGGCATAATTTAAAATAAATTGAATAGTAGTTTTTACATTGACACATATCGTCATGTTGTTCCCTTAATGCCGAATTCGTACCAGTTTATCTCTATATCACTTTTTTTTATGTTTTATTTGGCCGTTTTTTTCGGTCTGATTTTTTAAACTTTTATCAGGCCATCATTTTGTTTTTGTTATCTTGGATTCGTAGAAAAATATTACCAGTTCATGCCTATATATTACTTGATTTTTTCTGACAGACAGACCGACAGATACACCGACGGAATTGATAAAACATATGTTTTGCCATCTAGGGACGCTAACTTTTAGATATATAAAACCTAGGATGGTAATTTTTTTCACGATTACAAACTTTTTTTGGCAGTCATTCTATTCCGCCATCTTGAATTCGTACCACCATTTTACAAGTTCATCTCTGTATTACAATTAATCGTTGCACAAAATTTGGAATCAATCAATTAAATAGTTTTTATCAAGCTAAACTTTTAAATATTTTATTAAGGCGCCATCTTGGATTTATACCGAAAATTTTGTTAGTTGATTCCTACACAATACTTGATTTGTGTGCAAAATTTGAGTTAAATTGAAAACTAGTCCGCAATTTTATTTCGCCATTGCATTTTTACCAAAATGTTACCAGGTCGTCTACATGTAACCCTTGATTTTGAGTAAAATAAAGTCAATCGGGTAAGAAGTTTTTTAGCTATGCCGCGAACAGACAGACCAAGAGACGGATCAACAGACTGATAGAATTGAGAAAACATGTTTTTCGATATCTAGGGACCCTAAAACGTAAAGATCTGAAAAAAATCTCGGAGGGTGATTTTTTTTCACGGTTGCAATACTTCCCATTTACGTGGGAAGTAAAAACTACAAAAACATCCTGAGGTCTAAAATAAAATCAATGAAGAAACGTCAATACGTTTTCTTTCATATCCCGCTTCATAGTGAGACATTTGTACTAAAATAAATAACATTAATTGATTCATTTTCGATCCCAATATTATATCTGAAAAGTTATAAATTAATCAGAAAAAAAAGAGTATATTGCAACAAGTGGTCCGCCCTGTTAGGGGTATTCTAACAATAGTAGGTACCCTGTGCCGACCACCCCAGATATATTGATAACAAAATCTATCGACTTACAAACGATTTTTTTGTTTTTAATGCAGATAATCAACCTAGTCACCCAAAGGGGACATGCTATTTCTGTTATGAAAACGGTAGCAAAAATGGAAAAACGTAACAACATTTTTTATCTGTATTATTATATGTATCAATTTTTATATTTTAAAATATCATTTTTATTGCTTTTACTTCCTATATATTATGAAACTCTAAACATAGAATGCAAATAAATATTTTGTAATATTTATGTCTCATGTATATACTAATATACGAAGTGGTATAAGTTAAAAGAAAAGTTAACTGAGTTTCGTTAGATTTGCCTCAAATTTAAGGACAGTTTTCAATTGTACATTGAATATCGCAAACAGAAAACTTGAATGTGTGTTTTGTATAAATACAAAAGGGTTAAAAAAATGAAAACTATCTTTTTGCGTTTCTATTCAACAACGTCATAAAACTTTAAAATCTTATTATTCTAGAAAACGTTTTTTATCACTATGGCGCGAGGACGTTTTCCTTAAATACCAACAAAATAAAAATCCATTATAGATTCAACATTAAAATAAAAAATATTTAATAGAAAAAAATGTTTAACATAAATCATCACAAAAGGTTGAAATGGGCTTCTTTTTGGTAATTGCGAATTTGACAGATTTAATATCTTTATAGACAACTCAAAACAATATGCTGAGGAACCTAACTGAACATTGCCCCCTGAATTTTTTCTTTTCTCTACAAAAATTAAATAAAACGCAATTTATATATGTAGTACTAAATGACTACGTGTGGAATTAAATCGGGGTCATACTTTTCACTATTCCTAATAAAAGGAAATATTCATAACGAGGAGGGTATAGAAATATTACCGATTTTTTAAAAAAATATTATATTTTAGTTTTTTAAAATTTCCTAACATAATATCATACATGATTTTTATTTATTTTCAAAAATTGCAATATTGCAAATGATATCAAAAATTTATCACTGTTTCCTTTTGCAAGTAGATGAGCAATTTTTTTTTAATTTTCAGCAAATTATACATGTAAGAGTAAACTACCTAAAATGCGTCACGAAAAGCTTCAACCTCTTTTCTAGCAGCCTTGATTCAGAACGTATCCCATGTCACTAACCCATACTTTTAATTTCTTTCTCCTACCTTCAGCGGCTTATTCTCACGGTGCTTGATTTAACCTTATATCGCTAACACCACTTTTATGCAAATTATAAACACCACTAAGAACCCTAATACGAGTACATGTTGACTTATTTAATGGCGTAACTAAACAAAGTGCTTCTAAAAAATTACAGCTATAAAAACTTGTTACATATACATATTTAAATTAGCACATTGCGCAGAGAAATCTCGCGTTCTTACAATAATGAGGCTTGCAGTACATAGAAAGTTAGCGTAATGTTTGTTTTTTATTTTTATTAACGAATTTTTTAATATACTTTCCTATATAATTTTAACAGAGAAACGAACAATAATTAATCGGATTTCATCAAAAGTTATGTTTAAAACATTCCCGACTAAGTGGTACTAGTACAGTAAAGAGTAATACAATTAAGTATGCGTAAGTATTTATTAAAAATAGGCTTTTGATCTTTTGTAAAATGTACAATGTAATTCAATTTAATTTAGTAAGAAACATGATTTTTTTCGGCGAAATTATTATTGCTTCACGATATTTTTTCCTTCAGCCTGTCCATTGTCACGGATTACAATTCCCGAGACGCTATTTTTTTTTGCATTAGACGTCATAATTATAATAAAGTTATGAATATTTTGAAAATGTACTTTCATTTAGTGTGTTAAAAGTCATAATAATATTATTAATAACAATAGATCTTTTTTATAGCTCGTCCGTGGTAGATTAAGAAAGGTATAGCTTGATCAATTTAGAGCCTTACGGTTCGTGTGGCCAGCAGTTGGCTTCAACCGCATATTATTGCCCTAAAGTTCACTACCAGGTACTTTCTTAAGCCTGAGTCGACTTAGGTGACCAAATCGCTAAAAAAAAAGCCGACTTTTGTTTTGCTGGCTGTGGGAACCGAACCCCCGCCTCTGAAGTAGTAATCCTACGCCATACCGCTGGAACGCCGGTCACCTGAAAATTATAATTATAAAATAACTCAACTCAACAGTTTAACTTCTTGACAAGTTGTCAACACTTTCTTTCCCATAATGCCTTTAAGGTTTTGTATCCAGACATTTCACTCAAGTGGAACGTAAATCATGAAAGCATAAAATCTGATCTCCTATGCTTTGTAATGTTAAACCATTTTTATCTACCGTAGTAGTGTAGGAAGAAATGGATGAATAGTGAAGGATGCAAGCGGAAATGATATCGAATTGACAATTTCAATCCGATCACATTACCTTGCTAAGGGAATCATTTATGAATCAGGCAACTTTAGGTAGAGACTCCTCTTCTATCCTTTCTCTAGTCTATACCAAAATAGTAGTAAAGTTACTGGAGGCTCCAAAGAGTTACTCTAGACCCAAAAGACCCTTTGTCATGCTGGTCCCTATAGTTTGTCTACTATTACTATTCTATTGCTACTATTATACCATTACAAGTACCAAAATTGTATTTTTATTCAAATATTGCGTAAGCGGCAACATTGTGCGGGGGGGATCATCTTGCTACCAAATCACTTCATTATTATGATTTCTTAAATCTAGATCTACTTCATTTATTAATTCCAAATATCGTTTTCCATTCATAATACCGTCAAAAATATTGGACCAATGACCCTATTATTTGAAATACCGGCACACGCGTAAACAGATTGGCGACCTGAATGCTTTATTTCCCGAAAAGCTTTGGGATTTTCAGTCGACCAATAATGCATATTTTTTTCAGTTAAAAACCCCAGAGGTTGAAAATGAAGACTCGTCCGTCCTAACCATTTTATTAAAAAATTGTGCATCTTGCTTCAAACGTTCAAAACGTAAACTACCGGCAAAGCTTTGAAAAAATGAAAGAGTCATGAAATTCAGGGATATAACATAGTCCTTTTGGCTATATATACACCCAATGACGACGCCAATAACGAAACTAGAGACGAATTTGAAAAACAGCTACAGATGGAAAGAAATTAAATAATTCAAAGGTTGGTTCCTTTGGTAAGAATACAGTTAATGACAACAGAGGGCGTCTTCAGGAACTTTATGACACATACTCCCAGAAAATCCTAAACGGATTCTTCCCACACAAAGATATTCATAAGTACACGTGGGAAAACCAAGCTGAAATTAATCATTGACTACGTTATACGAAAGTAACAATAAAATTTAAGGGCGAATGATGTTCGTGTTTACAGTGGATGACAATTTGGAACAGATCATATGCGGTTACAAGCTGAAGTTTACCTGCCATACGAAAATTCGAAAAAAAATACGATTCTGGAGAAAATAACAAAAACCAAAATATAACATCGAAAACTTAAAAGACGATTATATAAGATTTCTATTTCAATTGGACTCGCACAAAAATTTTCTGAAAAACCTAATGGTGGCCCCGAGGAGAAGTATAAAACCCTTACATTACGCAGCGTACGAAGCTCTAGGGTAGAGAATACAAAGTTACTGTAGGTGCAAAAGACTCTTCTATTTGCTACATCAGACCTCATTTTTTCCAACTAATGCTACTTCTGTTGATACTAACGCACCACTACTAATAATACAATTTGCAGTATTTATAACGTATGAACATTATTTCTATTTCATAAATACTATTTCTAATAATCCTGCAAACACCCAGGTTATAAATGATATCTGCTTTACATTGGTTTGCAAAAAAGGAGCCGAATTTTTGTATTATTGGTATATAGAAGATGTTTTACAAAAAATCGAGAACATAAAAAGGCCATATTGATATATTTTGTAGACTTCTTTCAAAAAGTGGTTCTAAGACATTAATATTTCGCAAAAATTTTATTCGAAAATACAACACTTAGAATTAAATACTAGCTCTATAATTAAATAAAAGTAACACATATTGAGAAATCGGCAAATATTCTATATTAAATTTGAAACACTGTTTTCGAGGATGCTTTTCCTACATTTATAAATTTTTTATATGTTTGTATTCGATTAAATATTATTAATAAATAAAATCGCCACATATATATTTTCTTATATTTTATATATTTACACATATATATTTTTTTATATATTATTTCTTAGGTCATCTAACGTAATTTAGGTTTTCAAAAATACTCGCTTCTGAAGTTATAAATCTTCCATTGCTAACAGTAGCCTGTAAATTGATATTTGATTTTTAAAATATCTGAAATCTTTAAAATACCTAAAATTGTTTCATTCCTTATATAACTTTAATTTTTATGGTAACCTAATGGTCGTAGTTAAATAATTTTCTTAAGCATCTGCAACACTGCTAAGCGACTAGATGTTTAAATGTGATAACCAACTACAATGGTTTTACAGCTACATTGTTCCACATTATGAGTAAAAAGCATGTCCCAGATATCTTAATAATTTTCCGCGCGTAATTAATATATAAGAACAGTTGTAACAAATGTGCAAAAAAAAGAGTTTATAGGTAGTGAGTACATGAAATAAAAATAATTTAATCATCCATAAAGACTGTGTCAAATTTGATGGTGAAAATAACGGCGAAATTCCAAAAGTTGTTAGGGTTTTACACTTAGAAAATTTTGGGTTATTCGCTACCATTAGCCATACCATGGCACTAGTTACACTGCAACACGGTTTCCCTCAAGCTTCCTGATTAACTTATTTTTGCAACTAAGGGCAGTTTTTGACCAATAGAAATAATACAAATGTGAATAGATTGTATAAAATATTAACCTTTAGATAATGAAATTCGATCTGTAGAGTGTCTAAATAAAATTAGTATGCATTCTTAAATTCATATACAAAGTTTTGATTTTTTCCTGGGTTATTTTTGGCCTTGTGTCACTAGTGAATGTATTGCTTTGCATTCCTCTCATTTTATTACTGAACCAAAATAATGATCGTTAATGTTCACATTAACATGTCAAGTACATAGTAGTATAATTGCTAATTTGTAAGAGTGTTCTGTATTTAATAGTCACTAGTCTGAATTTATAATCTCGGAGAGAGGGTGCCCAAATTATTGGTTTTTGAGAAATCGTTGAAAATGTTTTTTTTTTTAATAATAAATATATATACAGCTTATTTAAGAAAGAAAGGTTCATATGAACATACGTCCTAAACCTCTCAACTTTTGAGCTACAGGGTGTTAAAGTTTAAAAAAAAAATCGTTTTCTTATCATAACTTTAATACTGTTATTAGCATTTTCATAAAATTTGGCACGCACCTACTAAGCACCAATAGGCATTTTTGATGTAGAAGATTTTTTATTATTTCTACCAGTGGCGTCCGTACGGGATGTAGACTGAACATTTTTCTAAAAAAATATGGTATGGCACTGCTTTTTCCGGAAATGAAAATTATTTTTGAAATCCTCATTTATTTTGCAACAAATTTAATTTCTTGACATTTTTTAGTCCGACGAACTGTTTTGACGTAAAAGAATAAAAATAATTTTCATGCATGGCAAAATCTCTAAAATCTAATGGTAATGAAAAATTCGTTTTCAACTCAATACTCAAAATAATACTTACTAATGTATTTTTTGTATTAAACTTGAATTGTAGTAGTGGTAATCCATCGATTTTAATTTAATAAAAATTAGACAAAAACACATCTTACCTACAATCTGCCACATGAGATTTTAGCGATTTTGCAATGCATGAAAACTAAAAAAAATCTTACAAGTTTTGACAACTTCTATGCATAAAATAAACTAATATTTAATTTAATTATCACAACAATTGTTGAAAATGTCTTCTGCTAGAATACAGGCTTCAATTCTATTCCTCATGGATTGGCGAACCCTTTCAAAAATTTCTTATGATTTGGCAAGAAAGTAAAATTTTTGCCTTAGTTCTTCTACAGTTTGAACCGATGTAGTATAAACTAAAATCTTGAGGTGCCCCCATAAAAAACAGTCTAAACTATTTACATCAGGGGACCTGGGAGGCCAAGATTGAGAACGCCTCTTTAGAAATTCCCTGCCATGAATGCTAAAATGTGCAGGAGCAGGCACCATCATGCATGTACCACATTTCTTCTCTTAATAAAAGAGGTACATCCTCTAGCAAAGTTGGCAAATCGTTTTCAAGAAAGTGGCGGTAGGATAGGATTCACGGAAAACTGCTCATGATGATTGACGTCAGTAATAGCGTGTGGGTTTTCTTCTGCCCATACATGATTATTATAAAAATTTCGAATGGAAATAAAGGATTTTCAGCAAGTTTTTCTAAAAACCATCGGCAGAAATTTAAACGCAATGGAAAATCATGCGGCAGCAATGCCCTTGAATATGTTATGGGTATAGTAAATTGTCAACAAGTATTTTCCAAATAAATATGTTCCTCAATTGTGTTCAAAACAGCTTCCTCTAATTCTGGTGTTCTCACCGTGCGATGTGTCCCTTTAAAACTATTGTCAATGCTAAGACTCCTAGTTTCATGTAGTCGTTTGTGTATTCTTGAAAACATTCTGGCATCGGGAATGATACGATTTGGATACCGCTCTTGATATATCCGCCTAGTCATAAACGCACTCCCGCCAGCAAGTCCGTAGGTGAAATACATATCTACTAACTCGGAATTTGTAAATCTTAACATAGTTTACTTATTTTCTTTTTATTATTGATTAAAGAAATTTTCACAATGTAAAAAATCGCAATTTTTATGAATACTTGTCAAAATAAGACCGCAACGTAATTGATCAAATGTCATTATTTTAGAAACAAAATAGGGCACCAGCCTACTAGTTTAAAATAATAAGAAATTGAATTTGTCGCAAAATAAATGAGGATTTCAAAAATGATTTTTAATTTCGGAAAAAGCAGAGGCGTACCATACTTTTTTTTTAATCTCCAGTCTACATTCCGTACGGACGCCACTGGTAAAATTATCAAAAAATCTTCTACATTAAAAAATGCCTATTGGTGCTTAGTAGATGCGTGCCAAATTTTATGAAAATACTAAGAACAGTATTAAAGTTATGATAAGAAAACGATTTTTTTCTTGAAACTTTAACACCCTGTAGCTCAAAAGTTGAGAGGTTTAGGAAGTATGTTCATATGAACTTTTTTCCTAAATAAGCTAAGAAATCATATCCTGCATTTTCAGCCATCAATTAAATTACACCCTTTATATATATATATATATATATATATATATATATATATATATATATATATATATATATATATATATATATATATATATATATATATATATATATATGTGTGTGTTATTTATTACGATGTTAATTAAGCATAACGGGGCATTTTGGCGGGACTTCACTTTGATTGATTGATGCAGGAGGTAATTACAAATTATCTTCCTTGTGTGGAAGTTTTTAAGTATCTACTGGTTTAGTTTCATATATTCAAAGTGTCATATCTATGAGTAAACATTTCATAACAGAATGTATCTTAAACAAATTTGTACTAATACATATTTCATGCCGAATTTTGATAAAGTATTTAAAACTTCGACTCTTATTACTTCCCGCATAAAAATGTTGTAATCAAGCTCCTTGGATGTCAAAAAACCTGTTTTCCAATTTTCGTCGGTCTGTCTCTGCCTAGCATAGTTAAAAAACTCCTTACCTGCTTTATTTATAAAAATCCAATATGACGGAACATAATAGCAGCCTAATGAATATAACCCTCTAAATTTTCAGGAAAACTCAGAGAGTGATATAAAACTGATAACATTTTGATGGTGGAACAAAATAACGGCCTAACAAATTGTTTAAAAAACAAGTGTTAAAAACTATTTAGTTATTCAAGTGACTTCAAATTTCTCTCAAAAATCGACAAAACGCGATCATGATATATGACTGAAATCTTGCCATTTCCGCACAATTATTTAAAAAATTATTATCAAAAACTACTTATCGAATTGACTTTGTATTGAAGTTTCGCACGAAAATCAAGCGTGACCCATCATCCACACAGACATATTACTATGGCCAGGGCCAAATTTAACTATCTCCGAAAAAAGGAGATATTCAAAACGAGGGAAATTTTCGTAAAATTCTTTTTAAAGAACGGTTTTCATAAACAATCATTCGTTTTAGCCAGAAAAATAAAAAGTATTGGAATTTGGATATTTACGCGTATATTACTAAATAACTATGCGAGGGGAAGTAAACAGGGTCATACATCACTTTTTCTAATAAAACCATAACGGAATTACGAATGTGGAGGGTAAAGCCATTTCACCATTTTTTTACTTTCATATTTTTTACAATGATATATAGTTTTACCTATTATTGTATCAAAGTATCCAGAACTTAAGTTACAATAAAACTCTCGTTTTATTACGAAAGGTGGATACAATTTATAGAATATTGCCAAATAAACATGTATATATAAACTGTGTTATCTGGTGAAAATCATTATGAGGGATGTTCCGGGTAAAAGCCAATTTACCTATTTTTAAAATTGCATTTTTCGTTTCGTATTTATTTTCAACCGTTTTTGCTACATTTTAATGTTGTGGTTGTCAAACCGAAAGTCGCCATTCTCTTAAATGCTTATTTTGCACATGCGCAAAATAACAATTTATGACAATACATCTGTTTTAATCACATATCTAATAATTATTCAGACTTAAACCAATATACATTTTTCATCTCCACAACTTTTTATTTGTCACCATCTAACATACATACATAGGTATACACACAAGCATTCATTAATTTACTATACCTGTTAAACCAATGGTTTATATACAAGATATTTTTTTTTTTTCAAACTTTTACTCCTCGTTGTATTATTTCAGTTTGAAGAAGATTAGGAAACCAAACTTTTTCAAAGTGAATAAAACTTTTTTAATTCAGATGAAGAGTTTCGCGAGTCATAATCGGTACGCGAGCGAAGACGCGGTAAAGCGCAAGTTCAAATGCCAGATTATTTTTAAATTGGTAAATATAAGTATTTATTTATTTATTCTGACTTAATATATTTGAATTAATTTTGAATTAAGAGTCTTTCTATCTTCTACGTTTTCTTCCTTAATTGAAAAATTAATTACAGTTTTCAAATATTTTTATTCCATTCCAAGACGCGATCACAAGTAGGCTATAGTATATAATAATCATCTTCTTAAAACACATTTTAAAAAGTTCAAATTTGCTATTGATCCTATAGACTGTTAGAAGAGAAAGCTTTTGTTAATTTTCTTGGTTGTCTTTCAAGATAGAGGTATCAAAACCTGGTATATTTATAAAAGGTAAGAAGATGGGCATTTAATGGAATAATTATATACATGGTGTCCCATAAGAAAACATAAATTATGTATATTTTTAACTTTCCAATTGTTTTTAAACATTTTTGATATTCTTAAAATACATTACAAGAATAATCCTACTTCTACATTTAAAGCTTTTTTGTATCTCTTATAGTTAAAGCTCTAACTAACAAAATATAAATAAAAGCCCTGTACACCGTATTCCGCATAAAAGTACCTACTCTACTATGTGGATATCCGTAATAGATACGAAAAAAAGGTATACATATACAAACGTTTCTTTAAATATAAAGTTCTTGGGTGTCTCAGTTTTTCTGGGACGACATCAACTATAAAATTTTAAATGGGACACCCTGTATTTTTTGTTAAATATAAGTTACCAATTCAAACTATAGTCGATTTCTGCGTAGTTTCCGAGATAATTAAGGTTATGTGTGATTTTTTGAAAACCGGAGCCATTTTTCAAATCACTATTAAAAATATCAGAAACCTAAAATTGGGCATTTGCGTGGTAATTTTCAGTCTATAAAGCATCAATGCGTATACGGAATACAAAATTTTTGTCCACACCTATACATAGTGGACATACTTCGAAATCAATATTTTTAAAGTGAAAAAAGTCGATTTTTTTAAATACAAACCACTATGTTTTTATTTATGCAAATGATAAAATCTCAATTATTTCTTGATTATTGTGATGCTGCATATTAAAAAAAAACTATAAGCGGCCATGGAATGGATAATATTTCTATTTGAGTAACTATAGTCCTAATTTTATTCTAGATTTATTTATTGCTAAATTTTAAATTTAAAACCATTATTGAAAATTAATATTAGAAACAAACTTCTTGAGTAACATAGCTATCAACATAAACAACATATACATATACAACAGATAACATAACAACAGATTACATGGAAATAGAAAAACAGGAAAAATTTAAAACAAATGACCATATAAATGATTTTTCACATACTGTCCGTTTTCTGCTCACAGTGTATATCGCACTTGAATGTTTGCTACAGCGTTTCGGACGGTGTCACTATTATTGAGACTAATAAATTCTTCACGAATTTTTTGTTTTAATTCATATGCAGAATAATTATTTCGATTTTTATACACTCTATCTTTAAGTGTGCCCCATAAAAAATAATCTGAGAGTGTCAAATCGGCTCTTCGCGGCGGCCACGGAATCTCACTGTTACTATATACTTATATTAAATTGCTCGTTTAAAAATGATCTTATGTCTTCTCTACAATGGTATGGAGCATTATCTTGTTGATATAACAAGACTTTTCCATAATTTGATTTCTTAAAAGATTTAAAAATGTTTGTCTATTCAAATAGTAGTCAAAAACACAGGTCCTATTATGCGGTCGTTTATAATACTAAATCATACTTTAACATTTTGATGTCCTTGCTTTTTAATTTGCTTTACCAAATGTTTATTTGTCTCTGAATATTAGTGAGTATTTTTTTGTTATGCATTCCCGCAGTGAAAAATATCGCCTCATCTGTCCAAAGGATTTTATTTAAAATCCCTCTCTTAAAATGCAGGTCCATCATTGCATACAAAAATCCAGTCTGGTCTGATAATCAGCTTCACGTAAAAATTGAACTGGAAGAAACTTATATAGGGATATTTTGTTTTCTTTTAATACTCGATGTATGCTGGTCATGATAAAAATCAAAACCCTTTGCTCCTCTCTTAAGGAGTTGGTAGGATATTCACTAGTAATCTCCCTAGTGCTTGAATTATTGCCGGAAATTATTTGCGAGTGGACGAATTTTTTGAGAATTTTCCCGAGTCGAAGAAAATTTCACATCAAAATTTATTTTTAATTTTCGTCTGGATTTTCGTGTAGTTTGATGGCAAACGACATATTGTTGTTCAATTATTGTTTAGTCGGTTGTGAATGATGAAAAGTCAGGATGACAGACCCCTTGATGATTTAGTTTACTGTGGCCTCGTTTCCCTATATTATATAGCATGATTTTAATACTTATAAAAAACATTTTTTTTAGGCCTAAAATTAAACTTTTTCTAAAACTTTAGTAAAGTAAAATATTTTGCACTATCTGTAAAACATACTAAAATTTTATTTTTATTTAAGCTTAATTTAATAAAATTCAAGGAAGTATATTTTATTAAATAAAACTTGCCATTTTAATTAACTACCAGCTACTTACGGTCATGTAGGAGTTTTTGCTACCTAGGAAAAAACTAAAACTAAACTTTACTAATGAGAAGTACACTTTATCAGATTCAAGATATTTTAAAGTTGAAATTTTGCCTTATGTAATATCCCTAAACTGAACGGAACTGCATGAAATTTGTGCTAAGAGTACATTATGTAGGTATTATGTACAATATTTAAATTATCATATTATTCGTAAAACACTTACGCCGCGAACGTATATGAGAAGATTTTTTAAAATGGGTAATTTAAAGAGTATGTAAGTTTTGTAAAAATATTAACGATATTAAAATAAACCATAGAACACTGCCTTGCCTAATAAAAGTAGTAGAGAAGGCCGCTGTCTACTCTTTCCAAAAAAGTTTCTTTGCGGATGTCAAGAAACTTGTTTATCAAGAATCTTCTTTCTTGGACCGATTATCCCGAAATAAGCGGAATAAAATAGTATCCAAATATTATATTCCCGAAACATAAACATTTATGGGAATCTGATGAGTTGTATACACCTTACTCCCCGTTAAAAAAGCAAGAAGTAATGCAAGAATTTAAGAAATATTTTGATGCCTTAGCTGGTAGATTAGATTAATTCGTTGTATATCTAAAGTAAATATGTAATATATGTTATCGACCATATATAGTTGTTTTATTATTGAAAACCCAAACTTTGGAATAAAATATCTAAACAATAAGGCAATAATGTAAATTTTCTGTCTTATCACATGACATATTATGTCAAAAAGATTTCTAGTGTAATCACCTCCAGCTCACCCTGGAGGCAAAAAATTTCCAGAAATCCGATTCGTTGCTATGGTAACGTTGAAAAATAATATTTTCAATGAAATATAATAAAACCTCCATTTGAAAATCTTTAGAGAGAACTGAACAAGCTTTACTTTTTTCTGTATTTCAAAACTCCATGAGCTGATAAATCACTACAAATTGTCTCAAACATTTTCTTGCTTAGTATACTTGCCATGGGAAATATTCGGCGATACTCTCTTAAGGCAAATGCTGGACTTAATGATTAAATAAACAACAACCACTAAAAACACCAATAAATTGAAAAACTGTCAAATTTAAAACAAATACTTATATTTTCCATTCCATGGCCTCCTAGATTTTTTTTAGTATGCAGCATCACAATATTCAAGAAATAATTGAGAGTTTCTGTTAAATTGCGATTTTCTCTGTAACCATCGAATTTTGGTATAGAACATATATGAAAACAGGAGGTATTTTTATGATTATTTGCATAAATAAAAATCATAGTGGGTGTTCTATTAAAAAAAATCGACTTTTTTCACTTTAAAAAGGTGCAAGATTGATTTCATAGTGTGTCCACCCTACATGGGTGTGGACAAAAAATGTGTATTTACTATATGAATTGATGCTTTATAAACTAGAAATTACTGCCCAAAAGCCCAATTTTAGATTTTGGCTATTTTTTATAGTGATTTGAAAAATAACTCCAGTTTTAAAAAATCACTCATAAACTTAATTATCTCGGAAACTACGCAGAAGTCGTCTATAATTTAAATTGGTAACCTATGTTTATTTTTGACAAGAAATTAAATATTGGGCAAAAAATGGGAGTGTTCCATTTAAAATTTTAGAGTTGATGTCGTCCCAGCAAAACTGGGACACATGGATACATCATATTTTAAAATAACTTCAAATTAAAAAAACTTTTGTATGAAACTTTTTTTTGTATCTATTACGGATTTCCAGATAGTAACTAAAGTGGGTACTTTTATGTGGAACACGGTGTACACTATGTCCCAGATTGCTTGTAATCACAGGGTTTCTCGGTAACCAGCAGAGATAGAACTTTGCGGTTTTCGCGACTCTGTGTCAATTTTTCGAGAAACTTTGAATGCCCCAAACAGAATTGTGCCAGATTGTTTCGTTCCCGAGATACAGAGTGAAATAGAAATTTTGCGCTTTTGGGGGTGGTATCATATTTCGGACACCCTGTCAGATAAAGAAAAGGTAAAAACTGCTATGGATAGATATTTTTACGTAGAGTCCAGTGCTGTAGACAAACCGTTTTTGAGATATAGCCCAAACTTAGTATTTTTTAAATGGGACACCCTGTATTTTTTGGTTCCAAAAAATTTGCCTTTTTTTTCTCTTTAAAATGATGTGTCACACTATGCACTTTTGACGTAAACTAAGCCTTATAAACGCAATATTAAAAGAAAAACGTAAGTTGGCCATGGAAATATGGCATGGAAACAAAAATCAAAACTATTTGTTTCTTAAATATATCAAATATTGCCGTGTTTATGCTCTTATCATACGAGTTACAAATAATTCTAACAGGTAAATTTATAGATATTAAGAAGAAATGAATAATTTTGAAAATAGTCATAAGTATGATATGATGGTTTGTTTTATTGAATGTCATGAAAACAGTGATCAAGCATCTGATTTATATTTTAACAGGTAAGCACCAAGCGCTTAAATTATTATGAACCTCCTTTCAAAATTTTTTTTCAATTCCACTTTGAGTTATGGACTATTTCCAAAAGCTTTTTTTATATCGTAGATATCCAGAAAGGCCTCAGCCACACAAGGTAATTTTTCGCCGAATTAAATTAAAT
This sequence comes from Kuschelorhynchus macadamiae, assembly GCA_030620095.1. NCBI lineage: Eukaryota > Metazoa > Arthropoda > Insecta > Coleoptera > Curculionidae > Kuschelorhynchus > Kuschelorhynchus macadamiae. The sequence continues at coordinate 1,614,960 of JAUTXW010001598.1, read as the reverse complement.
TTAATTAATGATGGATCATTTTCAAAGCACAGGGCTAAAACATATAATAAACGAAATCACGAGAACAATGAGATTGTTGTATTAGCAAGTATTCAGGCCAATCACGCGAATTCATGTAGGCATATTCAGGAAACAGTGGGGGTGTCAAAATCACAAACGCAAAAGATATTAAGAAAACATAAATATAAGCCTTACAAAGTAAATGTAGTACAACAATTGCATCCTGGAGATGCAGAAAGGCGTCTAAATTTTTGTAACTGGTATCTTCAAAAAACCCAAAATGACCCTGACTTCGGTAGCAAGGTTATATGGTCCGACGAAGCCTATATAAGTTGTAGTGGTATTTTTAACAGGCATAATAATAGGCACTGGTATACGGAAAACCAATTTTTAACAAGAGAACGTCAGCAGCAAGGAAGGTTTGGGTTTAGCGTCCCTTGCTTTGTATTGGGAACAAAGATTACATTCCATATTTACAATAATAATTTAACAGCAGATAGATATCTAGCAATTTTAAATCAAATACTACCGGATTTATTGGATAACTTGCCGCTAGCAAATCTGCACAATATTTACTTTCAGCAGGACGGTGCTCCTGCCCACAATGCGCAAATTATAAGGCCATTTCTATTTGAAAATTTTCACGATCGCTGGAATGGTACAAATGAACCAGTAGGGTAGCCTGCTAGGTCGCAGGCAAGATTTTTTCGTTTGGTCTTACTTAAAAAACAAAATTTACCTGAATCCAGTCAATACGAAGGAGCAGCTGCAAAATGCAATCATTCAGGCATTTAGATCATTGGAAGATAGACCTATAATAATGATGAATGATCTGTGTGCCAATTATGTGTTCGTGAGGGGGGCGGCCATTTTGAACAGTTTTTCTAGTTATATAGAATTTGTTTAGTATTGTGATTAAGTTTATCAAGATTATTAAGTTTATTTATTTCATAGTAAAAAAATGGTTATTAATTTTTTATGTTGTTTAATTTTGCTTCTGGACACTTTTAATATCTACCCATATTTCCATGGCCAACTTACGTTTTTCTTTTAATATAGCGTTTATAAGGTTTAGTTTACGTCAAAAGTGCATAGTGTGATACATCATTTTAAAGAGAAAAAAAAGGCGAATTTTTTGGAATAAAAAAATACAGGGTGTCCCATTTAAAAAATACGTTTGGGTTATATCTCAAAAACGGATTGTCTAAAAATGTGTGCGACTACAACACTGGATTCTACGTAAAAATATCTATCCATAGCAGTTTTTATCTTTTCTGTATCTGATAGGGTGTCCGAAATATGATACCACCCCCAAAAGCGCAAAATCTCTATTTCACCCTGTATCTCGGGAACGAAACGATGTGGCACAATTCTGTTTGCGGCATTCAAAGTTTCTCGAAAAAGTGACAGGGTCGCGAAAACCGCAAAGTTATATCTCTGCTGGTTTCCGAGAAACCCTGTGATTACAAGCAATCTGGGACACAGTGTACATAATTTGTTAATAAAAAAAATTGTAAGTACATTCAACATATAAAGTTTGATTGATTTTGAAAAAACGTGTGTAAACTTATTGTTTAGTATTACATTTTAATAACGTATAAATTAAGGAGAATAACAAAACGACAGATATATGACATTTTTTCTAATATGGAATAATCCCGACAAATCGCTAATCCGACAAAACCCCTTGCATTAATTTATCCGGATTAAAGAGGCTGTATTATATATATCATCAGTATTTAATAATACTTTTATATGATGAAAACAAGTTTTGATATTGTTGATATAAATTATAAAGAATAAAGGGCCCAGGTAATTACCTATGGCAGAAATTAATTAATTTGATATGCCCGCCTACCTTAATTAATGCTAAATATCGAAATTCGTCTGTGATAGTGGGTTGTGCTAAGATAAAAGAGTATCCTCGTCTTTTTCGAGTCGTATGTTAAATTTTATAACGAAATAAATCATAATGCCCGTCTAAACAGAAGACATTCCGGCTTTTTAACCCACCTGCTGACCGTTTTCCTTAACAGGTCAATTCGTGTTTTATCCTGTCTGCGAAGCGTAAAATAAAGTATCTTTTGACTTTATTATCCCACACACAAACCAGTTAGAAGCAATAGTGGTCGAGGACAAATATTGTGTAAAATTGATGCAACAAGCAAAGCGGCGACTTATAATACCAGATTAAAGAAAATAAAATAACTTATTGTTGTATAGACCACGAATGCTAAATCTTCCATAAACAAGCTGTCAAAGTTTCGTCTATGAAGCAACACTGAAGATAAAAAAGTCAGTGTGCCAGACGTATGTACACGTTTTCATTTGTTATCGTAATAATTGTTTACAATAGAAGCCGTTAATATTTACAAAGATAAGTATTTTAATAAAATTTTTGTAATTGTATTGAAACAATAATGTAGCAAAACGCATCAATACGATTAAAAGGATGCGGTAGATATTAATTAAATATGTACTTTAAATAAATAATTTGTCAGACAACACGTTGTGTTTGCTTTAAATATATGATTAATTATACCAAGCGGCTCAAAGAATAAGGTAGAAATAACATACTCTTTTTTTAATGATCCTAAACTTTGATTTATAATTTTAAACTACTTATAAATCTATATCAGATCCCCATTTTTATACTCTTAACAGAATCGACTAAGACGTCTGTTTTTTCAAAATCTGGCTTGGTTTAAATATTAACTGCCAATTTTCGCATATATATATATATATATATATATATATATATATATATATATATATATATATATATATATATATATATGCACATTGGATGACAGGAAAGAAAATTTAGATACCTTGCTGACCAGGTTATATATATATATATATATATATATATATATATATATATATATATATATATATATATATATATGCATATTTACCGGCCCTAATTTGGACAGCTTAAAATAAGGCAAGTGATAATTACTGTGATTTGTTAATCAATATTTCCGATCTAATTTCCCCCACTAACGTTTAATTAATTTGGAGGAAAATCTAATTTGAGAGAATAATTACATTAAAACTACTTAAAAGATTCCTAGACTATTGATAAATTGGACAGTAATGTTGGTCAATAATATTATGCAATATTGCCTACGATCCCAAATTAGAATTGCCAAGCATTATGAAAAGGGTCGAAAAAATACCATATTTTAATAACTATTTTTGTTCATTTAAAAATAAATGTATTCTAATAATAAACTGCTAAAAGGGAAATTAACAAATAAATAAATTTTAATTAATGTTTTCTCAAAATAAAACAATTTTACTTATTTTGTCTTGATTTTATTTTAACGTTATATTTTTTTAAGGAAGCTGAAATGACATACCTACTCACCTATTAGAAATACTTTTGAAGATATAAAATTTGCCATACTCCTATATTTTAGTAATCAATACATTTCATATTTATGGAGACTGAAGAAAATAAATGTGCTAAAAATATATTTTCATAAGAAAATCTAAATTATATTAAGGATGTTTGCTAATTCATTATTATAGGTATATTAAAAAGTTGGCTAAAAGGATTTTGGATTTCGTGAAAAAATCATGTAAACTAGTAAAAAAAGGATTTTAAACTAAGTTAAAAACCGCCGGATATACTTTTTTTAAATAAAAATAAAAAAGAAAACAGATTAAATAAAAATATGTAATTACAATGAAAACTAATAAAAAGGCACTTGTGATATAAAACGCATTTGATAAAAGGAGATTTTGATCGCTAAGAAAAGAAAACCAACAAAAAATGTTTACTTGCTTATATATATAATTTTCCTACATCATTTTTAATTAAGCCTGGATATCCATCCCTACATTTGGCCAGTGCCTCCTAATAAAGAATCACTTTTTGTTACAGCTCTTAAAACAATTTAACTTATCAATTCTTCATAAAACAGTTCAGTAGTACTATATACTGAAAATTGCGGCATATCGTTGACCTTAACTTTGGTCACTACTACTTTTTTTACTGATTATAATAGAGTATGTTTCTCGGCACAACGAGTTAGTGATTATTGACAGATTGTATATGTTCTTAAAGTTCACCAATCGGTTTTTAATATTTAAAAAAAGTTAAAATTAGTAAATTCTATACCCGTATTCACTAAAGAGATTTAAATTTAGACCAGTTCTAATTTGACAGTTATAGGTTTAAGATGACATTTTTAACAATTGCACAAATAATTTTTCTAAATGTCACAACTACAAAATGACAGTGGCAAGCGTAACATACCTGGCGAACTAAGATTTTTTAAGTACCATGGCGACTAGACCTGGTCTAACTCTTAAAACTTTTTAGTGAATACGGGGGTTATAGTTTTAATCTTGGAGACATCAACAGTTGGGTAAAACAGAAACATCGACTGTCCGCTATTAAAAAGGGACGTAAGTTTTTTTACCATCAATTTTTTGTCAAATCTTCTTTACCTACATCACATTTTATAAACTTTAAAATATTAATGATAATATTTATTAATATATATAATATAATAAATTAAATTAGTCTGAAGTCCTTCAGATTTAAGTGCGAAGAAATAATCACTTTGGGCTCGATTTAAGGGGGATTAAGGGGGAATAACTCTAAAACGCGTTGCCATTTCAAAGTCTTATTAACTACTCAAAAAGAAAACATCATGAGTAATAGTTTTGTTTCTTCTTTTATATTTTTTTCCGTTTTAAAAAAATTGTATTTTTTTGTTTATTGAAAAACTGTAGACTTTCCGATATTCTGTTATACACAATATCCTGCTAAGGTATAAGGGGTATGCGCAGTATAGAGAATGTGCGTAAATATATATGCCTCAAGTGCTATAAATAATAAAAAATGAAGTTGTTGTAATATATTAAGATGAAAGTTTTCGCAATTCAAATAAAAACTATAACCAATTAAAAAAATCGTAAATTTTGAACGAATTTTTCGTTTTACGAAACAGAAGTCTTGACCTTTCGTAAAAACATGAACACTCGTCCTGTAATAGCCGCACAGTAAATAGAATTATCTACTTTAGTAATATCGATGTGTGCACATTTTCGTTTTAAAACCCATGTGTGGTTACTGTTGAACTAATGCTACTACTGTTATACTTTAATATTACAAAAACAGAAAGTCATTAATATTTAAGCTTTTTGTTTAGTAGTATTCATATATTTAACGAAAACATACAACGGCTACATTAATTCGATCGACAAAATACAAAATTAAATTTTTAATTGTCCATTACGTATAATTAGGGAGATTATACTTTGCAGTTCACACTATTCAAGTAAAATTAAATGACCCAAAATGCTTCAAAATCGGCCGTGCATGATTAGCCTTAGCGAATGACGCTACTAAAAAAGAATGTCCACCGATCTTCTCACAGTTAATTCTTATTTTCTTTTCTTGTCTGGTCGATCCAATCACCTGAAGGATATTAATTCGTTTAACATTCATAAAGAAATGTCGTTTCTTTGTTTATCTGAAGCAACATATCAGAACTGCAATGATCTTTTTTAAATGTGTGCCTTAATTAGCCCCAAAATAAATTATCTTATAACAATTACAGTCTATAAAAACCGCAGATCAGGCTGATATTTTGCAACATCTCGCGCTACATTCTGATAGTAATAGTGAAACTACCCTTTTTATATATTTATTATATAATTTTTTTCTTGTTTCTTTTGCGTTTTTTTCCAGTTCCTTCTGAGACAATTAGTTCAATAAAGGGTGTTACATTTTTTGCACCACCTACAAGTTTATCTTGCGGAACTTTTTTTGCAGCACTCTGTATGAATTCTGATATAAAATTTAAACTCTTTGATCATTTCTTTAACTCTTTCATATTTTACATTATTCTCACATCTATCACAGTTTTCGACTTATTTGCAATAATTGCCATAGATGCAAATTAAGTGTAGGCTAAATTATGAAACTGGAAAAAAAGGTAGTAGGCTGAGGCAGGTCATTTGTTAATTCTGATCTTTAATCTGACATTTCGTAAGAAATATTTTTTTTGACGTTTCAGTAGTTGTTTCGAGCTGTTCAATGATGGTTGAATTTACAAATCAATAATATGCAGAAATTCATTTCATTTATGGACATGCCAACGGCAATTGTTATGAAGCCAGACGACTCTATGAACAGAAATATCCAAATCGCATGGTGCCCAGTAGACAAACATTTGCAAAGGTACATAATCGGCTATGTGAAAATGGATCATTCAAGAAATTCACTCATTTAGCAGGAGCAAATAGAACGGTTAGGACTCCTGAAGTCGAGGAAGCAGTCCTGAATGCAGTAAAAAATGACTCTGCTAGCAGTACGAGGAAAATTGCAGCAACACTTAACATTTCATTTGTGCTCGTGTGGAAAATTTTATTAGACAACTTAATGTATCCTTACCACATCCAAAGGGTTCAAGCTCTTCTCCCACGTGACTTTCTACAAATTTATTGGAAAAGTTATTTGGAAACAAGATTTTATTTAGCGATGAGGCAAATTTTTCTAGAAATGCAATACTTAATTTTCATAACAATCATGTTTTATTATTTTCTGTTGATAATTAAAATTTACTTAGTTTTTAAGAGGCTTTTAAATTTAGGTATGAGGTTTGACTTAGGGCAAAAGGAAATGGACGTGTCTATCTTTGTTTTTTTTTTAACTTTACTTTTCAATCTGACATTAATATCTCGTAGCTGTAAAACGACTGATCTTAAGTATAGATTATAGAACCTGCTTCTTCAAATATGAGTTAAATCTTGTAGAAAATCTAAAATTCGAAATACAAAAATATGGTAACAAAAATAGGTTAAAACCATCGAAAGTCATTTGTAACCATATTCCACCACTTTATCTCAAATTTCTTTTATAAGGAATAATTTTGTACACTTATTATTCAGGTTGGCTCCTTTCCATATTTTCTGTTAAACCAGTTCAACACAATAAAAGTATAAAATAAAATTTGTGACGCAACATTATGCGGTGACTCATTTTCAACTTATTTTTATAAAAAAACCGAGCGAAAAAAGATGGTGCCATCATAAATACCAACTCTACACTCTCTCAAACGAGTATGGCCTTCGAGAACAAAATTTATGAACTTGCCGATATAATGCTGGAGGCTTTGTGCTAAATAATCTCGATCGTACCGTACCTACTTCAACGGCTACAAAATACCAATAGATAGTCGCAATATTAATTCGTTAAGCTATTCATTATTCTTAACGGCTGAATTCAAATAATTAAAATTAATTTAATTTAGCAGTAAGTTTTTCGTTCCTTAGGTCATTAATTTAAGCTTAGGATATCTAATTATGCATTTGCATACTTGCATAATCAAGTAATTTTTGTAAATAAATGCATATTCGGCAATAATTGAGACAATAATCCATAATATATTTCTGTTTTCCGAGAAAAAGACTATATTTAATAGTAATATTTAATTAATAATTTTTATATTTAATTATTTTGGCTATGGTAAAAATAAATTTCAAATAGGTAATTTCAACCATAACAAAAAAGGGTTGATTCTTACAACCCGAGAACTAAAAGAAACAACAAATTTTGATCTCCACAGCCTTTTCCACAGGGCCAAAACATTCGAAATCCATTGAAGACTTATGCAAGGCCTTTATCAACGCAGATAATCCATTAAAAAGTAATCCTATCCTGAAGAAATTTTTGGAACACTAATCAATGCATTGTGAGAGAAAGTGGCAAACAAAAGTATGTGGGTTTCGCTAGATGAAACAGCTGATGTAGAACAAACATGTGTAGCTAATTTTATATATTTATTATAACTTTTTAATATTTGCTGAACTGAAAAAAAAATATAAGGTCTACTAGCCCAAATTTTAACATCCTGCTATCCAGTGAATAATAATTTAAAATTTTGGACATTCATCCTTATGTAAATAGCCGTATGACTTTGTATTTTTTTAAACAACCTGTTATCGTGTACTCAGTTGGTAGGAAGTAAGTTTTGTATCCATGAATTGTGAAAATTATTTCTTTTTAGTGGATTCGTTGCAGATATTACAGGAATTATATTTTGGTGCAGGAATGTTAGTTTAATTATTCGAATTAATTAATTGTGAAAATATTTTTTCTTTAAAAAATATCTTCACAACACATAACTGCAAACAGGGTCCTTAAAGTAAGCTTAGAAATGGAAATACAGATCCAAGTCATTGTCACTGTCGGATTGTTACATGCTGGCAGAATATTGCATTTCTACTTCATACTTATCATAAAAAGCATTTATTCTTTTCAAACCTTAATTTGTAAAATTTGGCCAGGTCCGCGTTAAGGCAAATTGGTACCCTATGCACATTTTTTTTGTCCCCCTCCCCACACTTATAAGGTTTTTAACAATATATTTTTCAAAAACTTCAACTTCAACAAATAATGAAAAAACAAACCAACGACTTTCTAACAATGATCAGTGGTAATAAAACATACACATACATAAAAAAAAATGCCGACAATTTTATCGTTTAAAAAGGTTTCTTCCTTGACTTTTCTTGGGCAAAATCATTAATAATATCATCATAACTTATATTTTTCGTAACACCGCATTTCAAAGATAAAGTGGAAAGGACATTTAGACTTTCTAGCTTTATGGCCGATCTAAAATTGTTTTTAATTCTTGATAGTTTTGAAAATGATCTTTCAGGTGAAGTATCAGCAACCAATTGATAAGTAAATTCGCAGAGCGATGTTGAAACTAGGAAATATTTCTTTTAATCCATTTTCTATTTAATAATTGCAAATTTTCAATAGCGATTTAATAGTGTTCCATAAATGTACTTTTCAATTAATGCATTCTTGAATAAACGAAGCATCTAAATCATGTTTGCAATTTTTTATTAACTCTTCTCCTTTTTTAACTATTGTTTCATTTTTTAAGTTCCACAAATTTGTTAGGACATAAAATAGCTCATAAATATGTTGGTAAGTAACTAAGCGTTTTTTAGATCTGCCATAAGTACATCGATGATAAAGCAAAATGTTTCAATGAAAACGATGCTTCTTCACCAACACTGTCATCAAACTGAACCATTCTTCATTTTTTTCTGCCTTACTTTTATGTCTTTGTCTTATCTTGTAAAACATTTATAGCTTCTTGTACGTAAATTCCAAAAGCATTTCTTATTGAGTGTAAATATTTTATAAGTCCTTCCAATTTTCGAATCACTTTGACTTTCATCGGTGCTCAGTTGGGAAACTGAAATTTTAGTTTCATTATGCCCAACGTATAGAGCTTTAGTACCATCAGCTTTTGCTGACCACCTAGATTCTGAAAGATTTCACAGTAGGCGACTTTAAATTTTTTGATAGAATTCCCCATCGATATATAGAAGCTGAGAAAAACGTAGATATTTTGCAAAAACAGAAGAACAAGGGAGCATCCTCACATGACTCTGCTGCCAGAGAGCCTGACAAGTTGAGCAAATGTGCTGAACAAGGTACATACTCTACAAGTTTGTTATGGCTTTTAATCGTGGCTCGCAGCCCTGAATATGCACAGGGCATATTTGATGAATTTTCATGAGACTGACCTCGAGAATCCATGTCACGAAAGTCAGTCAATGGGATATATTTAAAAAACCTTTCAATTGGTATATCTTCAGACAAGACATAGCGGACTAATAATGCTAGCTGATCAATATTAAGACATCTGGTGTTGAATCTATTATTAAGGAGTAATATTTTGGCTTTTTAATTTATCAATAATTCTTTTTGATACCTCTTTTCCCTTTAAAAACTATAATTTCTTCACAAATAAATAAATGCAATTGCAATTGTCATGGTTCACATTTCCAAATTTAGCAAGATGTTCCCGTAAAAACCGGATCAAATTCAGCAATGAGTTATAAACATCCCAAAAAAATAATTAATTTTGAACTGATCCAATTTCCGAATATTCCCCTCGAAGTGCACCTAGTTGTTCATGTAACTATAGTTGCAACGACACGTTTTAAAACATCACGCCAATATTGTACTGCTTTTCAGTATGGATTTACAAGGGAACTATCTATTCGGTTAACTACTTTACTTCTGGTAAATAAACATATAACGCTAGATCTATGGTTCTTCTCGTAAAAATAAACGCCAAAGAATACAAAACACACAAGCTTTTTAGGAGGAATAAAGTAGCCAATCTCTAAATTGTTTTTCCCCATTTAACATTTTCTTGTTAAAATGTTGTTTTGTTAAATATCTGTTTACACCTGTAGAGTGCTCTTTAACAGCGGATGCTATAAAATCAGCATTTGGATTTTGTTTTGGAGGTTTTCTAATAACTGCTTCTATAGTGTTATCGTTAATTATCTAGTCAGCTGGGTCTTCAGATATTCTAATACTAATTATGTTGGTGATGGTATTTGTATTGCGAATATTCCAGTGTCTTCAAGGTCTGTGTATGTAGTGCCGGACTGGACCGATTAAGTGTCATCATTGTGCTCTGATGAGGTTGGATTAGGGGCATGTAGCTCAATAGGTGTAGACAGAGAAGGAAAAACGAATGAAGTTTTGGAACTTTTCTTAGAAGCAACATTTAATTTTCAATTTTTCTTGTGACTTCTTTCTATAGGCCGCCCCACTAAGTCAATTTCGTTTTTCCATATTTTAAAATTCACTAAAATGATGAAATAAAATCACTCATTACCAATTAAATAATATAATTTTAATTACCAAATTTATTTAATTGAGAAAACTCACACACGGAAACCTGAGTGAATTTAAATAAAACTTTATAAGTTGCTATGTACCACGCCACAAGTGATCGATGATCACAAAATAATAAACCATTTGTTTATCGGTAGTTACCCGTCTGCCGTCCGCTCCAATGGTTCGAGGAATCACCGAGAAAACTAAGAGTAGTGCCAAACTTTACTGAACAAAATTTAGTAAACTTTGGTAGTGCCATCTAGAGCTGTAAATTCAAGTAAAACCAAATAAAGTAAAATCAAATAAACAGTATTATTGACTGCGTTCAGCCGACCCGCCTGGTAAACAAATCAGTCCGATCAGTGCAAGATAGGTATTTAAATTTTATCTTTTATATTTTCGGATAGTATTTTGATTAAAAATTTTGCCACCCTTTGCCAGCCAGCCACCCTAGGCGTAATGGGTAAATCGACCATGTTGACAATATGGCATGCGCGTGCGTAGATTCGAAATTTCCGATGTATAAAAAATGCTTGACTTTTCGGTCTTAACTATCTTACCTCCTCTCATAATTACATGAGCACACCGAGAAGACTCGATAGCTGTGCCGCACATTATGCGCGCATTAACAATGAATATAAATTGTGTAATTATCCCCCTCCAAATCTCCGCTTTTTGCTTATTTAAAATATTTGTCGTTATATGTCTTAACTTTTTTTTCCACTAGAAAAATGCGTTATTACAATGGACTCTATTAACAATATTAGTGTAGAATATTTAAAACTAACAAGAGACAGTCCGAACTAAATTTGAATAGAAGGTGAAATTAAAATACATTTTTACTTCCCTCATAAAACGGGAAGTATTAAGATCGTGAAAAAATCTCCTCCATTACTAAAAAACTAATTATCCAATTTACCTAAAATTTTGAACAAAAATCGTGTTACATAGAAATGAACTGGTAACATTTTGGTACGAATCCAAGGTAAAACTACTTATTAGATTGATTTCAAATTTTGTGCAAGGGCTAAGAGTGATATAGAGATAAACTGATAGAATTATGGTACGAATTCAAAATGGCGGTCAAATAAATTGTTTTTGAAAAAACATCTTTTTTAATTGGTATAAACTAGTACGAATTAAATATGATGGAACAAAATGAAGGTCTTAAAAAATCAATGTAAAAGCTATACAATTTATTTTTAATTATACCCAACAATCAAATTTGACATAGGTAAAAACTGGTAAATCACAATAAAAATGTTTGAAAAGTATTTCCTGATTTTCTTTCGTTGAATCAAGCACCGATTTACATGGGGTGTAGTTACCCCCTCCCCCCCTTAGAAATATTGTTTTCGCATGAACAAAATTTAATGTTTTTTAAATACAATATTTTTAACATCACAAATTAGCCAGAAAATAAATGACTACAGAATAACTGTCTCATTTGATGAATATATTGAATTTAAGCGTGAATGAAGAACGAAACACAGCCATAAAATAATTAACTGAAAATGTGGATTTTGAACAAGCCTTACTAGATATTAAAAATTAAAATAAATAAACTTAACTCTCTGTACATTGTACTGTAGATAATTATGTAAATTTTATTATTATTGCCCATCCCTGTATCGTCTGGAGAAACATGGTTTTCGGTTTGAAAACGACTAAAGACATGACCAAAGTTTACAGAATATTTAATTCGGTAAACTTTGACGTTACTTACAGTTTATATGTGTGAAGAATAACTATGAGGTTTCGCATTAGAGATTTAACAACTCGGAAACAAAGGGAAAAATTGGAAAAAAATAGAAAATTTAAATAAATTCGTATATGATTTAAGCATAAAAATAAATACTAATTGTTGTAAAAAATATCAAATACATTTTCTTGTTTTTAAGTTTAGAACAAAAAATAAAAGCTCAGTAAGGAGACAAAAACTCCATTTATATCAGGACTGTTTATGTTTAAACAAAACATTTAAAACAGTTTTTTAACATGTTTTTACCTCTAAAGTAATGCTTAAAATACTATTATTATTACTTTAATGTATTCGCTGCATAGCTATGTTTTTTTTATTAGATTAATGTTTTGTTATTAAAGATTTGATTCTAAACCTTTTTTTTTAGTTTTAAGTTTAAATAAACAAGTAAATTTTTAAAATAACATGTAATGCTGTCTCAAACACGTCTTGAATACTGATTTCAATCAATATGTTTAAAACACTACAACCTTAATTTCTGTATAAATAAATTACCGAAATCGTAAATAAAATAATACACTGTATTCTTTAACTTTTGAGTATTAGCAAAATTTATAACTAAAAACAAATGAAGTCAAAAACTTTATTATTTTGCAATTATTTCCTTCTTATCAATTTTGACCAATTACTGACAAAGATTGATATTTCATGTTTAATTTTCAAGTGGAAAAATTGCCTGACAACAGCAGTCAACAGTTTTTCCGGAAAAAAAATCGGAAAAAAATAATTATTTAGTTAAAATGAGTATGAAGTAATTATATTATGTTTTTTAGTTTAATAATTATTGTTCTTTCTGTTATATTAAATAAAAATATTGCTATATTAAATATTATTTATTGAACTCAGGAAATAATCTTATAAAATATTCTTCGTTTCCATAGGAAAAATTGGAATATTAATTTCTAAGAAATTTGTTCGCGCAAGTGGAAAAATCCTCATCTTCAACTCGGATATTTAAAACCACAAATGCTGTTGCTATTTGTTAAACAAATTTCTTAAAAACTCGTTTTTCCTAATTTTTCCAGAAAAATTGGATTTACCAGGGATATTACCTCCGAAAAAACTGTGTATAGTACCGGTGGAACTGACGCAGAGAAAACCGGTGCATATATCTTTTACTCGGTTTTTATTAAAGTCTATTAAAAAGATATACAGGATTAATAAAAAATAAGCAATATGTTAATTCAGTTACTTCAAGAAACTGAAATACCTTTTTGTAATATACACTTGTTGCGTCGAGGTTCAGAAGCTAACGTTAAAAAAAATGTGCGAATTACAAACTTGAATCATGAATCTTGTTTCATTCATTCCCAACAGTTGATTTTATTAGATTCTATAAAATCTCAGAGGACTGTGATTGAGACAATTACTGCTGGCAGAAATATTGCAACACATTTACATAATTCATTACCTTCGAGAGAAAAGCTAGAAAAAAAAACAAAAAGAGCTTAATATGCTTATTTAAAAAATTATCTAGCCTGTCCCAACCCGATGGAATTTTCCTATTATATGCTAGACAAACTGGACGAGCTAAGAAGGCCTCTTATTTTGTTAGTAGCTGAAAATACTAATATACCCTCACCTTCATCGAATCAGTGGTTTTTAGTTGGACATTTGCTAAGCTTGCTTAAGCAATTCGAGGAAATTACTAAACATTTCAGTTCATCAATGTGTAGAATTTCAGAGGTTATTCCAACAATATTTTCATTGAATACCTTACTTTTAGAAATAAGAGAAGCAGGCTTGTTTATAATGCGAGAAACATTAAAAGATAATATAAAGAACAGGTTTTTAGATATAGAACTAAGTGATAACTTTCCTTTGCCACCATTTTAGAGCCAAGATATATGTGCAGTTTTTTTAACAATAAAGATCACATAAAATCTAAATTTATCAAAATCATAAAATCAGAAACGCGGACAGACATTTGCAGCAGCATCCATTATTTCTATTGAGTCTACTGTAAGCTCGGATTCCGATGATGAAACACTCAGTCGCTTTAAGAAAAAAAAACCCTGTGTCTGTTTGGGATATAGTAGCAAGAGTTGCTTCTACTTATTATTTTTCAGAAGAGACTGGAACTATCAACGGTGTAGACGCCAAAATTAAGAAATACTTAGAAATATTATTAATTGAAATAAAAGACTGTCCTTATTCGTGGTGGAAACATAACAAAAAAGACTTTCCTATATTATTAAAATAAGTATTTATCCGCGCCAGCAACCACAATATTTAGTGAATGACTTTTTTCGGGAGGCGGGTAACGTCTTTGAGGAAAAATGTAACCGACTTTCTCCAAAATATGGTGAAATGTTAATATATTTACATCATAACATTCCGTTGATTAATTTTAAATATTAAACAACAGTAATTTGATTTATGGTATTAAAACAAGTAATGAGATTTTTATACAAAATATTATCTATTTTTTATTCTTCATTTTTTTCATTTGTCAGTTTGTGAGCGCCTGTTTTGAGTTTCATATATTAAAGTATTATTAAAAGGAAAAGCACTGGATTTTCTTTATACGGTGAATTAAAAGGTTATTCTCCTTATTTCTTAGGTATTTTGAAAACGCCGGATATTCGGCCAAATAATTTAGTATCTGGCCAAACCGAATATCCAACTAAATTAGAGAAAAGTAGCCGGATATTCGGCTTGGGTCGGATAAGCCGAGTATTCGTCGCATCCCTAGTTTAGACTTATTTAAGATTGGAACTCTACGAAATTCACCTTGTAAAATAAAATGCTTTTGTTCTGCACCATAAAAAAAATTTTAAAAATTAAATTTAAAAAACTTGAAATCTGGTACGTATGTGCCAAAAAATAACATAGTGGTTCTGTGGGAGCTAGGTTTACGAATTTCGCAGTAAATATAAAATAATCAAAAATGTCATTTATTTTTTGATAATAAAATCTCAAATACATATTTTTCCCGATAAAGTAGACCATCGAGAATTAACATGACTTGCAAAATGTGAATGTGTACTCACCAAAATTAACATATAATTATCATTCTAGTAATCAAAATGTAATGTATCATCATTATAGATCCTTGACACCGTACGTATGTGAAATGTTACTGAATATTCATTACATTTCGATCCATTTAACTAATGTTTTCCTTGAATTAGTTCACATTTCATATCAAGTACACTCTATTTGTTCTTGACAATTATACTTCTAGCTATGCAATTTGCAACTGCCTCTGGGTCAGTCCAGGACAAGCCATTCCATCAATAAATAATTGTTACAACATGCAAATGTATGGGAAGTAAACGAAGTTTAGTTCCAATAAACAAGTACCATTAAAATTGTAAATGTATGAAAGGATGTTTAATAACTAGATTGTAATCAATTTTTAATATGAAAAGTTGTATTGATAAATCATAAACGATATTTTATTGTAGTACTGCTAATGAACAGGAAATAACTTTTTAATAATCAAAAGTTTTTAGTATCCAAGATTTTCTTATATTCAAAGATATCTATACTTTAAATCGCGAGACGTTTATTAATTTATTTGTTTTTTAGAAATGGCCTATATACAAGACGAAAAGTGGCCTACCTTTCGTTTGTGTACTGCATCATTTATCAATATCATATTTCTATGAACTTTCCTAACACTGGAACCTGTAGTGGAAGATAGATCAAAATACAAGAGTTCTAACCACACTACACCACAACTTGTTACGTTCTGGAAGCGCGTTTCGCTAACCAAGTTAGCATCATCAGCAGATGATATAAACTGTTTATATCAGTAGTTTATATCAGTATAAAACAGTTTATATCATCTGCTGATGATGCTAACTTGGTTAGCGAAACGCGCTTCCAGAACGTAACAAGTTGTGGTGTAGTGTGGTTAGAACTCTTGTATTTTGATCTATGAACTTTGTTCAAAGACTTAGTTTTATTTAAGTGAACAGAGAATCATTTTTACTTCAGTTTACTAATATTGTAATGGTAAAAAATTACCCTCTCATATTTTAGCAATCTTCATGTTTCAGGGTACATCTATGTCGACTTAGCTATCTGTCTGAATTAATTTACCAATTACTTTGAAATTTCAAAAATATCAAATATGATATGGGGGAAGGTACAATTTTCAAGTAAATCCAATATGGTGAAACAAAATGGAGGCGTAATGAAACTTTCTTTTTATAAAGGAAAATACAAACACTTTTTTTTTGGATAAAAAGACAATTAAAGTGAAAAGTAAGGAAATGGAAATGTTTAAATAAATTGTAACAGAAAAAATCGACAAGTAAAAAAATAAAAAATATAAAATAACTATTTTTTTGAATGGTATGCTGGTGTCTCGATCAATGTTTTTATTGTAATTGTATTAGATATATGCATGCGTATGTAGCTGTGATGGATATATCTATGGACAGTGTCGGGCTGAGCCGGTTTGGCCCAGGAGTCTGTAATGTTTCTGACCCAAAAAATAAAACGCATAAATAATTTAATTTGTAAAATTACTCTTTTGAGTGTTTCTGCTGTTATAATCAAAAATAAAAGGAAGAAAGCCATCAAACGTTAAAAGACCATGCACAAACCTTATAAAAAACCGGCTTCTGTACATTTTGCCGAATTTTTTATAAGTTGCATTTTTTGACCTTGTGAATAAAATATACAATGGACACGTCAAAAGCGTGAGAGCAGTTTTGTAAATGCAGCCTTCAAAAAAGTCCTTTAGAAAAGCTTAGTAGTGCGAAACATAAATAAATTATTAGTTTTAAGCTTGTATGCCAGCAATATTTCTTGGGATGACTTTTTTAGGTATTTTAATATTGTGAAATATTTTTCGGCAGATTATAATTTCAAATATACAGTGTGTCCACGGATGGCGTTTACATATCAACCCAAAATTGAATTTTCAAGAAAGAGTTATTTTTAAAAAATGTTTCTTCTTCAAAAATATACCTTCTAAATTGAGAAACCTTAAATTGATATAGTTTAGTCGGTTAGCCATTCTTTATGTGCAAATTTGGAAAAAAGTTATTTTAAATATAAGTCTATTTACTGTATGATTCTTGAATATATCGTTAGCTACTATCGAGTGAAGGAAACCTTAAATAGGAAAAATACATCGTTACTTAAAGTGCGTTTTGTAAAGATATTTGTATTTATACAGGATGTCGCAAAAAAGCGGTATAAGGTATCACTTCAGGTATTTTAAATAGACCACCCCATATAATATATCTAGATCTAACGATTAATTATAATCTTATAGGGGAACACTGTTACTTTTCAAAGCTCACTATTTTTTTAGCAGTAATTCAATAGCAAATGAAAAGAAGCGACAAGAATGATACAAAATCGTAATCAATAGTGATATATTAAAATAGTTACTCGTTATATATATATATATATATATATATATATATATATATATATATATATATATATATATATATATATATATATATATATTAAATCACTTCCTTGCTAAATTACTTTTTAAAAAATTATTTTATTACTCAAAAATACAAATTTAAATATATACATTTGAACTTGCAAAGTAACGTTTAACAAAATGAATTCGAGCTAGACTGAACTAACTTTTATACAAAGAAAAATAACTATTTATATGTTTCGTTATGCTGACTTAGTGGGAACTGTTTACTTCGTTCTTGAACACTTGAGTCAGGACGTGGGTTCTGCTGATGAAGCTTTCGTAAACAAGTAACACCTGCTGTTTATGAGAATAGTATGATCTACGTTGTTAACTGATATGTGATACTTTTTGAGATAAGCTTGGCTTTCTGAATAACTGCGTTGGCGGGTGACGGCTGATAGTCTGGGAACCAAGGTTAGCATAACTTGTATGATGAAATAGCTGGTAAGAATAGATATATAACTCCCCCATCAAGATGAAAGTTGGTACGTGGAAGCAACTTTCAAGCTTAATGTTTGTTCAGGTTTAGTTCTATTTCTTCAGATTCTTCTGTTGGTTCACCAACACGTATGTTTGGTCGTCTTTTTGGAAATATTCTTCTCCATTGTACAAAATTTGTTCTGGACCTTGGTGGAGAAGGTGGGTAGTCATCACTATTGGCATTGACAATTCCAAGGTTTTCTTCTACAACATTTACAAAATATGTACAGGATAATTAGACTGATGATCAGAGCTATGGTCAGGATCGTAAACCAACCGATATGTTTCTTTACGAATGGTTGATTGATTAGTCTGTCCAACTGATCAGAATATTCATTTAATTTATGTTGAGCGATATTTAAGTTTTCTGTGTCAATGTCGTGTAACTTAAGAAGCTTCAAGTCTGGTATATGAATCTTCTCAGGATAATGGCTGCAGCAATCATATGGAATTTGGATTGGAACGTTGCTGTAGGTAACATTGTCATAAATATTTACAAATTTCTTCGCTAGAACTTTGGTGCTGCCAATAAATGCACTACACTCTGGTTGAAGTTTGATTATCGTGTTGGTACTGATTGTTTGGGTAACAACGTCTCTGGAACCACATTTAATAGTCACAGGTAGAGGGTCTGCAACGGCAACTAACCAGGAGTTTTGATTAAGTTCTTGCACATGATAGTCTTTGGCTAAGATAACTGAAACTTGGCACGTTCTTGGAAGGCCATTGATTAATCGTAGTAACTGGGCTTCACAAACAGCATCACTGTCTATTGGATATGGCAGGATGTTGGAACATATTAGTGGTCGGCTGCTCAAAGATTTACATGATTCCAAGTTGCGAATTGTTATATATAATAATGAATCATCGTTTCGCGCAATTAAATTATTTGTTATTGAAAGAATGTGGTGAAGACCTGTTCGATTATCCAAAATTGGTATTGGATATAAATGAAAGAGAATATATTTTTCTGGATCAACTAATTGGATTTCGAGAACAAAAATTACTTTTGAATCATATTGATATGCCTTTAGTTCTATGATTTCGAGATATTGAGCCACACTTGAAGGGTGAATTAACAAAGGTAAATTATTTCTTTGCAATGATTGAGATATGTGCTTTAGTGATTCCATTAAGTCAAAAGGTATAATAATTGAACTGTGTAAAATCCGTAAACGGGCGAAAACAATTGAATGTATAATATCATTCAAAGAATTTTCAAGAAATGAATAACTTTCCATTAATAGTTCGCAAATATTTAATATTTCTATTTGAGAGGAATAATATTTCAGATCGTCAGAAATATCCAGTATTGATTTTCGAATTTCTATAATATCATTATTGAATGTTTCTTCGTCAATTTTAAGTTTCTGAATAGTTGAATTAAATTCTTTTATTACTGAGGTAGTTACTGAGATTTGATTTTTAAGAAGATTTTCGATTTGATATTCATCATGTGTTATTTTTTCTATACAGTCATTAAAATATTCGCCATCGGAGGCATCTAAGTTTCCTGTAATTGCTTTCCAAAATGTTCCTATACCATTAAAAATTCCACGTTTTTCTCTAAGAATGTATTTTTTAGTATCTGCCATTATCTCTGTATATTTTTGATTTACAGCTCCTGATATTTGTCTAAGAAGACTAATATGTGTTAATACTTCAGATTTAAATGCTTTTATTCGTGGTACGTCTTCGTTGATATTATTAATAAGGTTTTCTAAAATTCTATCATTATTTACAATTGTATCCTTAATTGGTTCTAAGTCTTTATATACAAGTAATGTCCATTTGTCATTCGAGATTCTTATTTTTGCTTCTTCATGAAAGAAGACTCCTATCGTGTTGTTAATTGGACTTATGGAGTATTGGGACTGGACGTCTGATGACAGTCTGAGGATGGTCCTGGAAGAGAAATTTGCTCGTAGTATGGTTTTAATCTATCAAAATTTATTTTAGATTTTTGTTTAGTATTAGGATTTAATAAGAGGGCTGAGTTTTGATAAATTTCGAGAATTTCGAAAGGGCCATTAAATTTGTTTTGAGCTTTATCTTAAATTTGGGATTCGCGTACATATACTTTTTCACCTATTTTATATTCATGAGGATGTTTGGGAACATGTTGATCAAAACGTTCTTTTGCTTTTTCTTTTTGTTGTTTCGTTTTATCACGAGCAGATTTATAAAGAAATTGCATACGATTGTTTAAATCGCGTATGTATTTTGATATAAGGGTTTTCTCATTATATAGGATTTCAGAGGGTCTAGAAGAAGTGTGTCCGAAAATTAGTTCAAAGGGCGTAAAACCGTGGGTTTTATTTTTCGTGTTATTGTAACAAATAACAGCATACGGAAGTACGTTGAACGGATGTTCATGTGGGTTTTCGGTTTGATTAGCTCTTATCATTTCGCTAAGTGTAACTTGAAATCTTTCCAGAGAGCCGTTTGATTGGGGGTGACCTACACTTGAAAATGTTATTTTTATGTCGTATAGTTCACATAGGTCTTTCATTAGTGTATTATTAAATTCACGGCCATAATCACAATGGATTCGTAGTGGGGTACCATAATGTTGGAAAAATAAAATAATAGTGTTAACAATAGTTTTTGCCGTTTTATCTTCAATTGTTTATTTAGTAAGTTCGTCTCGTATTGTCAAAGCATAGTTCTTAGATGGATATTCAAATATATCGATATTTATTCGTTCAAATGATGTTTTCGGTGTTTCTGTTATCACTAAAGGGTTGCTTAAATTTTTTCGGCATATTTTAATTTTTTGACATGTTTCACAACTTTTTATAAAATTTTCTACATCTTTAATCATTCTGGGCCAATTATATTTTTCTTTGATGCGTCTTAAAGTTTCGTTAATTCCGCGATGTAAATTACTTTCGCCTAAATGGTATTGTTCCAATATAATTGGTATTTGGTCTTTATCTCGGATGGTTACAATATTTTGACAAATACATATTTTAATATCTTTGTCTGCAAAGATAATATTTCAAGAATAGGAAGGTCTATTTTATTTTCGAGAAAATATGTTGACGAAAGGTCAAATTCGTTTGATCCTGTATAAATAATATAGAAAAGATGTTGGACTACATTTTCTGGATCGAGTAACAAAGGAATTATGTAATATTTCCGATTTTTAACTGTTTTACTAGAGAAAAAATTTAGTCTCTGTATTGAAAAATCTGCATTTTCTTCAAAAATGTCTTCTAATATTTCATGATGTAATGTTTCTCCTAAATTCTTTTGTTGAAAAAAGGTTATTATGTTTTTATGTGATTTATTTAGAAGTTGTTCGTTTGAAGTTTCAATTTTTGAATAATCAATTAAAGATTTTGTTTCGTACATATTAGCCAATGTGTTGTAATCTTCGGTTATTTTTTCATCATCGAAATTTAAATTTGAGTTATTAGATTTGTCGTCTTCGTCTTGATTTGTCGCAAAAATAGAGAGTTTTGATTGGAATTTTGCGCATTGATTAAAATGATTAATTTTAATTTTTGATAATGCGTCTGCGTTTTTATTGATCTTACCGGGTTTGTAAATTATTTCATACTCATATTCTTCGAGTTTAAGTCTCCAGCGTGCGAGTCTACTACCTGGGTCTTTGATTGAAAAAAGCCAAGTAAGAGGGCGGTGGTCTGTGATTAGTTTAAATTTTCTGCCAAAAAGATACGGGCGAAAATGTTTTACTGCCCATACGATTGCAAGGAGTCACGTTCAATAGTTCAATAATTTGTTTCGGCTTTACATAGGGTTCTAGATGCATAGCCAATTGGTAAATCTTTTCCTACAGGTCCTTGTGATAATACAGCGCCTATTGCAAAAGCACTAGCAACTATGTTCAAAAGAAATGGTTCGTGAAAATTTGGGTATATAAGAATTGGGTCAGAAATTAGCAATTTTTTCAGTTCGTCAAAAGATTCTTTGTATTCAGAATCAAAGTCAAATTTTATTTCTTTTTTGAGTCAACGAGTAAGTGGTTTAGAAATTTTCGCAAAATTAGGAATGAATCGTCGATAATAACCTGCTAAGCCAAGGAAAGATTTTATATCCTTAGGATTTTTTGGTTAGGGAAAATTTTGAATATATTCAATTTTTGCTGGATTTGTTTTAACACCGTCTTTAGTTATTACGTGTCCAAGATATGCTACTTTTTGCGTAAAAATTCGCATTTGTCTGGTTGTATTTTAAGATTAGCTTTTCTTAGTCGTTTGAAAACTTCGCGTAATCGATGGATATGTTCGTCAATTGTAGCGGAATAAACTATAATATCGTCCATATAGACAAGACATCGTTCATTTAAGATTCCTAAAAGAATATTGTCCATTACACGTTGGAATGTAGATGGGGCATTCTTTAGTCCGAAGGGCATTCGTAAAAATTCATAATGACCGTTTTCTACTGAAAACGCTATTTTTGAAATATATTTAGGATCTATCTCTATCTGATGGAAACCAGAAGCGAGATCAAGAGTAGTGAAATATTGACACTGTCCAAGTTGGTCAAGTAAATCTGAGATATTAGGAAGTGGATATTTATCATTAATAGTGGATTCGTTCAATTTTCTATAATCTATTACGATCCTCCATTTTTGTTTATTAATAGAGTCGATTTTTTTCGGTACAACCCAAACGGGAGATGACCAGGGAGAGATTGATGGTCTAATTATGCCTTGTTGTAACATGTTGTTTACTTGCGTTTTAACCTCTTGTTTATGTATTTGGGGATATCTATAAGATTTAGTAAAAATGGGCTTTGTATTATTCGTGTCTATCTTATGTTTGATTTCACTTGTGAAGGAAAGGTTGTCACCTTCTAGATAGAAAATGTCTTCGAAATTGACACAAAGATTTGTGATTAATCCTTTTTCTTCTTCGTTTAAATAGTCAAGTCTAAGCTGGGATCTAATAGTCGGGATTCTATTTGAAGTTTGAAATTCGGGAGATTCGGGGAGATTGAAATTAAGAAGTGTGTGTATCGAAAATGGTTCTATTTCGATATTTGAAAAATCAATTGTTTTTGGGATTGCGTTCGCATTGATAATTGTTGTCAAAAATTTGCCTCTTTGATTGACATGGACAAGGGCATTTGGGATATGTACTTTTTCTATTTCTTTTCGGGATAAAATAGCATCGGTATTGATTAGATCACATTTTAATTTAAAAACTTGTTCTGTTCTATCTTGTATAGTTATTTTATTTTTATTTGCCTCGTATGTTTCGAGTTCTGTTGAAGAGTAATTGTCCTCAACTTTATTCAGTGGTAGTGTTTTAAAATTGGTAATAAGTTGTTTATTCTTTAAATCGATTGTACATTCATAGTGTTCTAGGAAGTCAAGACCTAGAATTCCGTCAAAATCAATGTGTAAGTTGTAAATATAGACTTTGTGAGGGTTACCGTTGTTAAAATTTATCAAAGTTGATTCAGTTATTAAAAGTTTTTGTTCGGTAATGCCTTGAATTGTTGCATTTTCGGGGAAACGATTTGGAAATTTCTTTACTGTATTTTCTTTGAAAATTGAAATACCTGCACCAGAATCTATGAGTAGTTTGAAATTATTTGTTGCGTCTTTAATATAGTAAAGATTTTTGGGATTTATAGCAAGGAAGGGATTTAAAGAAATTGTTGTTCGGGGAAATTGAGTGAGGGATTCATATCGTCTAGCGTGAGAGTTTCGATTTGGACTTGTATTTGATCTGTTTCTATAGGGGCTTGATTGGGTGGATGGTTTTGATTTGGGGATAAAAGAAAATTTCGATTTTCCTCGATTGGAAAATTTTGGTAGTCTTCGATTGGTTCGTTAAAGTTTAAATTGGGATCTGGATTCTCATAAGAATTGTCGTATTTGTTTTCGAATAAAGTAGAGGGGTCTTCATAAGAAAAGAATGAGGGATCTTGGTAATCTTGTTGATAGTCTTGATAATAGTCATTAAAATATTTTTCTTGATTATTATCGGTGCTAACTAAGTGAGTTTTAAAATTAGAATTTTTCTGAATTACTGAGGGTCGAGAATAATTAAAATTCGGTTGACGTTGGAAATTATTTTGAATTGATTGGTTATTTGTAATATTTGGGGTTTGCGTATTTGGGCTTCTTTGTTGTTGCATGTTTGGTCTGTGTGACCGAAAAGAATTTGTTTGCGGCCCAAACTGTGGTCGCTGAAAATTTGAGTTTTGGGAAAAATTGAGACGTGGTTGTCCAATACGTCCACATTTAAAACATTTTTGTGTTTGAAAGTTTGGTTTTTTCAAAGGTTGCTGAATGGCTTTGGTGGGTTTGGTTTTGAAACTTTTTGAGATTCGAAATAGGACAATTGAAGTTCACGTCGAATACGTATTTGGGCTTCAAGAAGATCTCTTGGGTTACTGGCACGAATTATATGTCCAATACGGGGTTCGAGACCAGTTAAGAGGGTGCTCAGGGACATGGATTCGATCAGGGTTATTTGAGCTTGTTTCTGTTGTGGGGTGAGATTAGACTTTTGTATATTAGCGTGCATTTTTGCATTTCGCACTTGAAGTCGGTTGAGGAAGGTTAAAGGACTCTCATTTGGTAATTGTTTGATACGTTGTAAGTCTTGTATTAAAGAAGACAAGTATCGCGTATCTCCGAAGTGAGAATTTAAAAGTTGTTTTATTTCTAAGTAAGAAATAGGATTGCGAGAGCTTATTAGCTGCGCTGCTCTTGCACGTGATTTATTTTTTATGTGGATTACTAATAAATCCTTTTGATCGCGTGTAGACATATTGTAAGCACAATCACAAGCATTGAGAAATGTTTGGAGAAAAATTTGATCACCATCATATTCAGGAATTATCGAAAATATTTCAGATAATTTATACGGTTATAGGGTGTCTCAGGGACATTTTGTATTCCGTTATCAGTCATGGTTGCTCAATATATCACAATATCAAAATGAAATAATATAGGCACACAATATTATATAAAAAGGATACGAACTTAAAATTAAGAATTTAGGTTGATCGGCAGTACGTAAAGTATTACACAAATCAACATAAATTAAAGCAATACTAAAATCTACAAAATTTAAGTTTTTTCTTGAAATTTGATTAACTGTATAATCAAAATTTGAAATTAAAATATTCTTTTGGATTTTTGAAATTTGTTTTTGAATTCAGTTTTTCGTTAATTAATTATCAAAATTGAAAAATCGAACAGTTTCCTTCAATTTGAATAAAAATTTCAATATTTTTGGAAAGTTGAAAAAAAGAAAATTAATCAACGAGATAATTCAGACTCACGTTACTAGTAGAAACATCAGACTTCGTCGTGTTCTCTGCAGCAAATTCTACCAGGGGTTTCACTAGGTGTTCCTAATCCGTAGATTGATTGCGAGTTGGTGACGTCGGGTCGTGATTTTCTCTGTTTTTCTTGTTTTTCACAGGTTCTTCTGAACAATGGATTGGGATCCTCCGTCGACAGTTAAAGTGCACAAAGGCTTCGTATTCTGTTAGACGTTTTCAGATCCTACCGACTGCGCCAGTTTGTTAAATCACTTCCTTGCCAAATTACTTTTTAAAAAATTATTTTATTACTCAAAAATACAAATTTAAATATATACATTTGAACTTGCAAAGTAACGTTTAACAAAATGAATTCGAGCTAGACTGAACTGTACTGAACTAACTTTTATACAAAGAAAAATAACTATTTATATGTTTCGTTATGCTGACTCAGTGGGAACTGTTTACTTCGTTCTTGAACACTTGGGTCAGGACGTGGGTTCTGCTGATGAAGCTTTCTTGGTATAGACTTGTTTTCGTAAACAAGTAACACCTGCTGTTTATGAGAATAGGATGATCTACGTCATTAACTGATATGTGATACTTTATTATTGAGATAAGCTTGGCTTTCTGAATAACTGCGTTGGCGGGTGACGGCAGATAGTCTGGGAACCATGGTTAAATAAAAAAGCTGGTGAGAATAGATATAACATATATATTTTTTGAGGAAATAGCCACTTAGGAAAATGGATATTTTTCTCGAAAACGGCGCGTTGTAGAGAAATAAGATGTTAGGAATTTTTCTATAGTTCTAATAGGTCAATCTTAAAAACGTTTTAGATTTTTAAAGGACAGTGGCGAACCATGTTTTTCTTTTTTAAGTATTAATGGAGTACACCCATGAATGCTACTGGTGGAAGTAAAATAAATCTGTCTGGGTATAAAAATGCCTTTTTTGGGGTAGTAAATGCTGCAGTTATCAATAGAATATCTGCACGCATCCCACAAATATTTGGAAAAAGCTGATTTTTTAAATTATTTAACACCCTCTCTCTTAAAAGCTCAACCGATTTTTTTGCCTTAGAATTAATTGAAAAATCACCCCTTAAAATCTTCTCTGAACACCCTGTATAATGATCCGAAAAAACCTTAGTCATAATAATATGCTTCCCGATTTTTGAAACAGGAATTTCGATCCCTGTGAGAACGATTCGTAAGAAATGTGCCCGTCGTTCCCTTGGGGAGAGTGCTCCTCATTTCAAAAATAGAGCTGAGCTACAGACCAAATACTCCTTTTTAGGCAGCTGGGCGTTATTTAAAGAAAATGTTTAAACAAAATGGGAGGTCGAGGGGCTGTTATATGACGAAACTTACTAAAGTCAAGTATTTTATACTTTACGCGATCCTTAATTAAAATGTTCTTAAGAGTGTGTGGGCCAAGTATAAAGCTTTTATAGTTAGGGGGTGTTTTATAGGAGAAAATTTTAATTTATTTAAAATTAGAACGCTCTGTAAATGTAAACATACATTATTTTGCTAATAAAAATATTTTCATTAAGAATCACTTGAAGAATAATATACGAGTTCTGGGTGTTTGCAAGAATATATACTCTTCATGTATTTAGATTCTGTCACATTTACAAATAGCCGGTATTCTTAAATGAGAATTTTAACATATTTTGGGAAGAATTAAGATCGAAAAGACCTTTTAAAAAATGTGCTATTCGACCCTTTTTCCTCTTAATTTTTTTCACCCGATCGAAATCTTGAAATTTTTGATCATGAGATGGGATCACTAAAAGTATTTACATTTACCAAAAGAAGCAAGTATTTTTGAAATCTTTAAAAATAAACACATAAAATTGTATTAACGAAATTAACGTGCTAGTGTTGTCAGTTTATTTTTAATTCCATCTTTTTTATAATTGTTTGTAAACTTACACTAACGTGCTAGTTTTTGCTAGTTTATTTGTGATTCCACCTATACCAGTCTTCCTGAAAAATGCGATTTCAACGGATATAATCATTAAATCATTTAAGAAATATTAAACGTTTTATTTACTCTTATTATTGAGAAGTCAGTTTATTTAAATAATTTTAATTAATTAAATTAAACATTTTTGCGATTTTAGCCACAAATCCACATTTCGCCCCTGGTACAGATTTGATCCCGGAAACTCTGGACTCCTAGTCTTCCGGGCTAGTCCGACCCTGTCTATAGATGTATGTACTTGTGTACTAATGTATGTACTTGTTCTGAATTTAAAATAATTGACAAATGAAACTTGTAGAGGTGAAAAATTATATTCCTACCAACCTGAATGATTATTGAAGATATCAGTGAGAGAGAGGTATTATCGAACAGTCTAGGCCTACATACGGCAAACGATGAAATGACGTGATTGGAACTGCTAAAAACGTTGAAGATGTAAAGGAAAAGTGTTGAAATGTATATAATGTTGAACATTTACTCGACACATTTCTTCGCCTATTTTTTAATGCTTTTGATTTGTCAAGTAGCATCTTAAACCTGATAATTGTACCCACAGGAATGCGTCTCTGAAAACTCTCAAAATATATTCTTTTGTGTTCAATTTAACGCTTTTTAAATTATTCATCAGATCATCCTTTTAGGCAGAGAATCAATATCATTTTTTTTTCGTAAAAAAAGTGAAAAACGACGTTAATGCCAAAAGTTACACAAGCTTTAGATATTTTTGATGTAACGGTCTATTTATATTTCTACTTGGTATTCCAATATCACTTACTGATAAGCAAACGGTCTTTAAGATTAACCGCTATAGGAAGTCGTAAATATAAATAAAGGAAGTAAGTGCAGCTAATGATATAAACAAACTATTCGATATCACTATAGAAAATAACCGCGATAAGGTTTGTTTGTCTTATTAAATTCTGAATTATTTATTGCTAACATTAAAGAAGCATTATGTAATTTCTAATTTTTCAAAAATATTTTGTATGGAGAACTGTTTATGCAACGATATAAGCGCAAAATAATTTACTCTTTGTCAACTATACGGGGTTATCCAACGAAGATTAGACAAGCCAGTTTTCCTCATCATAGCTGCTTTGATTTGCAAAACAAAATAACTATTTATTATATTTCTTACAGTGGATTCCAAAAATAATAAGTGAAAAACAGCTGAACATCAAATAAAACTGCTAGTGCTCATTTTCAAATTTTCTCAAATAAAATACCATTTTCTATGTGATTTTTCGAATACTTCTTTCTACTACTTCTAAATCGGGAAAATGTTCGCCTACCATGAAAATAATTGACATTAACACGAAAAATGAGCAATAATATACCACTACTTGCTCAAACAAAGTTTTTATTTTCGATCATTAACTTCAAAAAAATTAAATGATGTGTATACTTTATATCTTATTGCTAAATTGAACATTACACATATAGTCACTGTAAACAGGAAATTCGTATTTCGACGCATATAACAGAAACATAAGAAAATTGTGAATAATATCATCATGAACAGCAAATATTTTAATATTATATATGTTCGACATGTATTCCATTATTTTTAAAACAGGCCTACCCCTTCTCAATCTCCTACCTCTTCTCAATCCAGAGAGACGTTTATAATATTTTGATTCTGGTTGATTTGATTAATTTCATTTACAATTTCTTGCTGGAGCTCTCCAATATTTCCGTTAGGCAGTTGATATACTACATTTTTCAAATGGCCCTATAAAAATGTGACCATTAGAATGATATATGGACTACTGAGTGGTCAACTAATTATCTCGACGGCCAATCCACTCGTCATAACGGCCATTCAAATATTCATTGACTTCTCGAACGGCATGAGGTGGAGCGCCATGCTACTGCCAATTTTATTGTGATATTGAATTGAAATGATATGCATAATTTAGACTTTTCTGGACTGTTCCATAACTGACCCGATGCTCTGCACCATACCTTACTACCGTCTACGCCTGCGGCATAGAACTCGTCGGATTTATCATTAAATGTTGAACATTTACTCGACACATTTCTTCGCCTATCTTTTAATGCTTTTGATTTGTCAAATAGCATCTTAAACCTGATAATTGTACCCACAGGAATGCGTCTCTGAAAACTCTCAAAATATATTCTTTTGTGTTCAATTTAACGCTTTTTAAATTATTCATCAGATCATCCTTTTAGGCAGAGAATCAATATCATTAAGAATTTTAAACACAAAACAGATAACAACACCACCGATATTTATTGTAAACTTCCGTATATAAACAATTTATCCCAAAAAAAAAAACGAAATGTTTTCTCAAACCATACCACGCGAGAGAAAATTAAGATAGCACTAAAAAGTGACAATACACTTAAAACGCACTTTTATTCCAAAGTTAAAGCTAAACAAACAAGGAAAAAAAATCGAATGTTATATATCATATTCCTAGGTCAGAAATGCTATATTGGACAAATGGATAGATACCTCGTAGACAGAATAGGGTCAAAAATATTTCATTTAAAAACTAATCCAACAGCTTTAGTGGAAAATAAAAGAAATTCTTGGTTTCGATTTTGACAATACAATATATTGGATACCAAATTAACTATAAAAAAAATTAACCTCAGAAATGATTTATATATATATATATATATATATATATATATATATATATATATATACATAGATGAAAAACAGAATAAAATTTCAGTTAAAAAAAAAAACCGATGTAGGTAATCTTAGTAATGCATATTTCAGTATAATAGATACAATTAAATAACTATCATATATGCTAAAATTATTTACAGGCGATTTAAAAATGCATAAAAAAGTAAAAAACATAACTTCCTTTTTTTAATATCATGGGTAAATATTTGGTATATTGCTATTTTTAAACGACCATTGAACGAGCTGGGTTGAATGGTAATTTTGATTATTTGTATTGTTCCTGTTTTTTTGTTGTCAACTTTTATTTCCCTTGTAAAACGGAAGTATGGTAATCGTGAAAAAATCACCCTACCAGGTTTTTACATATCTTCAGGCATAGCTCAAAAACTATTCTATGATTGACTTCAAATTTTGGTCAAAAAACAGTGGTTGAATGGTTACATTTTGATATAAATCCAATATGGCGGAAAAAAAAGGCGGCCTAGTAAAATGTTAAAAAAAATTATTACCAAAGTATTATGAAGAAATAATCTGGTAAAATTTTGGTAGGAATCCAAGATGACGAAACAAAACGGCGGCTTAATAAAATATTTAAAAAAATAGCCTAAGAACTACTAGAATGATTTTAAATTTTGTGCAAGGATTAAATGTGATATAGAGATGAACTGGTAAAATTGTGGTACAAATTCAAGATGGCTGAACAAAATAGAGGCCAAATAAAGTGTGTATAATCGTGAAAAAACTCTCCCTACACGGTGTTACATAGCTTCAAGTTTTAGCTTTTCTAGATGCCCAAAAACATGTTTTCTCAATTGCGTCGCCGGTCTGTATGTCGGTTTGTCTGTCTGTCAGTTTGCTTTACGGAGCAACTGAAAAACTACTTACCCTTGACTTCAAATTTTTGTCAAAGTGTAAAGGTCTTATGGGGATGACCTGATAACATTTTGGTAAATAACCAATATAGCGAAGCAAAATGGCCTGGTGAAATGTTAAAAAAAAATTTTTTTGGACTCTTTCTGTATCAGTCACTGCAAATGAGAGATCTTTTAGCAAACTAAAAATGATTAAAAACTATATCGAAAACAAATCGTCTTAATCACGGTTGCATGATCTCTCAGTTTTATCTATTGAACACAGGCACTTCAATAATTAATGTTCAGCATTCGGTTAATACCATTGATGAAATGTAAATTCGAAGACGAAATTTTAATTGATGTTTATTTTGTACTCTGTATGTTTTTGTTGATAATTCATTATTACGGAACAAAATGGCGGTTTAAAAAAATCAGTATAAAAAATGCTTATTCATTTTTTTCTAATAATGTCCAAAAATGAAGTATGGCATAGGTAGAAATATTGGTATCGAGCCACTATGCTGGAACAAAATGCTGCCCAATAAAAATGTTTAAAAAGACGGGGTATGCAATATGTGTTACTAAATGACTATGTTCTAAACTAATTTGTGTCACACTTCACTATTCTTGATAAAGAAAATTTACCGATTTTATTACCTATGTGTTGTTCGTGTTCTTTTTGTATGACTATGAAAGTCAAATCCTTGAAATGTAAGTACCATATACTTACCAAATGCAGAGTATTTGGTCCGAATGGCCGTTAATTTCCTTCGGGTCGGATTTTTAAAACCACTAACGCTCTTGCTATTTGTTTTCCGGAAAAATTAGATGCACTAGGGATATTACCCTTGAAAAAACAATTGAGCATGAATTAAACATGATATATGATAAAACTATCAAAATTTTGTGTCGTTAGAATCTACGAAGAAAACTATACATGTTTTATATAGAATTGTATAAAAAATATAACCGTCTTCGAGATATTCAAGGTAAAATTTACAATTTTTCCGAGTTATAAAACATCCAGGCACGTAGCCGGGGGTCCATGACATCTGGCCCCTCCACCCCGAAACTTTGAAAATATTTTGGTAAAGGCATGCTTTTTCCTAATTTTCCTAAAGATTGACCATTTGGGCCCCCCAAAATTTATTTCTGGTTGTCATTAAAATAGCAAATAAAATTATTTAGAAGATAACATGACTTAACAAAACATATACAAAATTAATTTTTAAAGATAGGGAGAAAAATAAGGTTAGTGAATGGGCCTACGGAATATTTATTATATTAAATTTCTGCTTATAATATCGTTTTTGCCAGCCAACAAAAGGGAGTCATAAATCGACATTGAAAACAGCATCTCTCGCTTTCGCAACGGACCACCCCTAGGATTATGTTGTTAGGACCAGTTTTATCAGCGTGTGGTACAAGAATCCAAACGTTTTTGTGATGACTTCAAAAGCTACAGAAACTTACCGAAAATGACTCATAAAGGAATTGGCTGCATTTCTGGGACTTAATCTATTTATCAACACGAGCGCTTCGTTCTTTGTTGTGTCCTGTTGATATTTTGGTTTTTTTGTTTGAGTTTAACTGATTTTGTTTTTTTGTTTGAGTTTAACTGATTTTTGTACACAAAAACCGTCTAGAAAGAAAATGATATATATGTTTTGAAATTAGTATTGTTTGGGAATGTATAAGGATATTTTCAAAAGAGGTGATTTTTAGGGGCATATATTGGGAATTTGAGTACACCTTGAGAAGTATATTTAACTTTTTTTAAAATCAAAAGTGAATTTAAAAAAATAGTAGATATTAATGAAAAATAAAATATATATATATATATATATATATATTTCTGAAGTCAGAAAAAAATATTAAAATAAGCTTAAACCACTTCTGACAATTGAAAAAATCTTTCAGTTTTCATAATATAAACTTTTTGATAGCTTTTAAATAAAGGACCCAGTGGTGCTCCAAAATATACGGAAAACCCATGTCCATGTATTATTTCATTTACCACACTTACTCAAAATAAAACCGCTGCTATCTTTGTTTTAGGCCCAAACAGAAGAACCTCAGAGGTGTGTAAGTTTCTTGGAATTCATATAGACCAGAATCCTGACTCCTTCCAAGAGAATAAATACCGCTTGATATACACTGCGTGTTATGTCAAAGTATTTAGATCTCGATTATCTTAAGTCTGTTCATTTTACAAACATCCATTCAGTGTTACGCTTCGACATTATGATCTGGGGAAGTAGGTAGTAGTAGTAGTAGGAAGTAGGATCAGGAATTCAACAGTCTTTGGTGGGCAAAGAGCAGTGCGCATCATTCTTGGTATGG
Source organism: Kuschelorhynchus macadamiae (assembly GCA_030620095.1). Lineage (NCBI taxonomy): Eukaryota > Metazoa > Arthropoda > Insecta > Coleoptera > Curculionidae > Kuschelorhynchus > Kuschelorhynchus macadamiae. The sequence goes on along the minus strand of JAUTXW010001598.1, from coordinate 1,581,524 downwards.
GTTGGGCAGACTCGTGCAGGGAAAAATTTAAATAACTGGGTATTCTAACCCTGCAAGCCTTGTATGTGTTTGAATTTTTATTATTTCTTTTCAAAAACCCTGAGAAATTCACAGACTTTGAAATCAACCATCCTTTTGATACAACATCCACCCAGTATAATGTACCTATGCACAGACTGATCGCGACTGAAAGGAGTCCCACATGTTCGGGTATTCGGTTTTTCAACAAACTGCGCAAGGGTTTAAAGGCAGAAACAAACTTTACAAGTATTTAAGAAGCATGTCCCCAGCATGCTGGTTGATATAGAATCTTGCACGGTTGAAGATTTCTTAAAACTTCATTTTTAAAATATATATGTCTTATTAATGTAATTTTAAATGCAAACGTTTGTATAGTATCTTGTGTAAATTTTAGTCTATTTTAATCTAATTTAAATTATGTTTAAAGGTCTTTATATGACTGTATTTTCTATGACTACTATGTCTATGACACTTTTTTTGAAAAAAGATATATTGTATTGTATTGTAACTTTACCAGTTTATCTCTATATCACAATAAATGCTTGTACAAAATTTGAAATTAATCTAATACGTAGTTTTTTCAGACCAATTTGTTAAATATTTAATTAGGCCGCTATTTTGTTTTGTTATCTTATATTCATGCCAAAATGTTACCAGTTCATTCCTATATAACAATTCATTGTTGTGCAAAATTTGAGGAAATTGGATAATTATTTTTTTTTAGTAATAATTTATTTTAACGTTTCAGTAGGCCGCCATCTTGTTCCATCATATTAGATTTTTACCAAGATATTGCCAGGTCATCCCCCATATGACCCTTAATTTTTTACAAAAAATGTGAAGTCAATTTGATGAGTAGATGCTATGCCACGAACTGACTGGCAAACAGACAAACCGACAAACGGACCGACGGAATAGATAAAACAATTTTTTGCTATCTAAGGACACTGAAACCTAAAACTGTGTAAAACCTAAGAAGGCGATTTTTTTCACGATTATAAATATCTTATTTGGCCGCCATTTTTTTTCGGCCATCTTGAATTAGTGCCACAGTTTATTCATCTCGATACCACAATTAGTTATGGCACATAATTTGAAATCAGTCCAATTAAAAATAGTTTTTCAGACTGAAATTTTAAACATTTTATTAAGCCGCCATTTTGTTCCGCCATTATACCAAAATTTTACCAGTTGATTTTTACATACTACTTGATTTTGGAGCAAAATTTTAGATAAATCGGATAAGTAGTTTTTTAGTAATAATGTTTTTAACATTTCACTAGGCCGCCATTTTGTTTTGACACATCCGATTTTTACCTAAATGTTACCATGTCTTCCTCATATGATTGCTAAATTTTGACCAACATTTGTCGATCGGATAAGTATTTTTTTAGCTATGCCGCGAGCAGATAGACCGATAGGCAGACAGGCAGACCGACGAAATTGAGAAAACATGTTTTTCTAGGGACCCAGAACGTAAAGCTACGAAAAAATCTCGGATGGTGATTTTTTCACAATTAGAATACCTCCCTTTTACGAGGGAAGTAAAAATAATTTAAAAAATTAGAAAAATGTAATTGCGTTAGATAGTGTTAATATTATTCCATAGATGTTTATAACTACCTTTTTCGTTTTCTCTTAGAATTTTGTATACCTTCGTAGAAAATATAATTTATAATGTTGGCTTGATAATTCGCATATCATTTGAAAAAAAAACAAAAACCCATAAATCTATTATTTTTTAGAATATTTATTTGTTGCTTTATCGCATATTTCAAATCAATACTAGAATCATTTTACATTTATATATTTTGTTATTTCATAATTGACAGTGTTTTACGAATATTTGTACACGAACATTTAATATGATACATTTATTGGCAAAAAAGGTATAATAGCTCGGTTTAGAATCGGCTTTAGGCATTACACAACAAGTTGTGGTACAGCATTACTGGGTGCGGCCGGATCTCCGAAGCCGCAATAACAAAATCATAACAAGACTTAACGAGAAGTAAAAGCGTTTATACCTGCCTACTTGACTATAACACAAGTGCAGGTAAAGTATTTTAACCAGGTGTAAACAATAATAAATAATTACGACCTTGTTAAACATGAAAAAAGAGGGACTGGAAAAGATAAAAGGAATTGGGTAAAGTATTTTCTTAAAGTTTTGATTTTAAATGAGGGTAAATAAAGAAGAAGCCAATACTAAAGTAAATGTATCAGTACATTTTTTATAACATAAATAATAAAATCCACAGAGTCTAGGAACTTAAAAGTTGTATTGTGCAGGAGGTTTAAATATATTTAAAAAAAAATAAAGACAATTTTCAGTTGTATTGATAAATAGTAAAACTACTAAAATATTGAAAAATTTCATACGTATTTAAAAATTAAAATGTAATTTAGCATACCGCAAATAACCTAATTTGAATCAGCTTTACATTTAAAGCAGGAAAAATGGAATGTTTTCTATTCCAGAAATTTCGTAAACAGCGCTTGGTACCGCATTATCCTCGTAAACTGTCTTTAAGGTGTAGTTTGAAATTGTTGTGACTGTAACAACGGTCAAAAATGGAGAAACTGAAAGCAGATTTTAATTATTACATACATATTTTAAATAACACGAAGTTTATGAGAGACGGAAATAGTATTTCAAGTATTTGTTTGTAATTAAGATATATTACGTCAAAGAAAAAGTTTTACGACAAGTGGGCAGCCCTCGCCCACAAAACCAAAATAACTTCTTATAGCTGCGAAGTGTTTTAAAAGTCTTTCCCCTGCTGGAAATAAGACATCAACCACCTGGATTAAATCAAATCAAGCAAATCTTTTAGTTCTTTTACACGTTTTATATTGACAATTATCAATACACTTTTAAAACTAAGTTTTCTAACTGAAACGAACCTTTTGCTTCAAATGCTTCGTCATATTTCCAGTAACCAGTTTCTGATAAGCGCGTACTATTTGGCCAATGTTATCATCAGTTAGTGTTAAAGATTTTTGTATGTACAGGGTGTCTTATAATATATTAGACAATAGATATCTCTGTTAATATTGGTACTACGAAACAGTTTCAATTATAAAAGTCTGTATTTTTCAGAAGTCGTGTCAATATAAATCTACAAAAAAATCTCTCAAAGCCTAATAATTTTGTCATAAGTTGTGTTTTTTCATGGAATATCCTGTCTAAATAGCTATGGTTTTTCTATAAATACTTGAGTTAGTATATCTATCTAAAAAAATGGACGACAAAATAAAGAAAAACCATCCCAGAATGGATTTAATATAAATTTTTAATTTTTCTTTTTAATACATTGTTAGTAATGGCTGTGTTCTTGTTTATTTTCTTTTATTAGATTCCTAGGATTCAGGAAAAATCCTCTAACTTTTGTAGTTTAATGCCAAGACCCAGAAGAGTTTCTACAGGTGGGCCACCGCCTCAGATGTCGTACGAGTAGACGCGGCACTACGGTGTTCTGAAGACGCCAAACCGCGAAGCTTTTTTTAATAGCTTGCTTTTGCTAGGGTTGCCTTGGCCTGATTATATTGGTAGGATGTCTTTTTTAAGTTACTGGTATTATTGTTATTTCTTGCTTTTGTCAATATTTTAACTGAAATGCCCCAAAACTTGTAGGTCAAATTCGTGCTCTTTCAATCGTCCCAGCATGTGGCTGCAATTGAGTTACATTAGAAGCTTCGCACATATGTACCAAAATTTGATTGGGGCAGACCTGCCATATATAAAGATCTATAATGTTAAATGTATTCCACATGTACTTTTTATCTGATATTTATTAAATCTAGAATGGGGCAGTCTAGAATTCTGCCATGCGTAGACATGGAAGTCAATTTTATTCGTGTGTGTTGTTAAGTACCCCTGTTGTACCGCTAACGCATTCACATAGCTGCCACGCGCTTGCATTTCTTGTCTAGATGTGACTATCCAGGATGTCCCAGGTAGAAGTTCCAACCCCCTTATATCCGTTATTTGTTAAGATATCCCGATTAAACTTTTGTTCATTTGAAAGGATTCTGGATTTTTCTCTACCTGAATTTAAAAAAAGATTCCTAATACTTCTTTAATAACTGAGATAATTTATTTAATTTTTTTGAAGCTAACTCTTTTCAAAAAGGGATCCAAAACTCTTCTCTCTAACTATAAACCATATCCCTACTTCCAATTATAAGCAAGGCAATGGAGAAATATATCAATACTGATCTTTTAAATTACCTCGAAAGCTATGCACTTATCCATAACAGACAATAGGACTTCTGCTATCAAATGTTGACAGCATTCTTCTTACCTTCATAATCCACAACTGGAATAAGCCCATTCGACGAGGAAGTCCATTTGACTTTCACAAAATCAACGCGGACGTTCCGCAGAATTCAATGTAGGCACCTGAGTATTGCTCGCATATATGGGTAGGAGCCTCTTCTTCAATCCTCAACATCCTTACCTCTGTCCAAAGAAGATCTATTCGCCTAATTAGTGATCCAACGTCACAAGGAAGCTTGCCTCACTAGAGCATCGTCAAATTGTGAGCTATCTGTCTATGTTTTACCGATACTACCACAAACTCTATTCTGTGGAAATATCATCCTGTCTTCACTTAAAGTAACACGGTACCTTGCACTTAGGCCTTAGGCTTTCGTGGTTGATAAAAAAATATATTTTACGTACAGCAGGATGATGGCATTCCGACAGGCTCATGTCTTTTTTTCTCCAATGAAAGCCAGTATATACTAATCTTTGGCTTAGACAGGTAAATGATTTTGTAGTCAAAAAAACCTCCATGGCAAGGGAGTCTTTGTAAAAAGTATTTTCTTTTAATACTTTTTTGGTGGAAGTCAATACCTTTAACTATTTTCGCAGAAAGTATTAAGGCCCTAAAGATTTTCGGAAAAATAATGTCCATGCACTTGGCTCGTGTGCGATACCTGAGAAATGTCAATTGATGTTTTAAAGTTTTGTTTGTTTTGTTCGATATGTTACTTGGGAAGTACTGTAATCGTGAAAAAAATGAACCTCCCAAGTGTTTACAGATTTTCACGTTTTAGGGTGAAAAAAACATGTTGTCTCAATTCCTTCGGTCTGTCGGTCTGTCTGTCTGTCTGGCCGCGGCAGAGTTAAGAAACTACTAACCCGATTGACTTCAAATTTTGGTCAAAAATTAAAGGTCATATAGAGATGACCTGGTAACTGAACTGACTGAACAAAATGGCCTAGTGAAATGTTAAAAAAATATTGCTAAAAAACTATTTATCGAATTATTACATATTACTTAGGAATAAACTGATAAAATTTTGGTACGAATTCAAGATGGCAAAACAAAATGGTGGATTAATTAATTATTTAAAAAATCTGCCTGAAAAAACTACTTATTGGATTGATTTCGAATGTGCAAGAATTATTTACGATACACTAAATTTTTGCTAGGAATTCGAAATGGCAGAACAATATGGCGGGCAAAAAAATATTTGTAATCGAGAAAAATATGAAATCTAATATTTTACAGTAATTTACGATTTAGATGCTAGAAAGTATGATTTCTCAATTCCGTCGGTCTGTCTGTCAGTTCGCGACATAGCTAAAAAAACTTACCCGTTTAACGTCAAATTTTGATTAAAAATTAAGGGTTATTTCCCTCATAAATGAGAAACATTGTAATCGTGAACAAACCACCCTCCAAGATTTTTACAGATCTTCTCGTTTTAGCGTCTCGAGATGCCAAAAAACATGTTCAATTCCGTCGGTCTGTCTGTTGGTCTGTCTGTCAGTCTTTCCGTAGATCTGTCTGTGGGTCTTTCAGTTGGTCTGTCGATCTGTCTGTTAGTCTGTCTATCGGTCTATCTGTCGGTCGGTCGATCGGTCGATCTGTCTGTCTGTCAGTCTGCCTATCGGTCTGTCTGTCTGTCTGTCGGTCTGCCTGACTGTCTGTCTGTCTCTCCGTTCGCTAAAAAACTACTTACCCGGTTGACTTCAAATTTCGGTCAAAAATTAATTTAAAAACCAATTATTCAGTTTACCTCAATTTTTGCATACAAATTAAGTGTTACATAGGAATGAGGTGGTATTATTTTTGTACGAATCCAAAAAGGCAAACCAAAATGGCGGCTTAATAAAATTAGCCTGAAAGAACTATTTATTAGGTTTCAAATTCAAGAAGTAACTATGATTTGGAGATAAACTTGTAAAATTGTGTTACTAATCCAATACGGAGGAACAAAATGGTGATCAAATAAAATGTTTTAAAAATCGACGTGAAAATATCTTTATGTTCAATTGACTTTGACAGATTTTGCACAAAAATGACATGCGATATAGAGATAATTGGGAAAAATATTGGTGCGAATTTAACATGATGAAACAAAATGGCCGTCGAACAAAATTTTTAAAAAATCATCTGATTCTACTGATTTTTTTTTTACTTGAAGTTGAAAGCTTTTTAAGACATTTAGGTCACAGGCTTATAATATAACCTATTTTGAAAATAGCACTTTTATATGGAGTGAAACATTCATAGCAGTAGCGGAAAAAAATATTTCACCGTCATGTCATGGTTTCCTAATATCAGAAAATAAGTTGCTTGCAGGTCTGTAGAAACTAACAAGGTAATTGGGAAATAGTTGTTAATCTATTTAATGATCACCAAAAGAGGAAAACATCCTTCAATTAAATATTTTTCAATTAAAAATATCATAAAATGTTATGTACCTACATTTAAACTCATTGGCTGGGTATATTTTATGATACAGAAATAAAGTTAATGGTCAGTTTATTTGAAGACCATTTGCCACCGAAGAAACAAGTTATAGCTTTGTTTGTTCAATAATTTACAAAAATGCTTTCTTAAGATAAACAAATTACAGTAATACTAGACGAAAGAAAAGAAATGACCCGTAAAATTTATAAACAGTATTTTTCTTGCTTTTATTGCACCATTAGATTTGGTGTGTAAACTGATAAAAGCAACGTTAGAACTTTTTAGAATTAGTCACCTTTGTGTGACAAATGACGAAATAGTGATATTAAGGAAGAATTTAATAGTAACTAATGCAAGATTTATCGTAAAAACTGGATATTTAAATTAGGTAACGGTACTTTTGCAATGTTAAAAAAAGTGTTATTATTTGCTTACGTCATAATCGGCAAAAAGCCCTTATCACTACTTAGCTTAATGACATAGTGATAATGGAATAAATTAGATTTTGTAATAATTTGTACAAATTTAACAGCAGTTTTATTTGGGTCTTGTGGTCTGCTATAAGTGATTGCTTGACCAGTTCTTAGATATTTTATATTCTATATCGCTATTATTTTTTTTAGGAATTGAAATTTATTATAGGCTTATGGAGAGTTTTGTTTATTAAATATGTTGTTCAAAAGTTATATGGAGTAAAACTTATCTTATATACAGAGCTGTCAAAGATACAGACTGCACAAAATGAGCCCTGGTTTGGCTGTATTCATTACAAAGTTGACAAATTCACTGACAGTATATCGCCTAACGAAACAAACATATTATTTTCTTTCCATCATCGTTTTTAGGAATTGAAATTTGTAGACGTATGGTGAGTTTTATTATTAAATACAGAGTTGTCAAAAAGACTTTTGAAAAGTATCTAGTTACAAAATAAGTTACTTTTTCAAAAAGTATCTGAAGTTACTTTGGGTATCTAGTTACTCTTTAAAAAAGGAACTTAAATACTTTTCTTAAGTTACCTCTTAAGATACTTAATAAGATATTTTTTTAGTTACTTTGTATATTATGTAATAAGTTTCGTAACGTATTAGGTCAGATAATTGCTTATCTTTATTAATTTAGGAAAAAGGAAAATATGTATTTTAAAACATCTAGGACCCCAGAATTAGCGACAATAATATTTTTAGGACAGTTGACATAAATACAACATACAACCCCCTGTAACCACAACAGACATAAAAAAACCATAAAAACACATCAAAACGTACAACGCACAATATACTAAACACACATATTCATAAAAATAAACGTAGTTTTTTTGCAATTCCGCGAAAAGAAAGTCAGACAGACAGAGCGAATTGAGAAAACATGTTTTTTGGCATCTATAGGGACCCTGAAAAGTAAAGATCTGAAAAATTCTCAGAGGATGTTTTTTTTCACAATTACAACACATCCTTTTTACTAGGGAAGTAAAAATGACTTTGTTATAAATCACGGCTTTAAAGTAACTAAGTAACTCTAAAGTAACTAAGATACTTTTTTCTTACAGCTCTGCCTATATATACACGTTGTTATTCTCATTTGATAGAAAATATTTTAGAGCTGCTTGAAATTTTACTGTAATAGAGAAATCTCGGAATTCAGAGGGAGTCTAGGTAGAAGATATATTTTCAATTTGCATATACTTCAAACTGATGGTTATACACACCAAAGTGTAAAAAACATATTCAAGAAATTGTAATAAAGTAATTGTTTTTTAAGACAGAGATATAGCGCCTGCGTGTTTAATGGACTAAAAGTGCCATAGTGCGTTACAAGTTTCTTTACAAGTACTTTCCACTTTTATGGTCTTTTTATTGAAAAAAATGCATTTTTTATAAAACCTATCTTGTCGACTTGTCATAGTAGATGACTAAAGTGCTGGATTTAGAAATCGCTTAAATTTGCTGAAATCAACGGCGAAAAAATTTAGGGAGGGATTTTCTGCCTATTTTTACAAGAAAGAAAGAAAGCCTTTTATTTCTACAGATACAATATTATAATATATCTTGTCTGAGAAATATGCCATTACAAATTGAATTGTCTAAATCATAATAATATTACATTACAATAATTTAGGTTAAAATTACATATATTAATAAAAATCAATTAACAAAAAAAACATATATTAAAGTAAAAAAAAATGATAGCACATAACTACGAGTATACAAAAAATGAGATAAAGAGAAAATCGCAATTATTACTTTCGAAACAGACTGCACAAAATGAAGCCACAACTGTTGTTTTGGCTGTATTCATTACAAAGTTGACGAACTCACTAACAGTATATCGCTTAACTAAACAAACATATTATTTTCTTTCCGTCATCTTTTACTGATTTTATGTTATTTGGAAGGTAATTAAATAATTTAATGGCGCTATATACTGTAACCTTTTCATAAAAAGAAGTATATATGTATTGGATAATTATAATCAATAGTTCTTGTGATGTGACTGTTTCTTTAAAAGTCGATTAAATATTGAACAACTGGTTTTCCCTAAATTCGCCTCGTCATGACCCTCTGTAGCCCATATTAAATAAAATTCGAATTAATTCCTTTTGGCAGATAAAAACAGTAAACATTTCAGATAATCCAACCAAAAGTTCAATACCGTACTTGGCCAAAGTATAGCAGTGTCAGCATTTTTTTTGACAAAATTGGTCTTATCACATATTCGATGTGATTAGACCAATTCAGATTGATGAATTGACACGTGTCCCTAAGAACTTAGTTGTAGTTCCAAGTTGCACTTTTGTTTATCCAGGATCAAATGAGTTTCTGACCACTTCTCTTGTGCCAATGTTCAAATGTAAACAAAAGAAAGAAACAATGATTTTTTGCAAAATAACGACGCGATTTGCGCAACTGCCATATTTTGTATTTGACTCGTTCCATAGAATAATGAAGTTTCTGTGGTGACACACATCGACCTATCACAGTATAGATATCATGTGATTTATGTGCTGCAGCAGAATAGAGAATTAAAACTCACTGCGATATTCTCTTAAGGAGCACATACAAAATAGTTGCTTATATGTATATCTATACAATTAAACGATTTACTCAAAATAAATTTTGCTTAGAACGGTCGTCAATCAGTATTTATAATTTAGATTATTTTTCTTAAAATTTTGGTGCAGTTGAAATAATTAAAAAAATACAAATATACGGGTAGATTTCAAAATGCCTATGTACGATAATTTCATAAAATGGTAATTAAAAAATAGGTAAATTCCCGTTACCCCCAACTTCCCTGGTTATGAATATTTCTTTTTACTAAAAATAATGAAGTGTTGTCCAGTTTAGTTCCGCACGTAGTCATTCATTTAATAACATATATATATATATATATATATATATATATATATATATATATATATATATATATATATATACTATATTTTCAAACGTTATTATTGGGCGTCATTTTGAATATTTTACCAATTTCTACCTATGCCAAATTTGATTTTTGGCATAATTTAAAACAGATTGAATGTAGATTTTACACTGATTTTTTAAGACTGCCATTTTATTCCATCATGTTGAATTCTTACCAGTTTATCTCTATATCACATATAATTTTTCTATAAAATTTAAAGTCAGTTGAATAAGAAGATTTTTCACGTTGATTTTCTAAACATTTTATTTGATCGCCATTTTGCTTCACCATTTTGAATTCGTACCAGAACTTTAACAGGTTATATGTATATTACACTTAATTACTGCACACAAATTGACATCAATCTGTGGAGTAGTTTTTTCAGGCTGAACTTTTAAATATTTTATCTATATCTTGGAAAATTGAAGTCAATAGGGTACGTAGTTTTTTAGCTATGCCGCGAACAGACAGACAGACCGACGGAGTTGAGAAAACATGTTTTTGGGGCATCTAGGAACCCTGAAACGTAAAATCTGAAAAAATCTCTGAGGGTGATTTTTTCACTCTTACTATACTTCCCGTTTACGAGGGAAGTAAATAAGGAATTATAATTAATAAAATTTAATTTCGTATTTAAACAACTAATAATAATCCTTTTTACTAAAAAAAATATTTAAAAATAAAACGAGATTGATTTTATTTAAAAATAAAATATTATTAATTAGAATAATTTATTTTGCTTATTGCTTTTGAGTATAATTGCTATTTTCTCTATATTTAATTATATAAATGAGTATTTAACCAAATTTATATATATATATATATATATATATATATATATATATATATATATATATATATATATATATATATATATATATATATATATATATATATATATATATATATATATATATATATATATATATATATATATATATATATATATGGCTTTGTTGTTTTATAGGTCATGTATTGGAATAGACGTCTAGAACCACCGTAGTTTGAAAACGAAGAAATTTTTTTTATGGATCGGACCAACAGAAGCAGTTATGTTTAAGCCATTGTTAAAAAAATATCAAAAACGATATTTTTCTATAAGTGTTAAAAGAATATTGCATCCTGTCGTTGTGCAATGCAAAAACTTAGGATTTCCTTCCTTTGTGATCCCACCAACATGTTCATATAAAAAAAATCCGACTCCACTAACGTAAAATTCTTAATAGTACACCAAAGTCACCATAGGCCAGTGTTTTATGCTATATTTATGGATAAGAAATTAATATTCTCGTGAGGTTATTAATATAAAATATTTCTTTTCAAGTTAAATCTACTAGTGTTATTCGGTATTCGGAAGAATAGAAAAAATTACAAACTGAAATTACTGACCAAAATTCAGCAATTCCAATTTGTAAATAAATCTTTTTTCTGCGATTTTTATGAGAAAATTTCAATTTTGCTAGGTAACTCAAGCCACGTGACTATATCAGTATAAGCTCTTTTTCACATTTATTGAAGCAAAAGTTATTACCGAAACTAAATGTTTAACAAAGTTACGCAATGGAGATAACGTGGGGTGGTAATGAAGTAAAGAATATAGGAGGTCGTTCACCTTACTATTATTATATGCCTTGGCTTTAGAGGGATTTCTATACAGCCAAAACAGATTATGACTGATCGTTCTTCACGATTTTTTTCCAGTGATAAATGTATATATGTGGCCTAAAATTTAATATAATATAAATATATAATATAAATTTATATGTGTTTAAATTTTATTTTTTCCTTTTGGTACACTTTATAAGATAATTAATTTTAATTTACAAAATAAGTATTTGCAAATATTGCAAATTTGAACATTTAACTATGCCGCCATTTTCTTCCCCCATATTGGATTTTTCCCTAAATGTTTCCAGGTCATCCCCATATGACCCTTAATTTTTGACTAAAAGTTGAAGTCAATCAGATAGTTTTTTTAACTATGCCGCCAACAGACAAACAGACGGACATACTTACGAAATTGAGAAAACATGTTTTTTCGACATCTGGGAACCCTGAAATGTGAAGATCTGAAAAACATCTCGGACGGTTATTGTTTCATGATTACAATACATCCTTTTAACGAGGGAAGTAAAAAGTACCAATTTAACAGTTTCAAATCCATATAAATAGCAGAACCAGATTTCTAATCAAATAAAAACTTATTAGATGCAGAAACACATTCTGACATATAGGCTCATTAACATTCCTCAGCTTTATTAAGTAAACATAAAAACGAATGGTAACCCAAAGAATTCCGAGAACATATATGGGAACAATGCTAACAGTAACACCGCAAAGACTACAGTTAGATATTTTGTGTTTTCTTTTTTATTACCTTATTGTTTATGATTTTTTTAGTATTGTTATAATCCGGGAATAGCCATAGATTCTACCTTGAACTGCCTTGAAACTGAATTTTTAATTGAATTTTTATGGCGGGTAATAGCATTGTTATATATCTTCACTTTAAAGACAATCGCTGTTTTTTTCTTGAAGTATTATTTAAAAGATTTGTTTCGCGTGGATATCTTATATAATTAATTTACTTGAAGTATTAAAATTTGCACTTAGATTTATTACTTCCACACTATAAGAGTCTTCGGGTGTTCCAAGGAAAATAAAAGGGTGAGCTTACGACTGCGATGGGTTCATTGGGTTCAAAACAATAAAATTAATACCAGAACAATGGAAACGTTCTTTATATTATTATGAATGTTATAAAATATTGGCCTTTTTTCATTAAAGGTTATAAAGATTATAGATATTTTACCATAAGTAACAAATGTAGTAAATGAGGTACAGTAAATAGTTTAGTAATAAGTGTTAATCGTTATATTTTGGATTCCTTATTTTCAGCCTTATTTCCAGCAGGTAAACCTGTAAAATTTTCGTTCCATACTAATTACAAATAATTTCTAATCTTTAATTATATCACCAACCTAACTGTCTTGAGTATCTGGTCCTTTTTTACTTCCCTCGTAAAATGAAAGTATTGAGATCGTGAAAACATTACCTTCCGAGATTTTGTTAGATCTTCACGTTTCGAGGTCTCTAGATGCCTGAAAACATTTTTTCTCAATTCCGTCAGCCTGTCTGTCTGTTCACGGCATAAGCAAAAAACTACCCCACCATTTAGCAAAACATCCTCGACAAAAACTATATAGTTGAAGTATGTATTCCCAGCTAAATCCTTACAAAGGCATCTGATCCTACCAAATTCCTGGTAATTTTCACCAGAGCGATTTTTTTAGAAAATATTATGCTTTAATTCTGGGGAAGACCACCTGGGAAACTTCTTAGAGCTAATTCGCTTAATGGGCACATAACAACCTATCTCTGCATTAACTATCTAATAAAAAATGTCTCACATGTCTTTCAGTGATTTATTCCTAAACAGGACATCTCAGTCTATTGCACCAAGAAACTCGTTAATCCAATGGTAGTCTGTATTTTTAAAGCACCTTTTATAACAGTCCTGCTAAATGAAATCACTTGATAAAATCTAGGAATCACAGTTACAAGGGCCTGCACATTGGACATCCAGAATTCCGTCAACACTAAAATATCTGGCTCTTTCTACAAAATGGCAACCTTCAAACAAGATATTTTGTTTTGAAGACCCTAGGTGTTAACATGGATTGCTTTCTATTTTAAATTAGTGGCTTTTGTTGAACAGGTTCCGGTTGACTTATTTTTCTGTTTTTTATATAAGGGCTTGAATGAAAATTTTCCAAAGTTAGATTGGATGTCAATATTCAAAATCTGAGTTCTATATTAGTCTCCGGACTGTTGCTTGTTGTTTATCATTCCTTATGAGTTCAGGTTTTGGTTCATGGTGATTTATAGACTATGCTAGTTGTCACAAACCAATGGTGTCTGAGCTGGTATTGATTTCGAATCGATTATCATTAATCTATGGTCTGTTTTTATCTGTTTGCTTACCACCTGGACAATTCTCAAATTTTAGTAAAACATTAAAAGTTATATGGGGATGACCTAGTAACATTTTGATAAAAATCCAGTATGGCGAAACAAAATTGCGGCCTAGTCAAATGTCAAAAAAATTATTACTAAAAAACTACTTTTCCTCAAATTTTGCACCAAAATCAAGTATTAGGTAGTAATTAACCAGTAGAAGTATAGTTTGAATCGAAAATGGCGATACAAAATAGCGGCTTAATAAAATATTTAAAAATTCAGCCTGAAAAACTACTTAATAGATTCATTTCAAATTTTGTGCAAGAATTAAATGTGGTATAGAAATGAACTGGTAAGGTTCTGAATTCCAGATGGCGGAACAAAATGGACGCCAAATGAAATGTACGTAATCAAGAAAAATATTCAAGTTTTTACATATATTTATGCTATAGCGTCCCTAGATGCCAACAAATATATTTTCTCAATTCCGTTGGTCTTTCTATTACTCTGTCTGTCTGTGTGTCTGTCAATTCGCGGCGTAGCTAAAAACTTCTTATCCGATTGACTTCAAATGTGCTCCAAAATAATATATAAATAAATTAATAATAATAAAATAAATTTATTACTTTCCAGATAACAAACTGTTATTCTTTACATAGTCAAAGCAAATTTACGAAAGTAAAGGACCATGTCATTGCAGACTTCTGGCCAAAAGCCCGATTCTGTTTAGGCCTTGCATATACTTAAATTACTTACTTAAGATTAGCGCCTTAATTTATGATCTAGAATAATTAAGAATAATTAAATTCCAAAGGGAAGGGAGAGAGACAAAAAGAGACGGTCAGAGATAGATAGAGAGAGAGAGAGAGAATAAGAACAAATTAATATTTTTAATGTATGACGATTACATGGTTAGTAAAAGTCTCCGAAACATGGTGCACGATCGAGATAAAGTAGATACTTGCAGGGAATTTAAACAGTTTTCAGCATTATACGAAAAAGACCTGTTGTACAATTCTTTACGGTGTCGAGGTATGGCTAGAAAACCTCTGTTGCGAACATTTAAGTTGTGAATTTGTGTTCTAAATGTTATTTTATTAAATAAATATTTTGGAGTTTTGTATTTTATAATTTTATAACTGAAACAAGAGAAATGTAACTTGCGCCGATTAAGCATATTAAGCCACCCAATAGCTTTTAATCCGTGTGAAATCCGATTCCTTCTACGTTTTCCGAAAATTAAGCGAAAACAGGAATTTTAATACTTTTTAAATTCTTTTAGTGTCATTTTGATTCAAGCACCACCCGTAAACAGCATCACAGTGATTAAAATGAGACAACACCAATGTTTCTTCATCTCTTGACTTAAAAATTGCCTTTGATTATAAATTAATTTTAAAGATCCATCAGCTTTTCTCAGCTTACTCATGAAAACGGAGTTCAGAATCAATAATAACTCCCAACGATTTTGAAGAATTGGATATTTTAAGAATCGTGTTGTTGATTTCAATTTTTAGCGCTCTTTTAACTACGAATTTATGACATTCGGGCCAAAATATTGTAAGAGAGGATTTTAGAGGATTAATTTTTAACTGATGATCAGTAGATACATCTACTAAATGTTGAAGATCGATATTTATAAGCTTATTGGCATTTTCAATTTCATTTAATCTAAAGGAGCAGTACAGTTGAGTGTGATCCGCATATAAATTGTATTGACAAAGCTTTAGACATTGATTGAATTGACTGGTATATATATTAAATAATAAAGGCCCTAGATCACTATCCTGTGGAACTCTCCCTTACATACTCAACATTTGAGCAACAATCCCCTAATATAACTGGTTGCTTACGGTTGTTTAAAAATGATGCACAAAACTCTATAGTTTTGATAACTCGAAAAAGAATAATGTTAATAATTAGCCAGCAAGTATGGGCTCCTAAACACCTTGGTTCCATATTACCAATATGTTGGTTCAACCTGCTGGTTGAACAAGGACTCTATGACCGGGTGATTGTAACTGATAGAAGGTGATGAATAACCAATCCGACATCGTGCTGCTGAAAGAGGGAGTTAAGTCAGCGTACCTGATTGATGTTGCCGTGTTTTACCATTACAACATGTTTAAGAAACATTGCAAGATGAAGAATAAGCATGAAAAATTGTCTTAATAGATCCATTAAAGTGATACATACCCGTCATCGTGTCATCAACGAGTCTAATTCCAAAGACCTTGGAAGAAAGCCTGGTTAAAATAGAACTCCATAAAAACCGCTACATGGACCTCCAGAAAGCAGTCCTTTTTTATACCTGCTATTTCGTAAGGAAATTTTTTCATGAAGGTCTTTGATTTCGGTTTTTTCCTAATGCACTTACTCCTTTTGATATCTGTATCCGGGATGAATGATGTACATCAAAATTTAATGATTTTATGATAATAATAAACTTTTTTGGTTTAAGATTTATTATGGCTGTGTTTATGATAATTATTCGTTTTCTCTTGACATTAGGTAGTTGAAATCAGATACAACTAAGTAGATTGGATTAACTGTTGTCTATAACATTTTTATCTTTTTGTGAAAAAAAAAATTACGGTAAAACAAGTCTTAAGTAAAGAAATTATTCGAGGAGAAACAGGCCAGTTCAGGTCAAAACAACATTTATCAGATTATTTTGAGATGGGACAGCAAACTCCCTTTATCTCATAGTGTCTACCCTCTAATCGTTAATAGATACGACTTTCCTTTCAATTTCTTAAACTAATATATATTCTAAGGCCAGAAATAAACATTTGGTTAAAATATTTAGTTTAGATATTGAGGCCGTAGGGCAAAATATTTTTTAGCTAGGGCAAGTTTCTTTTAGTCTATAATACGCCAACTAAATATTTTATGTTAGTAGGAACTGTTTTTAATTTTAATTGTTTTTTGTCATCGATCTCATCAAATTTTTTCAGAGGCTCGAACATTAAATCTTCTTTGCATGGCCCATTTACTATCGTTGCGGGTGACTAATAATTTAAATACAAGTTCAAATTCTTTATTCGGGTTAACAACAACAAAGTTTTACACACATTAAAAAATACCCTAAGTTTGTTAAAACTTAAAGTTAAAACAGCTAATGTTATAAAAAAGTTAGTTTTCACACATCGTGATTAACATATTCATTAAATGAGTAACATATTTGTTCTAAAAGTACAACTTTGATTTTCAATTTAAAGTGTTTAAATTCTGAATTTCTAATATAGTCCGGTAATACGTTATTAAACTCAGGACTTCTATTATGAGGTAACTGGGAGAATTTAAGGGTCATTAATATAACTAACATTTTATATATTGATATGGTGATGGTGGAGATTTTGAAAAACTTAATGTACTCTCTATAAGCACCTTTTTATAAGAAATTTTGTAGCGTGCTCCTCTACCATTTTTGAAAAACTCTTTATCCAAACCAATACAAATACATTAAAATGTTTACGTTTCGATGCCAAAAACAAATCATCAAATTGTACGTTTTTAATAGGACCATCGCAGTTTAAAAAAAGTAGATATGTCATTATTACTATATAAATAATTTAAAAATGAAAAAACTTTGGGTGATTTAATTAAATTGTTTATTAAATATATTTAATGGCAAAGTAAATATCATATGCCAATTGACTATGAAAATTTATAAAAAATAAATTGCATTGTTCTGCTTTAATCAGCACGTATGTCAATTAGCCTTCTAATTTTAAGCAAAGGTTCAATATTTGTGGGCAAATTAGACTACAAACTGTTTTGAAGAAACCTCCAAGGGTAGTAGTCATCAGAAAAGTTAAGATCCAGACTCTTTGGCGATCACCTAACAAATCCTTGATTTTCGATCTATTTATTTGGAAATACATTTAACAATTTCGCCACCTGTCACAAAAATTCCAAATAATATGTAGTTAACTCCGATGGTCTTCGCTCAAGTTGATCCGTAAATAAAAAGAATGATTATTTTTACTTCCCTGAAGAGAGAAGTATTGTAATCGTGAAAAACACCCCCCGATATATTTGCAGATCGAGGCATTTTAGGGTTCCTGGACCCCGAAAAACATGTTGTCTTATTTCCGCGGCATACTTCAAAAACTACTTATCCAATGCCTTCAAATTTTAGTCAAAAATCAAGAGTCATATGGGGATGACAAGGTAACATTTTGCTAAAAACCACATATGATAGAACAAAATGGCGGCCTCACAAAATGTAAAACACAATAATTACTAAGAAACTACTTATCGAGGGGACTTCAAAATTGGGACAAAAATAAAGTGTGATATAGGGATAAACTGGTAAATTTTTTGTATAAATCTATTATGGCGGAACAAAATGGCAGCCTAATGAAATATTTAACAATTCAGTACCAAAAAAAAACTACTTATCCAATTGACTTGAAATTTTGTACAAAAATCATGTGTTAAACAGGGAGAGACTGGTAATTTTTTGGTGCGAATCATATATAGCACAACAAAATTGCGGCCTAATAAAATTTAAATATTCGGTAAAATTACAGTTCCTGGAATAAAATTCCTTTTTGTATGGAGAAAAATAATAAATGACAATGTATTTCTTGTAAACTTAAAAATAAATAAATAAATAAATAATAATAATAATATATAAGTTGCCGGCTGGTGGTCCAGTCCAGTGTGCTTAGTACTGGTCATTCTGACGTTGGTTTCGGCGGGCCAGGTTCGAATCCTAGTCGGTCCATATAGACTTTTCTAATTCTGCAGCAGATATTATTGTTAACAAAATCCAACACAGCCAAGTGTAAAATGTATTTACTTCATGCGCCACCCCATTCACGCTGGGTATGCCGAATGTGGGTGGATATAGGTTGTTGATGCAAATACACATTTGCCAGTCGGTAGGTCATATAATGAAAGATCTAAGGCTACACCGTAACACAAGAATTGACAGGTCGGGGGTGGGATGTGGGCCGGACATCAAAAGAGTAATCGAGGACCGTGGTTCCGAACCTATGTTAAGCTGTAAGTCCCGTCCAGATTGGTCAATCCCATGACGGAAAGGAGGCGTCAAAACTAAACTAGCAAACGTATTAAATAAAACATAAAAAAAATTATAGGATATGTATAAAGTTGTTACCAAATAATTATACGCATAAATAGGTTGTATATTGTACGAAGGAAGTAGTGGGAAAAGCAGAATTTACCGATTTTTTTATGTAGAATGTTTATTATGTCTATTAAGCACCCTATGAGCAGAGAAACAGCAAACCTTGATGCTTTTTATATGGCTATATTGTATAATTCGATTCTCACCTGAATTTTCTTGTAGTTTTTTTATTTAAACTAATAAATAACAAAGACAAGTCATGCCTTGTGAGTAATGTTTTTAGTAATATTTGGTTTTAAATTAGAAAAAGGAGACCTCAAGGACCAATGAGAAATCCTTCAGGGGATATTTTTAAATAGAGAACAGATGTTGAAAATGACGGACTGCCCCCTCAATGGTGGTTTCTCACTTTAATTATATCAAGGAGTAATTCCAATTTGACACCGTGTAATTACAAGAACCAAGATTACTTACAGTATGTCTTAGCTTAGCCTCCTAGCTAGGCCCATATATTTTAAAATTTCTATCGCTTTAAAGTACTCGATATTTGCAAAATAATAAATAAGCAACGGCTGTGGATACCATCATCAAAACAGGAAAGACAAAAACTAGAAAATATCGTTAAAGGAAACTAAAAGATAATTGTCCGTTCCCCCTTTCAGAGCGCCGCGCGCAACATCTTGCCGCTTCTCGCACATCAAGCAGGCCGAGAAACAGCTGTTTCTGAATGAGTACCGGACCTAAACGGTGGGGGAAAGGCCATCGAAAGGCCGACTGGTACCGAGAGGAATTCAAAACAGTGCAATTTGACGTTTTGTAGAAGTCGGTT
The DNA here is from genome assembly GCA_030620095.1 of Kuschelorhynchus macadamiae. NCBI lineage: Eukaryota > Metazoa > Arthropoda > Insecta > Coleoptera > Curculionidae > Kuschelorhynchus > Kuschelorhynchus macadamiae. Next base: position 1,561,483 of record JAUTXW010001598.1, on the reverse strand, counting down.
TCGTATGTAGCGTGCTCGATTTTTCATGTGACAGAAACTTTTGAGACAAATTTTCGTCATCTATTGACATAAACAGTTTGCGGTGATTTTACAATGGTGCGAAGTTTAGCTCAATGGACCAAAACCTTAAGTTTCCCAGCTAGGATTTCACCAAATAAAAGTTCCAAAGAGAGTGTTAATATTCATCAAGTGAGTCCGGTGATTACCCCAACACCCAGTAACAATTCTTTATCGGGACAGACTTTTAAGAACAACGAAATTAACAACATGATGAACAACAATTGTTCGTCTTTAACAGAAGTTAACCAAGTAAGTTAATAAATAATAATTTTTATGGCATGGATGGATAGATCATTCAAACTGAATACAAATGTATTAGGGTTCCTATAACTTTTTTAAAAGAAACTGTTCAGAAATAATATTAGTTGTTAAAAGTATGATGAATAATGGTGTATTCAGTCCCCCTATCTAGTATCTACATATACCTTCTTCAGCGAAACTTCTTTACACTAAATTATATATGGCAAATTTAACGGATAATGTGATATATAAAACTCGACAATATATTAAAATTTTTATTTTCGCTGTCACTGTTGTAGTCTAATTTCACGTACGTACATAATATCGTTAAAATCTGTGTTCCTTTGTCCATAAGCATGTGAGGGACTGACTTCTCTGGTTAGTATTCAGGTAATAATAAATGATATAGAAATCGTATAATTCCTAAGAAAGAGGTCTTCTATAATTTTTTTTTGTGACGATCAATTTATAATGTACCTTAAAATTGTTTTTCTGTCATTTTCCAAATTCCACAGATTAAAAAAAAAATCTTCGTAAAACCTTTATAAAACATTCGTTAATGAAACGAAAGTTAATTAACACTATTTTGATCTATAATTTATAAAATAATATAATATAATATATATATATATATATATATAATAAAAAATAATCATTAACATAGAAATGATCTTTTACCAGTAGAAATAACGATTTTCGCAGTAATAATATGTTGAAAAAACATTTGTTTACAGAATTTTCAACCCAACAAATATTCTATTTAGTTTAAAAAATAGCAATCCACTTAATAATAACTTTCAGAGAAGATACTTGCTAAATCACTAAATCGTACTTTATTGCAAGAAAATTAAATAAAATACTCAAGGAATGCGATAAAAAAACGAATAAAAACCTTGTATGAACTGTTGTCATGTTTTAAATTAAAAATGAAAATCTTATTAAAAAGGAATGAATATAAGATGTACCAAGTATGATGAGTAGTTTTTATTTAAAAATAAATAAAATGAGATCAATAAAAACAGGCAATCAGAACTAACAATTTTCAATTAATGTTGTACAGTATTCTGAACGTGATCGGCCTATTAGAAAATCTCAACAATTAAACTAGATTATAATTTTTCGAATTTTATATGCTTCTCAAAATTCTAAATTTATTTTATGTAGCATGTTCTACAACTGTTTTCAAGGTAATGACATTTGAAAACTGACCATTACAATATATGAGAGGCTAGAAGATATAAAGAGTTTGATCTAGCAATAATTGTTCTTATTTCTTGTTTAAACAACCTCCGAATTCTTATTTCTTCTTATTTTATTTCCTGTATAAACCTACCTTTAGTATTCTTGTTTAAAATAAACCCAGATAATAGCAAAAGAAAATGTATTGAAGTTTAGAAAAAATAGCAAATATGAATGTAACTTTTAAGTAATTTATTATTCTGCGGAAACTGCTGTTGATTACACTTGCATGATATCGTTTTTCACCAATATGAAATCCTCTCGTGAGAAAAGTACTCTCCAGCTCCTCTTGTTTCGAAACAATCACTGGTTTTGATGTAATCTTTGGTCATTAATACTGATGCTAAAAAGTATATGAAAATAAAACAAATATAAAAAAAACGAATGAAAAAAGAAACCCAAGCAACGAATATATAAACCAGAAAGGACTGCGAACCATCAGCGATAATCAATGCAAACAGCTGTTCGATTTGGAATGGGCGCGGCGGACAGATGCATCTAAACAGCTTTAAGTACCTGAGCAATTGTTGACCTTTTACGACGAAGAAATCTCAATTAGGTAAGGCACGTTCTCAAAACGACACACGATCTGCGGCCTCAACTGAAAGATGTACGAGGACTCGTCCTTCCGTCGTGATATTGCAATTTGAATAACGCCTTCTTTTATGTAGTATTATATAAAATGCATGTCAACATAGAATCACTGGAATCAATAAGTTTTACTTATACCGAGGGGCGGATAACTCCCGTCAGTCCGTGTACAAGCTAGCCAAAGTCGTTAGAAAAATGCTTAAAGTCCCTTTAAGTCGGCTAAAGGCCTTCAGGTGATTTAAAAGTCAGTTAAAAGTCCCCAAGAGACTTGAAACCCCCCAAAGTTAGTTAAAATCGTTCAAAAGAATTAAAATTGCTATAGGGGATTTTAAGTCACCTAAATTCTGTTCAAGTCTTAAGTTTGAAAGGCCCCAAAGTCTTCGAAGTTTTTTAAGTAACTTGAAATGTATGTTTTACAAATCGATATGGGCAAAGAAAAATTTGTCTTTAAAAATAAATAATATCTAAAAATGATAAATGAGGGATATGCGAAACATTTAAATTGTTACTTTTATTTAAACTACATTTTTAATCTGCCGTAATAAATTATTTCTTTCGGCAACTCTCGAAGAGGCCACATTATAAAATCACCTTTAAATCTCTTAGAAAAGCTGAGTATTTTAAACAGACATACCCACAAATATTGTGTTAATGAGATATCATTTGAACAAAATATAACCTATAACCCTGTACAATTGATATTTACGTCTACTCTTTCTACAGTAAGACAGACTACATCATCCAAGCCATTAAATGCACAAATCACGACCTCTATTCAAAAAAAATATATACCAACACAAAAAACCTTTAACTGAATAAGCAAATTCTCTAAATCAGAGATTCTTTAAACTTCGTTGGTCTAGTTTTTCGCGAGGTTTTTCGCCTGGTCTTCGTTGGTATAAAAATATAATTCCATTCGCCATAACGCATGATAAAAATATTTTCGACCAAGAGTAGAATTTTCTCCTGTTATTTCCTTTAACGTCTATTACAGTGGCATAGCTACACCCCCGCTAACCCCCTACACCGCGGGGGGGGGCACTGATGCCAGGGGTTTGGTAATGAGGGAATCCAAGGGAAACTACGAGTTTTTAAGAGGGAGAATAACAGCTTGTAAGGGGTAAACCACAGCTGATAAAGTGTACACTACAAATGCACTTTCTACGCGGTAATTTCGCTTTTTTTATATGGTAATTCCACTTTCTGCACTGGAATTCCACTCATTTGTACACCATAATTCCACCTATGGTTTACCCCTGGGTCAAAACGAAGGACTTTTTTTTCTAATCGTCAGTTATTTGTAAAGGGCGGCTTCACAAAACCTCGTGCCCTGGGACCCATTAGTCCTAAATCCCGCCCTGATATTTTATTATGTACGAGCGTATCCTGTGTATAGGAGACCCTTTTTCGAAAACTGCAAATGGGCCGAAAATTTGTAGTTTCACCACTCTCTACTTAAGTCACAATTAACTTTTCCCAAATATTCTTCAACTCTCAAATTCTTGAATTCTTTAGGATGAGGGTTATTCATTTTATTCATGAATGAAATATTACATGGCGCTTTTTTTACTTGACCATCAACTGATTGTGGCGCCCGGTCCCTTGTCTACCGATAATGCTGTACCGATATCAAGAATTATGGTTTTCTTAACCACGTGCATTAGAGTCCATGCAAGCATTCTTTCACAACTATAAAAATTAAGGATCTACTAGCGGCAGATATCTTTCCTTCATCCCTAAATGTATACATTTTTAAAATCCAAATCAACAAACTGCCGCTTTCTTCACATCAAACAATCATATATTGGTATAGCAGATAAGAACATTATAATAAGTATTTGAAGAAAGGCAAATCAGAAACATTTCCATCATGTTGCTATCGGGTCCCATACACGTACTCCATTGACCAGTATAAAATAACAATAAAAAATACATAGTCTTTTAAAATATATATTATAAAAAATTGTTACCGCTACAGATGACATATAATACCAAGCATAATTTGGATAGTTTCAACCGAGGTTTCACCATTGCCCAATTTTGAAACAGTATTTTTCTATTCAGTGCCACCAAAATCCTCGTCAAGTGTCTCATTTAGGGAAATTTGGAAAAATCTTTCAAACTCTGAAAGTTATGATACGAACATTTGCAACATTATCTTTTATTATTTTTTTACCGCAGTAACAGTGGTAATGGTCTTTAATATATGATTAATTATAATAAACCGGATAAATATCAGTATTTGGAGTTCACTTTTTGTCATACGATTTAAATTTACCCATGTTTTCAAAAATCCAATTTCAGTTTATTTTAAACAAATGTTTACAATTTCAGTATATGCTGTCATACGTTATTAACTTTTATTAGCCCTCATTCAGCAGACAATTATTTTAGGCCATTATACAATTATCTCTAATTAACCCTTTTCACGTCCTGTTCGTAAAAATAAGTGGTCTCCTCAACAATTATGATTGAGACTTGCTTGGTATTTAATTGTTTTTGGTTATTTATTCGGTTATTCAATAAATATGCTAACAGTCTAGTATATGTAAGGTAAATTTGGGAATAAATATTTCATCAGCGGCTGATGGAATAGAAAATGTGATAATCATTTTAAATGTTTCATCATTAATACATAATAAGTGTTCAATTCGGTTATCGAATTTTTACCGAAAATCTATATATTATTTCATGAACTACATAAAGATTGTATTTGACTGCTATAATATCTATAATTGTTAGCTGATCAGAACAAAAGCTGCTTAATTTTGGATTTTATGTAGTATTTTGCTCGGTATTTTGGGTATATGTTTGTATAAGTAGATAATTATCATTATTCAATTTAAAAAAGTTTATTGGATAAAAAATTTATATAATATACTTAATAATTATATATATAATAATATTATTGGTTTTGTTGAGAGATGGGAAAATGGAGAAAACAGTGCCTCTCGAAAATATAACAGTTAAAATCTAAAAATGCCTCACCTTCTTTAAGTACACAGAATTTTTTCCAATACAGAGTAGCTGTTGAAACAGGATATATACATCAGTATTTTAATTTTATAAATCCATTTTCCTTCTGTTCTAAACGGTAAAACTTACTATATATATATATATATATATATATATATATATATATATATATATATATATATATATATATATATATACATATATATATATATATATATATATATACATATATATTCAAAGATACATAAAAGTGTTAGATCAGGCTATCTCTAAGTCCAGTTACTAGACTAATGTTTATAGTCAACAGCATTAAAATCTTTTCAAAATTTTTGTTAAAACAAACTAGTAGAACACACTGGTTAATTAAATATTTGGTTGTTAAAAATTTCACAGTATAAAAAGTGCTCATTTAACCCAAGATTCAATAGGCACCTAAAAAAATATAAAACGATCTAATTTCAAAACTTCTTATATCTTGTATAGGCTCTTTTTCAACCAATTCTGTCGAGTTATAACAAGAAGGGTCCCAAATAGAACGAGAACCGACAACCTTGCATCTACATACCTAAACAGTGACTTAAGCAGCCGCCAGACTTGTTCAATCTTGCATAAAATGCCCGTGCGATATTTATTACGGTATTGATGTGGAGAACAGAAATTCTTGCATTCCTTCTTATTCAGGTTTATAATATTTTTAACCGCAAAGTCTAAACGAATTTCTTTAGAGACGTATTTAAATAGTATTATTTATTGATGTGCTATTCTTACTCGTTGTTTGCTTAAAAAAATAAAAATGGTTACTAATTGCAGCACATATTATTTCCCTTACAATGCTTACGGCACCGAACATTATTAAACTATGATTAAGGTAGTGCAAGTACAAAAAATATTCACAAAATTGGCTGACATATACTTACTTTGCTAAGTTCCCATTTTCAAAAAATGTTTTAAAGCTTAGTTTCCAAAAACACTTTTTAATTTTCACCTCTTGTATTCATTAGGTTTGAATAGCTGAAAATTTTCTACTTTTTGCGTAGTTGAATTAGAAAAAATCATAAATTTTTAAAACGTCAGGATCTTCATAAAAAGATGTTTCTATGTATATTTTCTAAGGGAATAGTTTTTGATATCTGCCAGGAATTTGAGTTTGAATTCGTTAACACAAGAGTACATTTTTAATATTTCTGGTACATTTTGTACAATACTAAACCTCGATCAGGACCAGGACACGAAATCTTTAAAAATAAAATAATCGTACTTATCAGCAACACTCAATATCGATAATTTTCAAAATATTGATAGGTTTTCCTACTCATTACTCCCGCTTTTTATGTATATCTCCCGTTTCCTGCCGAATGGTTCAAAACTCCAGCATTTTAGGCGAAATAAGCATTAATTCTTACAATGAAAGAAGAAAAATTATAATTTCATCAGTTTCGTTCATGCATTAAAGAAAACAAATCTTGATGAAAAAATACAGCAGAGTGACTCCACAAGTGTCTCGGCTAGGCTAGGTTTGTTGAATCCAATAACAAGATGAGATTTTTTTCCTTTTTTCTTTATTGGAGGACGTTACCTTTTTTACCTAAGGAACTAGCCTTTACAAATCTGGCAATCCTATTGCACACATATTGTTTCTGGGCAATCCATTAAAATCTGATACAATTTTAAGTTGGATTTGGTACAATTTTTTGAAAGCCTCTGGCAACACTGTCGTTAGTCCTGTGTACATTTGAAGGGGTAATGGACTCCCAAAGGATAAGCAATGCATTTTTGTTTTGGTGTTATTTATGTTTAGAAATATTAATGGTAGCAGTGGTATAATAATGCAGAATAATAGTACCTACTATTTTCTTCCCATTTCAATATACGGATTTTTTAACTAAAATATTAGGAACAGAGTTATACATACAAAGACTATTTTTTTAACACTGGAAAATAATGCCACCACAAGTATCCTTAAACTCGGGAACACCAGTGCATTCTGTTTCTATTTTGATTTTGTTTACATTGTAAGTTGCAAGTCGTAATTTTAACTGATTAGCACTTAGTTGAGTTGTTCTTCGCGTTTTGTTGTGTGTGTGCTCAGTTTAATATAATTCGGCCGAAGACGCAGTGCCTATTATATATTTTGTGTTTTATGGATTTACCAAGATGGCTGAACATAAAAAGACGTACGTAATACATTCCAAAAAAAATGACAAATCGTTAATGTAGTCCAACTGTTTAATTGCTTAATTTAAATTTAACAACCTGCAAAACGTAAACACCGTGGTGCTATAATGAGAACCAGAGGAGGTTCTACAAAATATATTTATGTGCAATTTTATTCAAAACATACAAACACTCAAGGGAAGGTAACTGAAGCCTTGTACTCACACTCAATACTAATTCAATTATCAGCAATTAGATGCCGTCCGTCCTTTCCCAAATGACTGCTCTTGATGGATTACCATTTAGAGTTTTTGTTACATTAGTCGATCTAAGAAAATCACTTGTTAATTACTTTACACTAGAGTTTAAAACACTTAAAAACAAGGACGTTATTTCAGTTTAAAAGTGGATGAGTGGACGTCGAGTTCAAATAGAAGATATAATAACGTAAACGCTAACGGCTTAAATGGAAGAGTATAGAGTATTGGACTAATACGTATTTTGGGATTTTTGCCAGCCGAAACATATATTAGTTTGATGACACGAAGATTAGAAGATTTTGATGTAGGTTCAGATAGCGATATTTATTGTCTCCGTGTAACAGTGTGATGAAAAAAATGGGCAGTCTATTAAGATGCAACCAGCAGCTACGTTTTGCAAAATGAAGAAGAAACATCAATGGCTGAAATTAAGGAACTAGAACCTGTCGAAAGCAACAGTGAAAATTACGACAGTGAAGGGGGTGGCTTAGAGATATTGCACGAGCTAGAACGAGACAACCAACTTCAAATGACAACAAATCACAATATTCATTTCATTCTCAAAAAAGTTAGAAAAGTGGTTAAGATATTCCGCCGTTCACCTACCAAAAATCTGATTTTACAAACCTATGTGAGGAAAAGAATAGAAAAGAACTATATGTCTACTGTTAGATTGCAAAACAAGATGGAATAGCCTTGTTTACATATTGGAACGTTTCGTTTCATTGAAAGACTGTATTCAGAAAAGCTTAACTGATTTGAACAGTTCAGTAATTATAAATGACAGTGAATTATAAGAGAGATATAATACAATGCTTGCCGTTGAACTAACACTAGAAGGCATTTGTCGAAAAGACGTTAATTTATGTACTACTGATGCGAGTTTTAACTTTTTATTCTGCGAACTTGAAGAAGTAAATACGTAATTGAGTAAAGAATTTGAACAAGCACGGAAGAATCGTATAAATCAACGTCGGACTATAATGTCTGGAATCATCTCGTACCTTCAAAATCCTAGCCCACTTCAGGAAGCTAATTTTTTTGAGCAACCCCATTCTGAAGCTATTGCTCCGTTTGTCAAAAACATATTGGATATGCCAGGAAAATTATTGTAGATTCCGAATCTGATGAAGATATGTCCCTATACGAAATAGCAAAGAAACCAACTGAAACTTTAACCTCCAAAAGACCATAGGTTCTGTAACTACTAAACCTGCTTTACCAAGAACAGAAAATTCTAAAGGTCGTCTTAAAGTAATAAAAAAGGAAATGTCACTTTATGCAAATGGTGGATTGAGAGCGTGAAATCGGAAAAACTTAGATCGCGCTTAAATGATACAACTTTAGACACTTTAGTGTTTTTAAGATCATATTTTATTAACACTAAGCAGAACGTAAATATTTAAAAATTATATTTTCCTATATTTTCTTTATTTTGCTTCAAGAATTAATTTTTTTCAGTTACTAAACATGAATGCTTACTATGTTTTTTATTTTTTTGTATTTCTTAATAAAACACTTTTTTATTTTGCTTTTGATATAGTTGCAATTTTATTATTTCTGTAGATTGGATTTCTCATTCTGGAAGTTAATCACGGGATTTCGAAAATTTGAAATGCTAATCCCAACGGAAGAATGCTTTTCATATACCTAGGAAGGTAAAAGTACCAGAAAGAAACAAAAACATAAATATTATAAAGGACAAAGACAAAAAAGTAGTATGCGAAGAAAACAGTACGCAAGAAAAATGGAGACAAAACATGGTTTTTTATGAGAAATGAGAGTTACGAGTTATCAAAGCGATAAATTGAAAAAATACTAGTCTAAGACTGTTTAACCGAATACAGTCCACTGGTATAATCCCGCAAGGTTTTTGTTGTCCATATTATACCTATTCTAATGAAAGACAGCGTAAAAAAATCACCGATGATCGAACGATAGACCTAATGAGTCACTCGAAAATATCATAAATACAACACCGTTTGGCTTTAGAAAATATCAACAACTCAAAAACCCGTAAATAAACCCCGGCATTATCAATAGCTTGTATCACAAACTGACTGTTAAGTAAGAGCGGAAAGTAAATCAGAAACATTAGAAGCCCGTAAAATATTTTATCTACTTACACTAGTGCTGTAATGAAATTCATAACAACACTAGTGCTTTTTGCCAAATATATTTTTCTTCGTATTATTAAAGGAAAATAGATAAAATGTTGTACAATATTATGGCTGTAAACTCTTATCTCGTGTTGTAATATAAATATTTACAACATTTCTGAGTACGTATTTAAGGAGGCAAACATGGATGATGTGAAAGATAATTTACTGAATCAACAGCGAGAAAATCATCGACTTCAGGTACGTTCAATATAACTAACTAGTATCAACGAAAACCAAAGCTATGATCGTTAGCAATAATGAAATACCAACAGAGAAGAAACAAATAAAGAAGGTACCTACAATCATTTACATGCCGCAAATTAAAAAAACGAGGATCACTTTAGTTAAATATTCAACTAAATTTAAAAAGCAAAATCCGCAATATAACAATAATAAAACGCTACTGTAGTACTTAGTACACAGCACACTAGTAAAATTTAGTACATTGCCACAGCTTAGTCATCACCAGTATAATTTAAAAACAATATCAAAGTTCACCGATGCATTTTATTTATTATATTTTTATATAACGATGCATTCAGTAATTGGAGATTTCAGTGACCTTGATTGGAATTATGCCGGTTAATATTATGTGTTATAGCTTGAAATTTCATATTAATAAATGTATAACATTTCTCATAAGTTATATGTTATGCCGATAAAAAAGTATTCGCAATATGTGAAGGAAACGCGGAAAAAACGACCCAGATTTTTGTAATAAACAAATAAAGTAACAATTTATGGAATAAAGAAGTTGCCACATGTTTCTGTATAAAGTGAGAGTGGTCTATGCAGGAACTATAAAGATTTTAACTAAGATTTTGTTTCGTGTAATACCGGAAAGAGCGTTTAATTGTTCTTACATTGTGAAAGTTGTTTAAGAAGTGACTTTGGTTACTGTTTGTGCCCTATGATTAACAGGTTATTTTCAACAGTATTTTAACGGCACCTGAATTAACTTCGTACTATTGACAGATGTGGAGGCTCTACGGTCTGAGTCCTATTCGTTCATACCATTCTGAACGAAATTATTCGATTTGTGACAATTGATGGAGCAATTTCAAAAGTAGGTTCAGAGGTGGGAAATCCAGATTATTTAGGTGATTCTGTTCGCCAGTTCTCGACCAGTATAATGATCCTAATCAGTAGCCCGTATCATGGATCATTTAGAGCTGACGCGAATCACGGGATATGGTTTGGTTTATAACATATAGTAATATCGGGAAATAACCGTGCAGTGTAAAGCTTTTAATAAATTATTGATTTTAAGGGTTCGAAGAAAAGGTTTGTCAATAATGCCATAATTAAAACCATAATAAACCTAACGGTAGTTTTCTTTTGTAAATCTAGGACTACCAAACAAATCAACATATCGGTAGCGTTAGGTAAATCCGCACCGAGTTAATACCAGGTTCGCCAATAAAGTAATTGTCAAAGGCATAATAGAAATATGATATAGATTCGACAAGACTCATCTTTTAAAAATATAATATTGAACGCAAAGAAGTTAAAAAAATCGTCGCAAATTGATACATGGCACAATTTAAGATATAGTTTTTATTTACGAATTGAGAAGGTTTAACTTTTGAGTTAAAACCAAAAGATTAATTTTTAATATTCAGATATATTGTACGTAGCGTGTATGAATTAAACGCAAAAATATTTAAATATTCAAATAAACTTTTTTTGACATACAAACGCAACGTCATTTTGCGATCATTATCAAATTTTGATTTTGGATGTTTTCTACAGGAAGTTTACTCGTAAAATATGTTATTTATATTCATGAAAACGTACGCCTATTATAGGATATAGCAACTCAAACCCGTTGAAAACAATATGTCTTTTAAGTCTAGTGGCGTAGATAGACTTGGCTTCTGGGGGGGGTTAAGTCGATGACATTTCAACAACCAAAAAAAGAACTTTATTTTTATGTACCTAAAACACACTAACACTGGCTCTAGGGGGGGGGTTTTGCCCGCCAATCCCGAAAAAAAAGTCCCTATTTTATACTGTTTGTACTATTAAAACTTAAATAATAGAGGTTCTGGGGGGGGGGTTAATCCCCAAATCCCCCACTGCTTAACTCCGCATAATCATTCCAAGAACGAAAATGATTAAATAATTACAATATTACCGAAATATCGGCCTGTGTCCTTGTAAATGGGGCACCTTGTATATAAAAAAATTCACAGTGTATAAAATAGTAAATATGCTTTTCCTTTTCTGTTTCTGAGTGCACCGAAGGATTTAATAGATATGTCGAAACGTCGGTCATTTAAGAAATGGTTTATTTTTGTCCGATTTAAAGATACCCACATATGCTAGAGGGATCATACTGCTGATTGTTTAGGTGCTAGTGCCTATTTTGCCAAAATACCTATGGGACTACAGCCGGCGGCGCTAAGTGTCGCGTCTGATTCACGTTTCGTTTTCGATTTTGTCATATCGAGCAATCTGTTACTGCAGATCTCCCTGGGTACAAGCCTGCCTGATGAGGGTAAAGGCCCAGTAATCATGATCGCAGGAAGGCAAGGTCTGTAAACTCTAGTCCAGGCGTTGGCAGGAGGGTACCCTGTGACATAATCAAAAGCAATTGTTATTGTAGGCCATTTTTGCATGTATATATATATATATATATATATATATATATATATATATATATATATGTATAAGAACTTTTGATAAAGATGTGTGAAAACGCATTATTTTTTAGTGTATATATATATACATATATATATATATATATATATATATATATATATATATATATATATATATATATATATATATATATATATATATATATATATATATATATATATATATATATATATATATATATATATATATATATATATATATATATATATATATATATATATATATATATATATATATATATATATATATATATATATATATATATATATATATATAATATCGAATTCCTTTGCCATGGAATATTTTAAATACATAACGTGCTTTGAAACATCGGCCAAATGCATGCATTCAAAGTGAATTTGCTTTATCCGTTGATAAATTGATCGGTAGTACCGTTCCTGCATATAAAACGCAGACAGGAAATGGCCAATCTATATCGCTACCTGCATGGTATTTGTCTCGTTATTTTATATTAAACTATAAAATTGAACATTCCTTCCGTTAAGGCAGGAGACAGTCCTTCAGTCGCGTCTCTACCAGAAAAAAAATTGCTAGTATTAATCGTTCTTTAGTCTGTTAACGAAACCGTTATACTTCACAGCAATATCTCGGAATTTGTTGATCTACTTAATAATGCAAATAGCTAATTAAAATTGCTTAATTTTTATTCTTACATTCTCGGCATAAGTAGAATGGAAAAAATATACCCATTTAGAATAGTTAATAGGGTCGAATAAATATGGCATCAGGGTAGAGTTAAATAATATTTGGGGTAATTAAAGTAAATTCATTTGTGCATTGAACAAGAGAATTTAAGTGTAATAGATTAAGTGATGACTTTTTGTAATATACATCTTTCTTGGAAGTAAATTTATTCCGTCTGATATAGGCAAGGTGTTAACGGGACAGGTCGAGAAGATTATAAAATGTATGTTAGTATAACCTTTTTCAATTAACTGTAGTGTGTCTGCTGAATTCTTCGAATATGTTTTCGAGGGTTTAAATTTATTAAGATTTTTTATTCTTGGTTATTCCTCCAATACACAATAGTTGCTCGCTTCACAATTTAACTGTTTTGGGAAAAAGTAACATGCAAAACAAGAAAATACTTTAAGAAATAGGTAAGTATATATGTATATATATATATATATATATATATATATATATATATATATATATACTTACCTATTTCTTAAACATCAAGAGGTACTATGTTCCATCATATTTTCGTAGCAGACCTCAACAATTTTTAAAAATTTTAAAATGTTGATTGTCAATTTTTTTAATCGGTTCAATGTCTATTTTTTACGGACTTTTTTAGAAATTTCCAACATTTTTAGTAGAAAGTTCTTTGTTCACTGTACAGGGTGTTCCAACGAAGACAGAACGGAATCTTTTTTTTTGAAGTTTTTTCTATTTTTGTAAAAAACCCGATGTATCTCTTTCAGTAGAATTCTAAATTGTCACAAAACATTTGAACCAAAAGCAAGACATACGATATGGGTGTTTTTTAAATTTTTTATATAATTATTGAAAAAATTCTGTGAGCGTGAACATTTTTCGGTAGCGATTTTTATTTTATTTCAATATTTCATTTTTATTAATTTTATCGCAACCTGTTTAATTTAATGAGTTTCATATATGGTAAAGGTGTAAGTATTCAACTTATTTCAGATCACCTTGAGTTTTAAAGTCAAGAGACAAAAGTGACATATTTATTTTTAGACAAAATTTCAAATTATGACTCTATATCATACAGGCGAAGAAATGTAAAAAGATGCTAGAAGATATATTTCAAATATTATTAGAAGTACATCTATAAATGCAGTTTTGAGGATAAAAAAACTTATTTGAAGAAAATAAGTTTTATATGACAAAATGATAAGTAGGTGAAATTTCTCTATAATCAGAAATAAGGTGAAATATCAAATGATGAAATGACCTATGAAACCTAAAAATAAACAAGTTGCAATAAACTATAATAATAACAGCTATCGCAGAAATAAAAAATATCATTATCATAGACTAAAAAAATGCAACTTTTTTAACAAACATATTAAAGATGGGGAGATTCATTTAAAAGAATTGGTTTTTGGTTCAAGTATTTTTTTCATAAAAACTTTCAAATTTTACTAAAATACATCGATTCGTTTCATTGTGATTACGTCTTGCCAACTATCGAGATACTTATTTGCTTAGTTGCTGTTCTATACCTGAACATTTTATTCTGCAGGTGTTTCAGGAACATTCCTAAAAAACATGATATAATAAAGATTCTGTTAGCCATTATTGTAAAATATTAAAGTTATGTTTAAAAAAGCTTTGTTCATAGAATGCGTGTTTATTGATTGCGATCAGGAATGCCTAAAACTCTTATAGCTTATTCTAAATTTACAAGACCAGGAAATGTATAGAAACTTGATTTACACCGAATTTGCCTTTCAGAACACATAGTAGCAGAAACTGAATCTGTCAAATATAATGAACACCCTGTATATGCCTGTTATAAACCAAGGACAATCTCTATTAATTATTTTAACCTGTAAAGTCCCTTAAAGTTTGCGTCATTTTTTAAATACTGGGTACTATATCTTATCGTAAAATATTTGTAAACATTTAAAATTTTGATACCAGTATAATGTAAAAGCTTAATATTTACTCCCGTTATTCCGCCGACATAATGTGTTGATGCAATTTTATACATTTAGAAACGATATAATCAATCATCTGTGTATATTTTTGAGTAAATATTTGTATCAAACTTATAAGCACTTAATAAATTGGATGATCAAGATCACGTACATGAAATATATACCATATACAGGTAATATACAGTATTTCTTTTATAAATTAAGACTAAACATCTACACCCGTATTCACTAAACAGGTTTAAATTTAGACCAGGTCTAACTTGACAATTATATTTAAATATATTATACCTATTACCATGGCAACTAGACCTGGTCTAACTCTTAAATCTTTTAAGTGAATACGTGGGGCTAGTATTTTACGAATATCTAACAGAACCAATTAATTCTAGAGGGGTCTAAGTAAATCTAATATACATGTGTTTTAGCATCCACTCCTGAGACTTCAGCCATTCAAAAAAAGAAGCTGTACAAACTTCTAAATAACTTAATTTTTATTATATTATTTCCCAAAGTTGTAAGAGATTTTGTATCCTAGATTTAACTTTAATCTGAATTACAAATATTCAATAACCTCAAACCAGTTGTGGTTCTGCTTGGTGATGGTGATCGACCCCGATGACGTCATTGTTGCTG
Organism: Kuschelorhynchus macadamiae; assembly: GCA_030620095.1. NCBI lineage: Eukaryota > Metazoa > Arthropoda > Insecta > Coleoptera > Curculionidae > Kuschelorhynchus > Kuschelorhynchus macadamiae. The sequence goes on along the minus strand of JAUTXW010001598.1, from coordinate 1,545,853 downwards.
TACTGGGCTTAAAAATGTGCAAACATTCCATGCTGATAAAAAAATTTATATGAGTCAATTAACGGCCGAAATTTCACCGCATGATATCTTATTCGGTAAACTTTGCCCCAAGATAGTTTGTTCTTGTTCTTCTTTCTAATTATCTTCTGTATATGTTTAGATATTATAAGCAATAAACAATTTGTACCATTAGATGTACCAAAAAGGGTTCGTCTTCTATGCCTTCATTTAATTTATATATAACTTCATGGACGGCAGTGGCAGAACTACTATACTTCAGGGTAATTTGGCGGGGTAGGCACAAGAGCTAACGGAGCCTATTGGGCTCCCATTTTATTTTAATTCTTTAGTCATCAATTATTTTATGTATGTGTATATAGGGGGCTTTTGTCGAAACATGCAGGGGGGCCAAAATTTGTAGCTTCGCCACTGTATGGAAGTTAAAAAATACTTATTTATATTAAAATGTTGATCTTCTTTTTACTTAAGTATTGTAATGAGAAATAATAATCACCCTCCAATATGCTTGCAAATATTTGAGTCCCTAGATCCCGAAAAACTTGTTCTCCCATTTTTGTTGGTCTGCCGTTCTGTCTATAGCCGGCATAGCTTAAAAACTACTTATCAGTGACTTCAAACTTTGGTCAAAACTGAAGGGTCTGAATATTGCGGAACAAAATTATTATGAAGAAACTACATAACAAATATCGCACAAAAATCGAGAATTATGTGGAACAAAGTTTAAAAATTCAGTACCAAAAAACTACTTATCCAATTGACTTGACATTTTACACAAAAATTAAGTAAAAACTACTAAAATTCTAGAGCGAATCATATACATCAAAACAAAATGGCGGCTTAGTAAAATGTTTAAATTTCGGTAAAATTCCATTTCCTGGAATAAAACTATGTACAGGGTGTTCCAGCGAGGACTGAACAGGGACCTATTTTCGACCTTCCTTGTATTTTGGAAAAATTCGAAATAGCCAATCGATGTTTTTTTTTGTAGAATCCATAAATATCATCGAAAAAATATTTGAACCAGGAACAAAAGAGTTACGCTATGCATCAGGTGTTTTTTAAATGGAATGTATCGTTTTTTATACGATTTTTGGAAAGAGTGATTTTTTTTATGTCCGTTCTGATTAAAAGATTTGATTTTGCGATAGCTGTTTATATTACATTTTAATGTTTTACAAACTAAAATTTTAGCTTCACCTGTTTAAAATATACGACAGGTTGGTATAGGTGATCAAGGTAAAATGACGTTTGAGTGCTTTGTCAATAAAAATTGACATTATTTTAATTATTGTCAATAAAAAAATATATATTTGACATTATTTTAAGAGACTTTTTTTTTAATTATTGTCGAAGTCTTCACCTAAAAAATATATATTTGACTCTGATCGAAATGAAATACTCTTTGGACGAGAGACTACAGATTGTTATGCTATTTTACAAGTGCCAAGAAAATGCAAGAGAAGCAAGAAGAAGATTTATTGCAAATTTTCATAGAAATACAATTCTAAGGATAAAAAACCTATTTGAGGAAAATAAAACTTTACATGATAGAAAAAGAAATATACAAAGAAGAAGAAATCGAGACCAGTCCATTATAAATTATTTTCAAGTTAATCCAACCAAATCAATTTCGGATGCAGTTCGGGAAGTTCAGTACGGTGGCGGTGTAAGGCGCAGAAGAGTTACCCGAGGGACTGTTCACAGGACTCTGAAAATTCATAAATTTGGGCCTTTTCGTATCCTTCCACTTCAGCACCTAACACCGGCACAAAAAGAACTTCGCTTCCAATTTGTTTCTCAAATGGTAATTCGGCAAGAAAACGAAAACCCTGATTTATTCAAAAATATTGTGTGGACCGACGAAGTTACTTTCACAACATCGGGAGTATTAATAGTCACCACTGGGCCGTTGAAAATCCAAAAAAGTTCCAGACTATTAAATTTCAAGGGAGGAATTCTATTCATGTTTGGTGTGGAATAAAAAACAATAAAATTTTGGGACCAATATTTTTTAACGGGACTTTAAATGGGCACAGATATTATGAGTTTTTCGAAAACGAAATTGAAAATTTTTTGGAAGACTTACCATTGGCAGAATATCAGAATTTAATTTGGCAACCTGATGGGGCGCCTCCTCATGCCGTGCATGATGTGGTTCAATTTTTAAATCGGCGCCATAACGAATGGATAGGGCGAAATGGAACATATGCTTGGCCGCCCAATAGCCCCGACCTCTCAGTTATGGATACATTTCTTTGGGGCCATTTGAAGAACGTCGTATACAGACAACGAAACGAAAATATTCAAGAGATTATGGGAAAAATTGTCGATGAAATAAACCGCCTTAACCAGGAAAATCATATTGTAACAGCAAGTTTAGAAAGGCTACAAAGGGGTTATCAATGTTGTTTCGAGAAAAACGGCGGTCACATTGAAAACTTATGTTATTAGTAGTTTTATTTTATTTTTATAATTATTTTTTAATAATTATTTTTGTATTGATGGATATATTTCTATGAAAATTTGCAATAAATCTTTTCTATCTCTTGCATTTTCTTGGCATGTAAAATAGTTTTATCTCTCGTCCAAAGAGTATTTCATTTCTATCAGAGTCAAATATATATTTTTTAGGTGAAGACTTCGACAATAATTAAAATAATGTCAATTTTTATTGACAAAGCATTCAAACGTCATTATACCTTGATCACCTATACCAACCTGTCGTATATTTTAAACAGGTGAAGCTAAAATTTTAGTTTGTAAAACATTAAAATGTAATATAAACAGCTATAGCAAAATCAAATCTTTTAATCAGAACGGACATAAAAAAAATCACTCTTTCCAAAAATCGTATAAAAAACGATACATTCCATTTAAAAAACACCTGATGCATAGCGTAACTCTTTTGTTTCTGGTTCAAATATTTTTTCGATGATATTTTTGGATTCTACAAGAAAAAATACATCGATTGGCTATTTTGAATTTTTCCAAAATACAAGAAAGGTCGAAAATAGGTCCCTGTTCAGTCCTCGCTGGAACACCCTGTACATAAAGTTATAAAAAAAATAAAAAATAATATTATAAAAGTAATTTAAACAATTGAATAAACTCGGTAAATTCGCCTTTACTTTACTCACAACTTCCGTCGTGTGTAGAATTATACTACACAGAGATAACATATTTTATGAATCCCTATAGTTCTTTGGTAATAACTTAAAAAAAATAAATTACAGTTTACAGAATTTGTATAAAGTTTTTATAAATAATTTTATGCATATATAAACTGTGTTATTTGCATGTAGTGGAATTCTGTACGAAGGAAATACTGGTAAAGGCGATTTTTTTGTATGTACAAAGTCTTGAGAGGCTCACAAGGCCAATAGTTTTGAAAAACTAAAACTGCATATATTAATATACTTTTGTAAATTCACTTTTATTTTTAAGTATTTCAATACTGGATGGAAATTGAAAAAAGTGCTGATTAAAAAAAAAGCGAGAATACACTCTTTGTGTTAATGTAATAAAGGCATTCTTTTTAATTTCATTCAACACGCCAAGCTGTTATGTATATCGATTTGATGATAGTTTGATGGCTAATAAAATACCACTTCCTATGACTTAGTGTGCTCCTCCTGTTGGGTGAACAACCTCCATAATAGCAACAATCAAACCAGCCAAGAGTGCATATTTACTGGTAGCTCATGCGGCAAAAAAGTAATGTACACTTATAAATAAAAAAACTGTTAGGTTAGAGATTAATATATGCAGTTGGGTGCTCGCTTTTTTTTTTGGACTAGAAAACTGGTGTTTATTGATTCAACGTGTACCTATAATTTGGTTAAAGTAAGCAAGTCCGCGTAGTAAGAAAATCAAATATCGACTTTAAACAATGAAAGTAGTAAAAATTAATAAAACCTAAATCTTTTCTGGACCTTTAATATATATTCGGTACAATAATTTTCTTGGGTCTTGTGGTCCTAAATTTTAAGACTTATAGTTTTTAAAATTTTTTTTTATTTATCTCAAATGTTTCGGCAAATTTTTGCCTTCAACAGCGCGGTTCTAAGAAGGTAATCTTCAATATATATATATATATATATATATATATATATATATATATATATATATATATATATATATATATATATATATATATATATATATATATATATATATATATATATATATATATATATATATATATATATATATATATATATATATATATATATATATATATATATATATATATATATATATATATATATATATATATATATATATATATATATATATATATATATATATATATATATATATATATATATATATATCTGAACTGTGTATCAGCAAAGACAGGAGCTTTTAAAAACATTCGACCCATCACATTCTGTGTTCAATTATCAGTAATGTTTGAAAAATGGGTTTTCGAGAACGTCTTTAAAGTAAAAGGCTTTTTTAAAGAAATAATTAATGAACATCGCTCTGGCCGGTGATCCAGTATACAATAGGTATACAGTAGCTCTGTCAAAAAAGTTTTGGATATTAATATATAGGGACTAAAAAAATGACATTCTTCTTAGAAAAATATATTCATCATAAGGAAAGTTGTAAATAACAATGCAAAACCTGGCCAGTCAGCACATTTGACGCGAAACCCTGCCCAAACAGTTGGTTGTAAGAAAACAGTTAACATAAATAAATTTATAGACAGTTACTTAACAGAAATTCGAATAATGTAATTAATATTAACTCATATTCAGAATTCAGAGATTAAGATGGCAAGATTAGGGCTCTTCGGGGTCTTAGGGTTTATTTTTATTGAGCCCAATCAATTCTACAAAATTGTTGTTTATATAAATTGATTTATTGCCTCGCTATTGTGACTTGGAAAACCATCCAGTTCAAATATAATATTATTCACTTCTCCATTAGCAAATTATAGGCAAGAATTTTGACCCAATAAAAATGTTACCTTGCCCCCCCAGGAACCCTTATCTTACAACTTTAAATTCTTTTTTTTGGGAAACTTTAAAACATAAGCTGTATAAGTAAAGATGCTACAATACTGAGTAAAAAATAAGTGAAGAAATTCGCTTACACAATCAGGATTTCGCAAAATCGATAAAAAACTTGTAATATACATTACGTGTACTGCTCAAAACAGGAGACACCAGTAAGACGTACCTTAGGTTTCTTTAATATTTTACAGTTATTTATTGTTTTGTTACATAATTTAAAGACTTTAATTTAGGATTTGTATATTGTTTTATAATGAATTAAAAAAAAATTTAAAAAATAAAAAACATGGCAAAGTTGTAAAAGTTTTAAAATTTGATATTAAATCCAACAGAATGTACTTCTAACTTTCTAGTCTAAAATTTAAAAAAGTTTAAAAGTACTTTAATTCTGTTAATTTGAATATAGATAAAAAACTGAAGAAAAATATTAATAAATCCACGTTACAGACCCATACATATATCACACTCGTCCTTAAATGCGCTGTCATAATCTGAAAATTATAAAAGGTGTCCTATTTAAAATAAGAAAATTCTTATCCGTTTAGGAAAACCCGTCAAAAGAAAAAGGAAATGTTTCGCCTATCTTTTATTATTCTTCAGATAAGGGGATACATTCTGTACAAAAAAAATATTTCAAAACATCATATGTATGTACATTAAAAACGCATAGAATGTTAAACGTATAATATTCCTTTTTTGCATTTACAAGTGGCATTTACTCCCCTCCTGTATCTAATATCATAATAAGCAATATGACCAAAACGACCATATGAAAATGACATGGCAAAATGACCATTTCATATGTTATAGATAGAGTTACCACTAAAGCCTAAATCGTTTTAAAGTCTTGTCTATAATAAAATAAAACAAAAAAATCAATGTTATTAAAATTTACCATCCAGAAATAGCATCCCCAGGAATATTATATACAATTTTATAAACAAACCTTTAAATATTAACTTTAATATAATAATTACCAAAATAACGAACTGACGCCATCTAATTATATCATTTAGATCCCTCACTGGGAAACAATAAGACATTATCGAAAACAAGAAAAAACCTAAAAAAGACGTAAATATTTATTGGCAGCCCTAATAGACCAATAGACTAGGAAGTTTCTTTTTTACGACTATCAATAACCAGTGACCGTTGATAATAATTGTAGACCTTGACGAATGCCTATATATTATCCATTTATATCATTGATAATGACTCCTGACAAAATTTACGGTCTCACTTTTAAAAACTGTGAAATCAGGCAGGTAAAACGTATTAACAGAATTTGGATTTCTTTACAAACTATAGTCTTGCCACCCGCCTAGAATAAATTACCTGTGACTGAATACTAAGGATAGCATGTTGTTATTTTGGTTTCATTTCTAATCTCATTTTATTGATAGATTAAAGTTGGTTAAATACTCATTAAAATTATTTGTTTGTTAAATATATATATTAAGTTTCTAACAATTACACCTTGACTTCAGGGTAATCAATAAAATGAAAAAATTAATTTGTTCCTCTTTATTGTAATAATTATACACATTACATATGGTAATATTTATCATTTACGATGGTTGCCTTCAATATTCATACATATTTTTACTTTCCCTCGTAAAAGTATTATGAAAAAAATCACACTCCCAGATTTTTGCAGGTTTTCACGTTTCAGGGTCTCTACGTCGCTACCCTATATGCCGAAAAAAATGTTTTCTCAATTCAGTCGGTGTGTTTGTCTGTCGATCGGTCTGGTCGCGGCATAGCCTGATTGACTTCAAAAATCATCAGTCATATGGGGATGACAAATAAAATGTTGGTACACATCCAATATGGTGAAACAAAATTACTAAAAAATTAATTATCCAATTTATCTCAAATTTTGCACAAAAATCATGTATTATGTATGAATCAACTGGTAAAATTTTGGTACGAATCCAAGATGGTGAAACAAAATGCCGACCTAATGAAATATTTAAAAAATCACCCCGAAAAAACTACTTATTAGATTAATTTGAAATTGTGTGCAAGAATTAAGGGAGATATAGAGATAAACTGGTAAAATTGTTGTATGAATTTAAGATGGCAAAACCAAATTGCGGCCAAATAAAATGTTTGTAATCGTGAAAAAAAACACCCCGGTTTTCCATATCTTCACGTTTTAGCGCCATAGCAAAAAAACTACTAACCGTTAAAAAAAATATTAATAATAAACTAATTATCCATTGTACCTCAAATGTTGCACCAAAATCAAGTCTTACATAGAAATATGATACCGATACAAGATGGCATAACAAAATTACGGCCTAATAATATATTTAAAAATTAGCCTGAAAAAACTACTTATTAGAATGATTTTAAATTGTGGTATGAATTCAATATTTCAGACCAAAATGGCAGCCAAATATTTTTTTAAATCAACGTAAAAAAATGTTCTTATTCAATTGACTTGAATTTTTGCACAAAAATTGAATGTGGTATAGAGATAAACTAGTACGAATTCAGTATGACGGGACAAAATGGCGGCCTAGTGAAATATTAAAAAAAAATATTACTAAAAAACTAATTATCCAATTTATCTTAAATTTAGCACAAAAATCTAAGTGGGGAAATCAAACGGGCGGCTCACTAAAATATAAAAAAAATTCGTCTTAAAAAACTATTTATTAGATTGATGTTATATTACGTGCAAGAATTAAGTGTGATATAGAGATAGACTGGTAAAACTGTGGTATAATTTCAAGATGGTGGAACAAATAAAATGTTTAAAAAATCAACGTAAAAAGTTTTGTTATTCACTTGACTTTAAATTTTGCACAAAAATCAGAATTTGAACACAGAAATAAATTTTTGGCAATAAATACCCCCTGTATTTTTCACTTCATCGGCGTCCGAGTTTTTTTTTTTCAAAAAGTTGTTTGTGTCCCAAAATGTACGTGTATGTGTAATATGCTAATTTTTTGTAATTTTTAGTGAACTTTATAAAATGGTGATTAAAAAAAATACTTCTGCAAAAGCATAAAAATTCCCTATAATTTTACTAAAATAGCTGTCTTCTGTCTCACTCATAATTCTTGTTAATTTAGCGTAACTTTCAGCCTGTGGTCAAACTCCGGTGAACATATTCAAGAAGAAACAAAAACAAGACGATATTTTAAATTACCTGAATATCTAAAAATAAATTCTAATGGCTTTGTAAATATATACTGTACTACTTTTGCCCCACTAATTTAGCTTAGCCTAGGGGCGATAAAATTGTTTTATATTCCCAATAATGTTGTTAAATCACTCTGACCTTATTTAAAAGAATTTTGTTTATTTTTAAAATGAAAACAGTTGTCTTGACAGTTGTTTGATTTTTTTAAAGAAAATGATTTGCATGCAGGGGTATTTTCAGTGAGTTGCCTATTAGAAAAGCTCAGAAATTAGTCAAGGTAATACAAATCGATTGGGCCTATCGAGTTTTATTTGATTTTTTCCTAATTTGTATAAGTACTGTTTAATAATGAATTAAAAAAAAACGAGGCATGGGTAAATTTTCTTATTAAAAATGAAACACATCTCCCTTTTTCGAGTTTTGGATTCTCAAAATTCTAAACATATTGTATGTACCATGTCTGTTTTAATATGTTGAACATTTGAACAAAATTATAATCCCCAACCCCCATTTCTATTTTGTCCCTCCCTGGTTAACACAATACAAACCCATTTGTAAGTATTAGTTCTGTCGTTTTGATTTACTTAACTAAGCATCAACCGTTTTCTTATTTCGTTGATAATCGCAAGCGGGAACGTCTTTCCTATGTATTTTTTCAGTCCCCGCTTGCCTTGATCAACATTAGAACAGAAAAACAGCTACTGTGAATGAGAAAACCGAATACCTATACAAATGGGTTTGTGTTAACCTCTTAATAGATGACCCTTTAGTTCATCCATTCACTTAAGAACACCTCACTCACAATCCTTCAAAAGAACCCAAGCAAATAATAAGTTAAATAGTCATAAATTACCCGCAGGGCAATATCACCAGCCTTATTTCGTTTAATGGCTTCACTAAGTCACCTCGTTTTGGTTTAATGACAGGCCAAATTTAAAAACGATGCGTAAACAGTTCATTGTACTACTGTTATTTATTGACTATACATAAAGCAAGCAAAAAATGGTATCTTGCGTTCAGATTATGTAGAAGGAAAATTTGCGTGATACTTTTGTGGCCACCTATTTACTTTGCCTTGCTGAAAAGCCAAATAGACAAAAACTCAAACATATAAGTGTGTGTTTTTGTGCTTGAGTAATATTTACAAACATTGCAGAATATTGCATTAAATATTTGTTTGTAGGTTCTCTCTGCGATAATATAATCTAAAAATAAACACCAACAAAGAATAACACCAAAATTAAACATGATAATCTTTAATTAGTCAAAGTTCGTTTGCATAATCTAAATACCAGAAGATCATATATACAACCATTACCAGCATATATTTGCATATACATGTATAGCTCTTTTATAGCACTTGATTAAAAATTTACTAGAGTTTATTATGTATGTACTGAACGTCTTAAAAAATAAGGTTTATGAAAATTTAATTGTATTGGTTTTATAAGGAACACATTAGACAACTGGTTAATGCTCAAGCTAATATCAATGGACAATAAAGCTTAATTATGACAAATATTTCCTTAAAACTGATTTAAGTGAGGAGTTTTTTAAATTTTAAATTGATTTTGTGGACAGTAGATAGTTTAGCAAGTTGTATAAAACATGTTTATTTTGAACTAAAAATCATTTTTACGTTAATTTATCTTGATTATTTACCACTAACATCAACTTGCCACTTTTCAAAATAATAAAAAGTCCGGAGATACGTTTTATTTATATTTTATCCTTTCATGGTCCCTAAGTGCACGTAATTTATGGAAGTGGGTAGGTAATCAAATAAAAAAACTATGTCAAAAAATTGCGCAATAAATCACGCCCATACCTATGCTCTACTAAATTAATTTTTAGTTTCATTTATGTAGATCTAAGTCACAAAAATGAAGTATTGGTGTAGGATTAGAAACTCAAGGATTCTTATGCTTCAGTGTTCATTATGAATTAACTAATCAATGTAACACTGTCCGCAATAATTGGAATAATTAAGTACAAGAATAATTGCTTTGAAAACTTATTTTTATTATATTACTCGTTAGTCAGTTGACCGCTGGGTCTAAAAATAATCAATTCCAGTAATAATAACTAATGCTATTAATTAAAGTCTTTAAAACAGACTTGAATGACTAAACAGAAAGAAAGGAGATATTGAAAAACAACATCCGGTGTAAATTCAATCTGCCGATGCCGTCAAGCCCAAAGCTGTTGTACGAGTCATTAGTTATCAGTGGACATTGAACGGAAAAACATGCATATTGAAGAGAATACTGATTTTCGCAATAACCATCAATGAATACCCACCAGGGACTATTAAGATTATTTGGGAGTTGGGACAAACTAAAACTAAAATTTAAATTAGCAAGCTTCTAACCTAAACGTATATTATACAAGTTTTTCACCATACGTATTCAGAGGCGACCCTATATTGAGGTGGACTCGGAGGGAAAACTATCATCAAAACCAACTAATGATTTATAATTTCTCCTACAAACTTACAGCCATACAGCACGGCTCATATATCTAAGAAGAAGGAACGCAGATAAAAAAGTCGATATTTAAACATTTAATACTACCATAACAAAAAAAACTCCTTATCTTACTGCTATTCAATTGTTATTAAATGATATCATTTTTTCTGCTTCAAACTCCGTAGTAGAACCAAGTACATATGTGGATATATTTATTTTTATTTCCGTACTTGAATAAAAGAAAATAATTTAGGGCAGTTGCCGAGCTCACCCTCCTAATCTATTTATTGTCTTTATTATGGGTATAGAAAACCTACTTGCTAAATTGACATCAAATTTTGCACAAAAATCAAGTGTGATTAATTTTAGTGGTCCGTGTAACAACCTTTAGCTGCAATGTTAGTTAGGTTGGGGGTTAGAGGCACTCTGCCTGTCCTCCGCCTTTTGGGTGGCGCCCTTTTTTCGAAAGTGATGTTTTTTTTTCAGTAAATTTTAGGAGCGAGCGCAGCGCTGTATTTGCAAAAAGCCGCCAAAACAGGATGATGACTGTTTTTTAAGTCGTCATTTATTGTTTTGACTAGGCGTTTTTTTTCTGTTTCTGGTTCCGCAAAAAAATATTTTAGTGTTGCATTAATTACTTCATTCTGACGCCCATTTTATAATTGCCCCCTCCGCTTTTAACAGCTGGCTACCCCACTGAGCGGCAAAGATTCTTTTCTTTTATTAAAAAAAAATTAAACTTAACGGGTCTAACTTTATTAAAAACAAAAGATAAAAACTTAATAAAAATAAATCGGTAAATTGTCTTTACCCGGAGCTTCCCTATCGGTAAATTGTCTTTACCCGGAGCTTCCCTGAGTAGAGTCCTTGCTTCTATCAGGGATATTAAAGTATGACCCTGTGTTAAGTTCCGCACATAGTTATTCAGCAATATGTACAGGATGTCCAAATTTGATTGTAAATCCAGAGTATCTCGATTATCACTAAAGATAGAAATATGTAATTTCCGCATCACTATTTTTTGTGTTAAGCAAGATACCGTTAAAAAATCCATAGACACCTTAATTTTGAATATACGAGGTGAAATTGCGTTTTTTTTTTAATAGAATACCCTTAGGTGGCAGAAATTCAGGCCCGGTTTTTTTATTTTTGAGGTATAAAAAGATTATGCACTATGAATGACCTTTTTGAGTCATGAATTAATTTCTGTACTTGCGTATATAGGAGGCACTTTGTGGAAACCTGTCGGGTGGCCCATTCAGGTTTTTTCCTTTTTCCAAAACCAAGGTGGCTATGGAATTTTTGTTAACGGTATCTTGCTTTACACAAGAAAATAGGACAGTGATATAGAAACCCCATCTCTATTTTTACTGATACACATTTCAAATTATGTTATTTTTTTTGTTTTTATTTTAATTGCTAAAAATACTAATAAAAATGTAATTTTTCGGTTCATTTTAGGACTAATAGTTCAGATAAACATGTGTTCGAAAGCCCTTAGCTTTTGAAATACATGATGTGAAAGTTTAATATTTTTTTTTTTTTTTTTTAAGTTTAACACCCTGTATCTCAAAAACTAAGGCCTTAAGTTTTAATTTTTAAAGTTTACTTCTTTTTCAGTATTTTTTTTTAATTGCAATACTCTGTATTTCAAAAACTAAGGCCTTTGGAACACATATTTATAGGAACTTTTAGTCTAAAACAAACCAGCAAATTACATCCTGCATTTTTAACAGTCTAAATAAAAATAGAAAAAATAACATAACATTTTAAATGTGTAGAGCCTTAGCTTAGCATTTTGCTAACTAATGTCTAAACTGTTCAAAATATCGGATTAAATTAAGAAACCAAGAAGTTAGAAAACAAAATGAGGAATTTGATTTTCTAAATAAAAACAGCCAGTGATATCGAAGCAAAGATTTCGGGGGCTAGAAGGGATCGAAACCTGGTAAAACCCAGTAGATTTTTGTAAAATGTGTTACAGCCATTTCATAGATATTGCTTACTGCAATTTGAATGACTTATCTCTAGAATTGTAAGGGGCTCACGAAAAAAACTAAAAAAAAATAAACTTTTGACACCCTGTATCTCAAAAATGAAGGCGTTTTTGAGACGTGAAATTTTAGTCCAGTCGTAAAATTAGGCAATAACTTACGTCCTTCATTTTTAGCCATCAAGTAAAAAACACTTTGTATATCTTTTAGCCTTAAAATAACAGTCGTTTTCGAAGAACGATCAAAAGAAGAAACAGTACCTTCTTTTCTACGAAATCTTGACAAACATCTTAAAATGTAGTAAATTTTTGACTTGAACTGAGCTGCGAGCTTACTAAATTACTAGTAGATCAAAAAGTGATAATTTAATCATTCTGCCTTGTGTATAATGGATTTCCACGCGTCAAATAAACATGCCAATGGGCATGTTTAATTTAAAGAAAGCTTTATTAAAGGGAATTTAAAAACACAGCCCGTTTTTTATGCGTTAAAATTCTTCGAATCTGCATACAAAGGTGACATTGTCTGAATTATCATAACCTAAACGGGTAGATCATACACTCGTCTAATTCCTTGCATATTGACATTTTGATAAAAGTTAGATAAAGCTTCTTTTCGGTTTTAGTTTAATGCCGAAAGTATTATGTACGTAGGGGTACCGCGTGACCTAGCCATATTGCGTACCTGTTAAAACGAATTTCATTTTGAGTTTGTGCTAGATATACCCATATTTGGTAATAAGTGGGTTATCACTTACGTTTTTCGTTGTTTCGAGTTAGTTAAATCAATTCAATTACTAAACTTTATGGAAATACAATTTAATTTACTGCCTCTCACTAGATTCTCATAGATACATTTTATTATGGACGTACATGAACCAAAATATACCCTGTCCATTTCATATATTTTTATTTATTTTATTGATTTCTAAAAATATTAAAAACGGCATAAATCGATGAACCAAAACAAAACATTTTTATTCTATCTTTTTTTACTTTTTTTTTCTGTTTAGATTTTTCATTATTACTAGGAAATATGATCATTTGGGACTATGTTGGGGGCATATGTCTATATAATATGTATTATGAATATTATACATAAAGATATATAAATTTTGTTGTGCTCTAATATTTAGCACTTCTAGGAGCGTTTTGTATTCTGATTTAACTAAAAGTTCTTCGAATATCAATGGGTGTTTTTTTTTCATGTTAGTTATAAAACACTACAAATTAGGATATAGTTTATATAAATAATATGCCTCTTGCAAACACTTATTTTACTGGAAATTTAGGAACTAGCTTTTACATACAGACATTCATATTGTTAGATAGAATTTTTAAGTAAATTCTTAATTTTCGTTCTATTATAAAGCAAATATAATGGGATAAGGTACATATCTAAATATAAAGTGTGATATTTGATTCCGAAAATTTGTTATAGTTTATAGTTTTTCTCAGGTTCATAACAAATAATTGACGTTTAGTTGTTGGATCGCGAGTTGAATCATACCAGAAATAAACGTGTTAGACAATACAGACAGCTCATGAATACGAATGATGCGTTTATTACAAATACTACCGGGAATACAAGACCACTGAATTGAAAAGCAAAATGCGATACGTTGAGATTTTATATTCAACATTTGATCGGTCGTTTAACCGTCTAATCTGGAGTTGAAATGTGCAATCAAACTTGCAATTCAGGAAGGTAATTCGATATTTTACTGCTTTATATAGTCTAATGAATATATCAAGTGTAACATTTCTTAATGAACACAAATAGAAGTATTATTAATAGATGTGAGACTAATTCAAAATACTCTTTTATCTTGCATCTAGACTTTCAACACTTGAATGGTTAGTATTATAAAAAAGAAGATTGGACAAGAATTCAACCACTTCTTAAATTTATTGTTCTCATGAAGGCTGCTGTATAAAGCAAACTTTCGGAATTTGACGTGATCAGTGGCAGTTTGCAAACAATAGTTTTCAATATTCAACAAAAAATATATCGAAAAATGAAAAATGATTATGTCGGAATTGAAACTGCTACAAAGCATCTTGCAATTATCTAGAAGAAAGGTCAAAGGTCATGTCTGTAATGAGTCTGAATAATGTCTAATTTTACACAAAGCAATAAAGTTACATTATTTATACACATTGTAACGTAAAGTTATTTTATTTCATACTGTCTAGTAATCCTACTTACATTGTTCTGATTTGCGGCCGGTAATCGAACATTACAGTAACTGATACTGTAATGTGTTGCCTAGCAACACTACCATATTATTGTCATTGGAAAGCAATTATTTATCAGGTTTGACTTTAACATTTTCTCACCTAAAAATATAAGAAATGAAATGTTTGGTTTTATTTATTTGACAGTGACAAGAAAAAGACATCATAATTATCTATGGAAAACAAGGGCTATAACATGGTTAAAGTGATACGTTGTTAGATTACCAACTAACATTTCTTAAGTTTAATTAAATATAACTTTTTATTCATTAAAAAAATATAGACAGTATGAAATAAAATATTATACGATACACATCCATTAGGTGTTATTACAGTACTCCTTTATATTCCAGCGTAAAACAACTCGTACTTTAATAACTCACCTACTGGATTTATAGCGTATACTACTAAAGTTTATAATTCAATTAAAAAAAAGACAACAAAATTACGGACACTGTGAATGCCGAGGTTAATACAACCAACTGGCTAAAATCAAAAGTGCTTACATTTTTAACCCTTCACTTATATGTACCATCTTTTGTTTCAGATCTATTCTGATCCTGAATCAGAAAAGGCTATTATGAGCTCGGTAGTCTACTGCATCCACCACAAAGAAGGTTGCAAATGGTCGGACGAATTAAGGAAATTAAAGGTAACAACATTTTTGTATTTTATGCGCGAATTTTTGTACCTCAAAATACCATAGTTGATTTTTTATTTTCTGAAATGCCCATATGCTGACGATTCATTCGGATGGTAGATACAGATCTTAATGACTAATGATAATCAATGAGTTCCGTTCCCCTTTAACACCTTCGTCGGTCTGTAGCGTCAAAGGCTAAAATACAGTATTAATCTACTAACATAAATTTGAATAAGTTAAATTGTCGTATGTTGGTTGTTGAGATGATTTGTGTCTTGAGATTTTAGGGAAATTTCTGGTGGTTTCTTTTGTTTTTGTTGTAAATAAACGGAAGTTTCGAGCGTAAGTATTATGAAGAATAAAAAAAATCATTATTACTTAATTTTAGCTATAAGTAAAACAATAAAACCGTCTCTGGATGCGCTTTGACAGCCAATCCCGAAAAAAAATCCTTACTTTATATTATTTCTATGATCTTAGCTTAAATAAAAATGGCTCGGGGGAATTTTAACCCCTAAACCATCGAGGTTTAGTGGTCAAAGCATTTATCTAGAAAGTGGGAGGTCCTGGGTTCAAATCCTGAACTTTTCCAATTTTAATAAATTGGTCTGAAATGCCGATCAAATAATTTTGGGAAATTTACAATATTTATGTTCAGTAACAATACGCAATTGACCTGTTTTCACTTTTTTTTATTTTCCAGGCCCACCTAAATACTTGTAAACACGATGCCATTCCATGTACGAGTAAATGTGGGGCACAAATCCCTAGAGTGCTGATGGAAGATCATCTTCAGTATACCTGCCCGCAACGAAGAACGAGGTGCCAGTTTTGCAATAAAGAGTTTAGCGGACATGGTCTAGAAGTGAGTATGTAATTAATAGTTCTAGACTTAACTTCACATTTTAAATTGTTAGCGCTTATAAAAGAAAAGTTACACACAATAAACAAAGTTATAATTATGTTAAACGGAAACCAAAAGTTATAAATATTGTCAGAGACTATTAACTTCTACAAAAACTACTTCAAACAACTTCTAATTATAAAATCAGCACACACATAATTGAACTCGGGTTCTGTTAATCAACGCTAGTAATGGTAAAAACATTCACACATTACATGTAAGAAAGGCGAAACACATGACAAAACAAATTTATTTTCATCGTAATATTTCCTGCAGATATCTACAGCTGTTACGGTTGCAATAGTTTAATATTTTTAAAAAAAGTTTATCGCAACGCTTTCCCTAATTTGAGTTAGATATGCATCATTATTAGACAGTCATTGTTTATTAAAGTAATAATAATTGTTGCTGAGTATTTATTTAAGGTTAAAAAATCTATTGTGTTATTTACCTATAATAAAAATCACCAAGGTAATCGCTTTGAAATAACGTTGCTAAATTTAACTATTCATATAATAATACTTTTACTGGTATTAACAACAAAGTATATTTGACAATCATAATGTTGACTTGTTGGGTTAGACATGACTGTGAAAATTTTGTGGGTATAGGGCGAATTAAAATAAATGCAAATTATATGCTTTTTTTAATACTATATTTATATCGGTATTACCAACAAACAGTAGATTTGCATGCTACAACCAATGTTAAGTGTGATATCATCATTTTGAAAAAAAAACCTGAATTGATAGTTCATCCCATATTTCTCTGTGACGAGTATTAAATATTTATTATTTAAAATATATCTTTCTTATTAAAAATTAATTAATGGGGAATATCACAAGATGTATCTTGCTTTACCCTTTTTTGCCCATCAATTGTGAGTTGATATTAATATTTGAAACATTATGTAAATTCTGAAATACAGAATTTCATTTATCACTCCCGAACGTTATAACCTCCTGCAGAGTATAAAATCAATCAAAATTAATTTTAAATTTGTCACATAAACCCTACCGAAATCAACGACACACTTAACAATTTGAAGCACCCCTCATGTAGGTATATTTCAAATAACGCAGACATAATATTTACAGAGGGTGTTCAAGCAATATGTATAAAAGACATACAATCCGTGTTTATATGGGGTAAACAAACCCCAGCTGTTATCACACGCTAAAACAAACATTTCTTTTTTCAGAACCACGTGGGAAACTGCGGCTACGAACCACTTTACTGCGAAAACAAGTGCGGTGTCAAAATTCATAGGCGGCACCTAAGTCAACATAAACTAGCCGACTGTTCAAAGAGGCTTCTACCATGTAGATACTGTACCAAAGAATTTGTAGCTGATACGTTGGCATCGCACCATCTTAAATGCGGAAGGGTTCCGATTCAGTGCCCTAACAGGTGTGACGTCAATGTTCTTGCCAGGGAAGAACTGGAAAGCCACCTGAAAGAGGAATGCACCATTTCGGTCCATAGCTGTTCCTTCAAGGAAGCCGGCTGTAGATTCAAAGGTCCTCGATATGCGATGGAAAAGCACCTGGAAGAAAACTGCCAGCAGCACTTGCAATTGATGTGCACCGTGGTTTCGAAACAGCAACATCAAATCACATCGTTGAAGAGCGCTCTTTCCAGACTGTCGTTAAACTATTCCGGAACTCTGATCTGGAAGATTAGCGACTTTTCTTCGAAGATTGCTGAGGCTAAAACCAAAGAAGGCATGGAGCTTGTGTCGCCCCCATTTTATACTAGTCAATATGGATATAAGCTTCAGGTAGGTTTCAATAAAAATTTTGTAGAGAGGACGTTTTATTCTTAAGATACTAGTTTTCCATAAAACGCATAAGAAGTTCAATCAAATCATATACAAAAGTTAGGCAATAACATATAATCAGGAACATCAGCTAATAATATTGTATACTAGTCAAGTTCCAGTTTTTTTATTTTCGGAATTCGAATTCGAAGCTGGAGTGAGGTGCCGTATATAGCCAGATTCGAATCTGCTTGAGCGCACAGGCTCGGTTAATTTGTGCGGTCGATTTTAGAAGTAAAAATTCACAGAGACAAGTGCAAAATATCTCTACTTCATGTGCTATCCCATTCACGCCGGTTAGAGACCGGATATCTCGTGGGATGGATAGGGGTTGCTGGTGCAGGTACAAACTTGCTAGTCCGTAGGTCACTTGTTAAAGGCTAACCATAACCCGACAGTTATTAGCTCGAGAATGTGGTGTGGGCCGGGGATAGAAAAAGTGACCGAGGACCGTGGTTCAGCCATCACGTTAAGCTGTAGGTCCCGTCGGCGTGGAAAGGAGCCGTTAATGGTTAATTCAAAAATATTAACTTGACAACTCTGCGTGATTATTTCATTTGTTTAATCAACGCGGCTCTTTGTAATAGGTTTACTTTTTTAATCTTCTAAATCTAAATCCCATAATACTTTTCGAAATAAATTAAATTCATCAAAAATAAAGAAATATGCAGAATTGTATAAATAACAAAAATAAAACAAAATGTCAATCAATTTCTTATTTAGTTCATTTATTTTACATTTTTACTTTATATTGCTCTTTAAATCTTATTAGTTGTTAGAGGTACCTTGACAGTGATACTTGATTGCTCATTATTGACCATTAACATAAGATATTAATAGGTATATTTTCCTCTAACGGTGTTCACTATCCATATCTCGGAAGTACTTCATGTTAGCGCCTTAACGAAAAAAACTTAATCGGAATCTAATAGTTGTTTAATGGGGCTTTTAAGCGGATATCGGCGTTACTCTAAAATGCATCGACTTTCCAAGGTCGTATTTTTTCAACGAAGAAAAAAAGTCCCGAGCAAAAGTATGTTTTTTTTTTCGTTAAAAGCGGAAAGTCAGTATTTTTTTCTATTTCATAAAGGTCTGTGTTTGTTTATTGAAAAACTGTAGACTTTCCGATAATTTTAACGAAAAAAACCACATATTTTTGCTGGAGTTATTTTTTCTTCGTCGAAAAATAAGACCTTGAAAATACGATGCATTTTTTAAATCAAACGCCATATCTTGTGTCTGGCTGATTTTGGTTCATTCGCTCACTATCATATGATTTGGGTGTAGCAGCAGAATCGTGGGCGTTATTAAAAGCGTCCTAAGGGTAGGAAGGTGACGCAGTTGGCTAAATTATGGTTGAGTTGGCAAGTTAGCACATTACGAAAAAAAATTATCAGCAAGCAGAGCCGGCATCAATACCGAAATTAGTGTAATACAAAAGACATGATCTTTTTTTTTGGTTGTTGTGAGCAGTACACTTTTTTAATCAGTTAGTTTTTTCTTTGTCCCTCCCCCCCCTCCCACAGCAAGGGTCAAGGGACGCCGATGGAGATTTTAAATTCACTCCGATATCCTTATTATTATTCAATTCGTTCAAAGAATACGTATTAATTCACTTATATGGTAATAGCTTAAAAACTAATAAAAATATCATTGTGCGGTTTTCACGGAAACTTCGGTCATTTATTACTCTTTGTAACTAGCTTAAGAGAAGTATATATAACCTCCTATTTTAAAATTTAATGAAAATTAGAAAAAGCGGTAATCGTTACAAACAGCGCCATCTGACCAATTTGTGAAGAACTAGGGAGTGTAACTCGTACCGAATCCTAAAATAGTTTGAAATGTCCTTTTAAATAAACCTAAGCACATTCGATTTGGATAAGAGTTGTAGAAGATATAGCAATTTAAATATGTTGTAGGTCAACAGCTCCCCCCGACCCTCATTAAGGGTGATTTATCAATAAGTTTAGAACCAAAGTTATAGAAAATTAACTCAGCTTTCCAACGAGGCAATAAAAATTAGCCTAGCAACTGTTTTTATTGGATTGCTTTTGTTATATATTTTTTTTCAAGATTCTAACATGAAGGGCTTTCGGGATACGGATAGTGAACGCACTTAACTGAACACCCTGTATACTAACAGGTATCTTTTCTTTTTAGGCTTCACTGTTTCCTAATGGCAATGGAGCAGGGGAAGACAGTCACATATCCGTATACATAAAAATTCTTCCGGGAGAATATGACGCCTTGTTGCGATGGCCCTTTGCCCACTCAGTGTCGTTTACTCTCTTCGACCAGTCCAATTGCCCAGAGAAAGCCTGCAATATAGTGGAGAGCTTTATTCCAGATCCTACGTGGAAGAACTTCCAAAGGCCTAGTAAAGAACCCGATTCCTTAGGATTTGGATTCCCGAAATTCGTTTCTCACGAGATGTTAAAGAAGAGGCATTTTATGAAAGACGACGTTATGTTTATAAGGGTCAAAGTAGATCCAAGTAAGATCGTAGCCGTTTAGCTATATTAAGCGCATCGCATGTTTACATTTATCACACTTTTAAAGTTGATTTATTATCTAAAAATTACAACAAGATTTAGAAGTACACTTTATGGCACTGTTTTGAATTAAATTAATAATAAATCTTGCCTATGCCATTTAAGTGTTGGCAATTCCTTAATAATAGTCACATATGCCGGATACTACAAATCAGCGGCCTGCCCTTGTAGTTTTTTTCTTTGCCAAGGTATTAGAATGAAATTTGGGTTGGCTAAATAAAACTAAATTTTACTTTTTTTACCATGAGAGCCTTATCTTGTTATTTCTGAATGTTTGCTGCTAACTTTTTTTTCGGACCCCCTAATATATGTTTACATATTTGGATTTATTATAACATTGTAAGTTCAAAAGGGTGATTTTTTTAGAACAGTATTTTATTGTGTGGTATCAAATTACTCGCAAAGAATGTATTTGTAACTAAACCCTATCAACTAAAAAAAGAGGAATTCTAAAAGCAATGAAGAAGTATAAAAAGAGTTCAGTGAATAAAAAACGATACATCCTATCTTGGATGTAAATAAGTCATTGTCACAGAATTCTAGATTAGAAAGATAAAAATTAAATAAAAAGTAGTTTTGCTTGTCAAAATGACATATGGTTCTAATTACAATGCCACAGCGAATTAAAAATAGCAAACATATTGAGTGCCCTTTTAAAAAAGAAGTTAGTAGAATTAGAAGTTAGAGATTAGAGTTAGAAAATCCTAAATTAAAGAAGATTTGACAACGTTGTCATGGGCAAAATTAAGGCTTATTTAACCAATTACAAGTTTATTTTAATCAAAAAATATAAGAGTGGGCCCCTTATTTGGCTCATCCGGTATAATTGACTATTATTTAAAAAATATATAAAAGCAACTCTGCAAGTGGGATAAATTTCCTGTGTAAAAAATGTTTCAAAAATAGGATTAGCGCTATGATCTCCACGAATGTAAATACTGTAAAATAATGTAACTATGTACAAATGATATCTGATATATACACTGACACAGAAAAACGAGTTCTCGTTTTTTTGTGGCATTAAAAATGATTTGCCTAGAGGCTGTGTTAAGTAGCCATTATATGGCGTAAATATTTTAGTGATAGTTATTTGTTATTATTTCCATAAATTATAGTATTCTGCCTTTGTCTACTGAAAAGATATGTTTAAACCACTGTATAATATTGTAGCTAACAACAAAACAAAAATATTTGTTTGAAAAGCATTTTGTACTTAAAAAAAAAAACAAAACAAAAGATCAAAAAATTAATATTTGTTACGATCAACTCGGAAAAATATTTGTATTTAAATTATTATTGGATGTTTTCAAAGAGCATGATTATTGTATTTTTGTGATAGCTGGGGACACCAAAGGACCAATTTGTATGATGAAACTGTAAATATAGAATATTTTCTGACAATGTGTATTTACCCCTTTTAGTACACACTCTTTTAGTCATTTATTATTTAGTAGGCACAACTATTTATAAATACTCCCTTTAAAACATTTCGTGTGTTTTATCATTTTTATGGTAATAAAATTTATAAGTTTTGAATTATATTTATATGCTTTTTATTTATATGCTCCCAGCCAAAAAGGAACGTATACCAATTTAGAAACTGTTAAGTGGTGTACTAACAAAAACGATAGTTCATATTTTATATGGTCAAGTTCTGACTTGGTAGTAACACTCCCTGTTAATTATATATGTTGGGATACTTTAAAGGATATAGCTCTTCATTTTGAGATAAAAAGTTTATATGAACATGAATCTGCAAAAACTGGACACGAAATAAGTTTTGTAAACACAAAGAATACGATTCTATGAGTTTAATTTCATACATACAGACTATTTTTATTATTTTTTTTTTGTAAAACTTCCTATGTTAGAAATTAAACTTTTCAGAACCCATGTTAATCATCACTAATTTTTTGCTTAACTTCAGCTCCCATTAAAAATAGACCAGAGACGTGCATTAAAACAGATTTGAAACATTTTCTAAAAATCTTGAAAATTATCAAAAGAAATGTATCATTCATTCCTTCTCTAACATATACACTAAACTGAGAAGAAAAACAATGGCTTGCAATTTTTTCGTACAAAAACTTGAAATGTAATCCTTATCCAAGACATTGGTTGAGTTAAAAAAAAATAGTTATTTTTTTGCAAAACTATCTATCTATCTACCAATTAGAATGTGTCAATTAAATAACTTTTACCATACAGGAAATGCAGAAAGAAAGCTATGATGTTTTAATAAATCTTCGCACCCGGTATTACTTATTAACCTCTCAGAGTAATCATTCTGCAGTAGATTTTTTTTGTTTTCAATTTCTGCCTCAAGGTCCATCGTATTATTACAAGTTGTTACAGCTCTGTTTTAAAGCGTTCTTATGATGCCCTCTTTTGTTGCTGCAGAATGGTTAGAACCCTGATTGAGATTGTCCAGTGTGTGTGGAAACTTGAGTCAGATCGTGCTATTCCCTTCCTTGATGCATTAGTACAAAATAGAAAGAACGGTAACCTAGGTCATTGTGTCTACAGGAAACCGAAACAAATTGGTATTTAAAGGTTAGCTCTCACCGTCACACATCTCAGAAAGAGTCGGTTATCAATGCATTATTCTTTATAGCTCTGTTAATAAGTGATGCAAAACCAATTCCAAAGGAGACAGAGAAACTGACTGAAGCTTTAAAATCAAACGGATATTGGACTGAAGATATTAAGAGCTCAATTAGATATTACAATACCGCAGATAAAATTGCAAGAGTTCTGAGGTTTAACATTCACACAATTTTGTAACACACTCAAAAGATGGGGCTATGCTTAAGATCGTCGATAGATGTAATTCCTTTGCAAACAGGAAATTGTAAAATTCCTTATTCCTGAGGTAAAGTGTATATAGGAGAAACTGGTGTCTACTAGACTTAAGGAGCAGTGGCGGCTCGTGGTGAATTATATTGGGAGGTCAATAACAAATTTAAAAATAGGCATACTTAAAATAAAAATAAATATCTTACCTTTAAATTCTCTTGAAGTTCAGGTCTACTGTTCGTTCTACAGAATTGGAAAAATGCTGAATGACACGTTCGTTAAAACTGCACGCGCATTCCTTTTATAAATGATTTCTCGATACTTAACGTTGCTAAAGCGGATAGTCTATCTTGGCCCAACTCCTCAACAAAATTTATAAGGCCTCGAAAAATCCCTGGATTTTCAGATAAAGCCGTTTCATCATGGCCACGTAGTTCCAGCTCGAATGCCCCACAAAATTTTACACAATCTATAATTTTGTTTAAAATATAACGATTTTTGGATACATTTTCACTAAAATCTCTAAGGGATTTTCTATAATCTGTGTGTAGCTCAGTGCGAATATCAACACTGCCGACCGTAGTATAGTTCACCGAACATTTCATGTAATCTGCAGAAAACGCAAGTTTTTTTTATTTTTTCTTTTAAGTGTTTTAAGTCTTTAACACCGGTTTTGCACCATAATGTGTCCGATGAGTCCTTAGAAATTCTGGCAAATTGCAACCACTTACCCTGAATTCGGTTATTTTCTCAAAATAGTGTTAGCACTCTTTAGTTGTTTAATTTCTTGCACTACCGATATTTTATTTCATCTATCCTCACAACTCAAACATAGACCACCTTGAAATTGGTTATTTTTGCAAAAGTTCGTAAGCACTTTTTAGTTGTTTATTTTTTTGCACTAGTCAACACCAACATTTTATTTCCTCTATATTTCCAACTCACACATGGATCATAAAAATAAAAAAATATATATTACAAAAAACAGTATATAAATCAACTTTCATCGATTAAAAACGTCCGAAACAATATCGAGCTAGAATATCGACCCCGCGACCTCTGAACAATTGAACTTCCACATGCCGACGTGATGCCGCGACCGATCGATCGAATTATGAGAAGTGACCGGCTGATGACCCAAATCGCGATTTCATATTCCATTTGCTGTCACGTTCGGCTGCGGCTCGGCAGCTGTGAAATCTTCGGGTACTTTCGTCAAGCTTTAAGGTAATCAGGGCAATTCGTACTGCCCAGCCTAGCTTAGTATAGTAACGAGACCCTTCGAACCGCCGCGCGCAGCTAATAGTGTAGCGTATTTAACTTTTCCCAAGATTCGCGTTTTATTACAACTATTAGGAGGGACGGTCAAACGAATAAGTTATTTTCTGAAATATTTTTGGGGGGTCATTGACCAAATGACCCTATAGAAGAGCTGCCACTGTTAAGGAGCAGCCTAAAAGAAGTACAGGGTGTTAATGAAAGTCACGTAGATACGGAAGGTGACTGCTTATTCTATGACTAAAGTTCATATAAACATGAGTTCGCAAATGATTCACTTCGGAGATACAAGGTGTTGAAGTTGAAATTTTATTTCAGACTTAAAATACCTTTTGCAAAAAATAAAATTTTTCAACAAAATAGGGCAATGGGGAGTTTTTGAGATGGGAAATCATAATTTAGTAATAGTTTTTATGTAGCACCTAGAGGGCGCTACGTACGCTATTATTATTTACTTTAATTTGCCATAACTTTTTTGACAATTTTGGAGATTTTTTATGAATAAACCTTTTTTAACATCTTTTTAAGCAGAAAATGCATACTTGCTTAATAACTCTAGAGGTAACCGTTTTCGAAAGACTTACAAATTTCTGCCACGGTGCCAGGTTACCCACTCCCTTAGACGCTAGATGAAGTTAGTGCAAACATTACAAAAACTTAGTATGTAATAGGTATCGTTAAAATAAATAACTTTTATGTTACAAAGGTTTACTGAGAAGTATTTCATTCTCGAGATATGGGGGGTCAAAGTTTTAATTTTTTTTTCGTTTTTCTCTCACATTTTCCGAGTTTATTATTTCCAATTTGGTACATTTATCAGTTTTTAGAACCTCTACAATAACTAAAAGCAAAATTGTCGTATGCAGTATACAAGATGTTTTTTTTACGCCACCGGCAATTCCACTCTCCTGCGTTTTTTGAATACCCTGTATCATAATTTGGCTTTCTATTTTTCTCATTCTTTTTGTTTCTTTGAATTTTTATGGTTTCTGTTATCGTTTTCTAGATCTGTGCGAAAATCGGAGCCTAAGCAAACCAAGTATTATCAAAGCAACAAAATTGAAAAAAAAATTAGTGGCTAATTAATTAACAATTTAATTCTAACGTTACATCAAAAACTGAAACAATTATAAAAACTGCTGAAAATGACCTCCTCTTGTTAATATGCATTACTAAACTCTTCGTCTCCAAGGACTCATTACTACACTCTTATACATTAATAATTCCCAGAAAAAATAATCTAAACAATTTAGATCGAGGAACCTTGAGGGCCATGGCCAGGGTCCACCTCGATCTATCCAACGGTTGTTGTATTGTCGATTTAAAAACTCCCTTACATCCAAACAAATGTGGCGGTGGGCCATCATGCATAAACCAGTGGCGGCTCGCCAGGGGACACGGGTAAAGCACCGCTTCACCTGCATTCTCCAATCAATTTAAAATAAAAATGCAGTATGTTTATATAAACTCACATTATTTAATTAATTATACCATTATTTTCTATAAAAACTAGTGCGTTATATACTCAAAAAATAATAATGACTTAAAAACGTAGCGCGCTGAAGATCTTTTCATAAGAGCGACCCGTTGAGCAGCAGTAACAAATTCCGCATCAGACTCCCCCCGCACGTCGGCTTTCGCGCTTAGATTTGTTTAGTGCAGTTGCTATGGCAAGTGGTGAAGATCCGTAAGCCAAATGGACAGGGAGCGGCACAAATTGCTGCCGCAGGATGCATGCGCTTGTTGTAGAATTAATGTAAATTAGTGCGCTCGGATCATCGGAGGCGGAAGCAATTTTGCATCGATCGAATCGAATCGAAATTAATTTTAAGATACAAGTAAATAACTGTTTGTTAAGAACAAAAAAATATATTTAAAATTTTATAAATTCATATTATTTTCCCTAAGTATTAAAAAACGCTCCAAAGCTATGGATAAATAACATAATAAAAAGGTTACAAAAAACAGCGATTTTAGCGTGACACCCCGAAAAATTTTCTCCTGCGTCGCTATTTTTACCTCTGGCGCTGTCCACCTAGGTACCTCATATATTTAGGAGATATATATATATATATATATATATATATATATATATATATATATATATATATATATATATATATATGAGCTATCTGCGCTTCACCCGTTCTTATATCCACGAGCCACCGTTGGCATAAACCACATTTGGTATCTTATTTCAAGTGGTACCTCTTCTAACAGCAGCTGGAGTTCTTCTAAAAATTGAAGATAATACTCTCCATTTGATCTTCTTGGTAGGAAAATGGCCTCACCAAATGGTCTCCAATAATACCAGCCCACACATTTACTGTAAACTGCTCCTGAAAATGACTTTCGGCTATTGCATGAGGATTTTCTCCTGCCCAAAAATGATTATTAAAATTTTATTTCAAAGAATGGGTTTTGGGTCCACATTTGAATGTACCAGTGGCAAAAATTGAATCTAAATAGAAAATCGCGCGGGAGAAGAGCTTGGACTGTTTGGATATGGTAAGGATACATCAAATTATCCAATAAAATTTTATAAACAAGCACATATGAAATGTCTAATGTTGCTTGTACTTGTACCTGGATCTTTTCTACAGTATTCGGGACTGCTTCCTCAACTTCAATAGTTCTAACAGTGCAAAGTGCTCTTGATAAATGAGTAGACTTCTGGAAAGTTCTATTTTCGCTTAGTCGAATCTGAATCTGAGCAAAAGTTCGTGAATCAGGATGTCGTCGATTTGTATAACGCTGCGAATAGAGTCGTTTAGCTTCAAACGAATTACCATTGGCAAGACCATAAATGAAATAAATATCCGCATATTCACGGTTTGTAAACTCAACCACCCTTAGATGTTAAATAGCTCAAAAAACTGTAGAAATATTAAACAGCGCAAAACATATTAGAGACATTAACTATCACAATTATTTTAAACTAAACTTGAAAAAATGTAACAAACGGAAAATATTATTATGCTGTATTTCGCTATCAAAATTATTTTATACTAAACGTCAAAAAACGTAACACACGGCATAGCCAACTAGATTTTTTTCTCAATTTTGTTTGATAATACTCGGTTTGCATCGACGGCTATTTTCGCAAATAAATAGAAAACAATTACATTTACGATAAAAACGTATGGAATTAAAAAGAATCAGAAAAAAACGGGGAGCCAAATTATGATATTAGGATTTATACATTTATTTCCAAAAAAATATTCTATATATATTATATATATAAATATATATATGGAATTCTCGGTGGTGCAAAAAAATAAATCCTTAAACCGCATACGACAAATTTGGCTTTTGGTTACTGTAGAGGTTCTAAAAACTAATAAATGTACCAAATTGGAACTACTAAACTTTGAAAATGTGTAAAAAAACGAAAAAACGAAAAAAAAATTAAAACTTTGGCAACCTGTGTCTCAAGAATGAAACATTTCTCAGTACACCTTTATAAGATAGAAGTTATTTATCTTAACGATAACTATACATACTAAGTTTCTGTAATGTTTCCAGCAACTTCATCAAGCGTCAAAGGGAGTGGTTAACCTGCATCGACGCAGATATTTCCAAATTTCTTGAAAACGGTTACCTCTAGCGTTGTTAAACGAGTATTCCTTTTTTGCTTAAAAAGATGTAAAAATAAGGTTTATTCACAAAAAATTCTTAAAGTTCTATTGTCAAAAAAGTTATAGCAGATTAAAGTAAATAACAATAGCGTACGTAGCGCCCTCTAGGTGCTAGATAAAAACGAATACCAAATTATGATTTCTCACCTCAAAAAACACCCGGTTATCCAATTTTGTGAAACAAAATTATTTTTTGCAAAAGTTATTTAAAAAAGCCTGAAATGAATCATTTGCGGATCCATGTTTATATGGACTTTTCGTCATAGAATAAGCCAAAGAATTATCACCTTCCGGAACTACGTAACACCCTGTATAAGTAAAAAACAAATTGTTCAATCTGGTGTCGTTGAACATAAGCAATCAACAGTACACATGATTAATGTAAAGGGTACCAAGGTTCTTGCGTCATAATAAAAGGGAGATTATAGAGGGTCTATTGAAATAACTAAGCACACCGAAAATGTCAATACAGATGCGGGCTTCGATCTTCATCATGCGTGGAAACCAATCATTACGATGAATTACGCGTCTGTGACCACAGGTCATTTAGTCTTTTGATCTTGTGCAGTGAAGATTCCTGAAGATGCCTCGTGCAATCGCAGAGAAAACGTCGGAAAGTAATTCCAATCTGACACGGTCTAAACCCAAGAACCATGATTTCTTAGTAGACTCCAGCCGTGAAACCTTTCGTATTACGTTTTCAATTTCCAATACTTCCAGGAAGCAATAAATGGGTTTGAGAAAATCCTTTTGAATGTTACCAATTTCCGGGAATACACTCCAAATTCCTACCGACGTGGTAATTTTATTCAATTCGGTAGTTGTTTAGTTTTATATCATAGTGTTTTTTAAGATTTTGACTTTTAACAATTAGCTTAATTTCCTAACCTCTAAATTACAAGATCTAAGAGAAAATCGACTGGACAGTTACAAACAAGCAAATTAATTAAATTTATTTTACCCTCTTTGTGGTTAGTTTTTCTAATACATTTTGAATTTAAAGGGAAAAATTGAAGAAGTATTGTGTAGGATAATTTCTGGGAATTTTCAGCCAGCAGGAATTTTATCTATCTCTATTATGAAGTATAATACTAATTAAATAATATTGTTCTTTGTTGAATAAATAAGTTTTAAAATAGGGAATCTTGGTAGGTAAATATGCACATTGAATATTCCAAACTAGACTTGACATGACTTACAACTCTCTACCATTCTGAAACGTAGGTATATTAAGCTCTCAATCCTCGTAGTCACTCTCAGATTTAATCTAAAAAATAACCTTCTACAGTATGATGTTGATACTGAAAGGTTTGGTTATTATATGCATATTTTTTACATTTTACTATGTTGCAAAATCTTCAAGGAAAACAGAACTGTTCAGATACTTATATAGAAAAGAAAACAATGTATATGCTTATTAAAATTTTGTATATTTTAAAAAAGAATGTAAATAATGATTATAAATATTAATACACTAATACACAATGTTGGCTAAATTAATGCATACAAATTATTATTTGGCATTTTGTTAGGAATTTTAATTGCAAGTTTAAAAATGCAATTTAAAAAAGACCACGGTACAATACAACTGTTAGTTTTAAAACTATAACTAAAGTTACAGTCAAATTTCGTTTTGATAGACTAAAGGAGTTAAAACAATTAGCTATGATATTAAACAAAACGTTAGCTAGAATGCAAAATATCTTAGCCCCTCAATTTGTCTTTTTTCATAGTAAAGTTTTGAGTATCACATCTCTAATCAGATCATACAGAGGTATTTTTAATTAATTAAAATAAATCTACTTACATAAAAAACCTGTATATGTATATTTACAAAATTAGGCAATTTTTAATACATATGGCAGTATATATCGCAGTTTTATTTCAAACATAAATAAATAAATCAGATCTAGAATATCTTGGCAACTCTAGAACGAAAGGTTATAACAATATTCACAAATATCACTTTTACAATACCAATGTAGATTTACCTTAAATCCACACTATTAGCTACTTAAGAGTATTTTAAATATCAATAAAAAACAGTTTCAAATAATTCTGAATTATACTTCTATTAAATTAGATAATCTTAATATTTCAGGGGCAGATTCTTGTCTTCTGTAGCTTAAACATAATTTAATTAAGATATAATTATGCTACGGATGATTGAGATTCAAGCTTTAAATTGAGGGAAGTTATGGAAATAAAATATATAACTCTGTATACACTTTTATATCACTAAACCTAAAAGGATTTTGTCTTTCTGTTTCGGACAATATAAAAGGGGTTATCAAACCGTCTTTGATAATTTAAATTTGTCCATACTTAATTTAATTTTTCTCTGTCATTCTTCTTTGAAACATTTACATGTAATTAAAAAATTCACTCTCAATGACTATAAAATAAAGCTGAACGCAAGCTTATAACGTACAGAAAATACGAAATGTCAATGTAAAATCATTTAGAATGAAGAACCTTAATACTTTTCAATAAATTATAATTCGTCGTGCATGTTTCTGTCTTTCTGTTCTTCTAAAATATCTTTCACCTTCCTAACGATTTCATTGGCATCTTGACTTTCAATATTAATATGCTTATTGGGTGATAAGTACAGTCTTATTGTGGGGTAGCCAGTGACCCGTTGGTGTCCACAAAACACTCTATGAGCTTCACAGTCGATTTTTGCTGAACGCAATCTTCCATCTAGTCTCTAAAATAAAAATATTAGATACAAATAAACGCATATAAAAAAATTGTGGTTCTTAGGATTAGAGCGTATCAAAGCGAAATTACTGTCCCACGTTTCGCCTTCGATTGTGAGGCAACTTCAGGGATTTTTACTCCACGAGATCAGTATACTGAATGAGTTCAGAAAGATACATGGAGGCTTTATACTCCAATTTGATCATCGAACAATAACCCAATGTTAGTTTACAGCCAGACAAAAAGCTTGTAAGCGAGTTTAATGTTTTAAAAGTGAAAAGCTTTTCTAGATTTTTTTTGTGATACAAACTTCTGTAGCCTGATACATATGTGGCCATTATAAAAACAAACTTATTAAATTTTAATTTCTTTAAAATTATTTAAAAGAGAAGTGTAGTTTGTTTGTATAGTCGGTATGTATAAGGTCTTCAAAGGTTATTAGTATTTTTATTCCCAAAATTTTATATTAAAATTCCTGTTTTCATGGCACTGCTCTTTTGAATCTCAGACTTCAAACCACATATTTACAAACAGTCGCGCTCGTCCAGCGTTAACTCAACTTTTGACTCTTAAGCTTCACTAACTAGTTAGGAGCAAGCTAAGTAATAAAACGTTTATCTTGTATGGGTGTAAGCTCTAGCCGCAAGTTTGTGTAAGACAAAATAACAGAGAGTTATACGATCTCATAACTTCAATGGTATTTTTTTCATATGTGTTTAAGCTTTGCGTTTTTGAGGTTCTGTGTTTTTGGGGTAGTAATTATATGAATTTATTGAATAACAGTGACTAAAATCTAGTAGAATTTATTAAATAATGACAGAAACATACAGTCTAACAATTAACACCGCAATATAAATATATAAACATAAAACTATATATATTTTTAAGAAGTAACTTAGAAAGTTTATTTACTTAATAAAATTATTTTAAATAATGCCACATCTACTAGTAATAAATAAACTAGTTCAACCTAAATATAATTTTTTTTTTTACTTTGACAAAACTAAATTTTTTCTATATTTCCATTCGGACTTCATATTCCTCTTTTTTTTGTGCAATTTTTTCTATAATCGTCTTCTTTTGCATTTCAATATGTTCTACATGTTTTTCGGCAGTATTATTATTTTTTTATCCTTAATTTTAATTTCTTAATTTTTCAGTTCTTTAAAAACCAACTTAACTCACAAAAAACTTGGTATAAATTGCGTTAAAAAAATGACCCTTGAAGCTGACACACATACAACATCACTTAACTTAATTCAACCAATCACAAGCGACGAACAAATCGGCAAAGCTAAAAACAGAATAGCCAACTTGCTATCAGAGTTTAAGTAACTTCAGGTCAGTAATTAGGTTCGATAAACAGGCAAGCATGTAACTGGTACTTTACGTTAAGGTTAACCCTTTGTTGGGTAAAACCTCGATATGATCCTACATTGATAAACCAGTTCTAAAAGGTTAAATGGCAAACTTTTAGTTCGCAAGTTATGTTCTATTGATATACGTCAATGTTATATTTTATACCTGAGACATTTAAAATAGTGGTTTATTCCACTGGTGCATGTCACCTTAAACCCACAACTGTCAAGTTTGACCAGGTCTAATTTAAACCTCTTTAGTGATAATATCTTTCGCCGAAGCAATAATTAAGAGCACCAGTGAGGCAAACTAGTTTGGTCCTTCAAAAGGACAAGGGCAACACCACACATAAAACCGAATATGTGGAAAATATTAGTACTCCTAGAAAATGACACATATATCCAGGCAGAACTCATAAGTAGAGTAGAAAGAAGTATAATATTCCAAAAGTTCAGAGATTAAATAAATAGGTAATCAATATACAATAATAATACACGTAATACAACATGTAATTGACCTACCCTTCCAGCACCCTAACAAAAAATCACTTCTGGATAATAGCAAAAAAGTATTTAATAAAGTACGTTTAACGATTTGTAAACTAACTTTCTTCAAGAGATTCTAAAATAAAGTAATGATTATATTGATTGCGACAACCTATTGTCTGTCGATAAATTCATGACTGACAGTCCCATATAGATTTTTATAAGCGTACATGTGGTTGTGATATGTGGTACCCATTTTAAAACATGTTTTACATTTGAATCATTGACTTGTTAATTACATTGTTTGACGTTTTATAAATATTTTTTATTTTTAATGGTTTTATATGCTCTTATTTGTTTCGTTTTGTTTTTGTGTATTATACATTGTAAGTATTTTAGTTGATAATTATTACCCTACTCTGTAATAATTTGAGTATGTATATTTTATGTTTACAAAGATCGGATAGGTACTCAAGCTATTGTTACTTTGTCAGTGAGATTGTAAGATAAAGTTTATTTTAAGTTTCAGCCAGAGTTGAAATGATATGAGAATTAACATTAAGAAAAAGAAGAGGTTGATAATCAGCAAAATATTCAAATCTCTTTTTCCACTGACAGCAAAGTTCTGGAAACCCCTTCAAATATTTTGGTTCCTGGATCCAATGTGGTATGAATCCCGACAGCGAAATTTAATCCAGAATCGAGCAAGCAAGAAAGTTTCTTTTTGGGATTTAAACTGCTGTTTTGCAATTCTTACCTTGATCTGAATCTTCGTCTAAGACTTGTAGAACGTTATGTGGGCTATCCTAATGTACAGCGAAGTGTCGTGAACATGTATTTTGGAGCTACAGAAGAATGCTGAGAATTCTCTGGACTTAGTAGAATTTAAAATATTACTAATTTATTTGTTTGTATAAAATATTTTGATCAATTTTTAGTAGGTAAGTACATATTTCCTAAATACATATTTCCTAATACTAAATAAGCACTTTATACACAAATTTATAGAGAATTGCTTATCCAGTAAAAATAAAGTTCTTTTCATACCTGAGCCACAACTGCAAACTCCGGTTCAAAATGCACGCAATGTCCACACCACGGAGCATAGAAATCTACCAGCCATGGTAAATAAAATTTCTTTGTCAAAATTTGCTCCTTGAATTCAATTTCAGTCAAAGACTCAACTTTGGATGGCAGAAAACTTATCGTCCATCTTTTAAGGGATATTGCATCTCTCTGCCCGTTATATATTCTAGAACAAAATACATTGTTATTAATATAAGTATAGAAAAATATTTTTTACAATCTGTTTGAAACGTTTTTTTTTTAATCAAGTTATTAAAAAAATGTGTTTCGTAAGTAATAATTAAATTAATTAATTCCTATTACTAAACCAAATACAGAGTGATTGAGTTATGCAGATTTTGTCTTAAAAGTATTAGTTATTAGACTATTAAAACTCTTTACTAGGAAAATAAGAAAGGGAAGCTCCACTTATATGTGAAACAAAAAATATGTATTGGTCTTTTAGATATATACCAGGTGTTTTACAAGAAATAAACATCTCCTTAACTTTTTTATTAAATTAAAAAAAAGAGAAACTGATGAAAATAAATAGGTTTTAGGTTGCAATTTAGTTTATTTATATGTATGGGTGTTTCCAATTTGGCCTCAGATATATTTAGGTTAGGTTAGGACCACAACTATGACGCTTTTAACACGATAAGCTAGGTATTAACATCACTGAATAAAGAAAACAAACGAAGAAGCATGACGGCTTGTGGTTGTTCTAACTTCAAATAAACACACATTTAGGGATTACGTTTCATTAGTGAGTACATGTTGGCCTATTTATTTAGATATTTTGTCTTTAAAGCAGGTAGTTTATTACTACGAATGAAGTTTATCCAGTCACGTTTGCATTTTTCATAACAGAAAGTTTGCAGTATAATTTTAATTTGATAATCCAGATTAAAAATAAAACTCAAAGAAACATTTGAAATTTAATTGCTGCATATCTTTCCCCTAAAAATCTAAAAAACATTGCTATATATCCCTGACAACAATCAAACAGCTCACACTCCTTCCTTTGTCTTCTTTATTCAATGATACAACACTAATTCACTAAAGCATCACAACTGACATCAAAAGAATTAATAGTTCAGGAGCCCACAACCAAAATGTGTTAAAACTGATACAAGGTTAATTATGACTGCTTTCATCGATTACTCATTTTTGTACCACTTTCTTGGCTAAAAACAAAATTTATTCACACTTGAACTAGACTCTGCGTCTAATATTGTAGATTTAGCTTTGTGTAATCCATATCTATTAAGTTTAGAATATCAGATGCGCAACGACGAGTCTACATACACAGTATTTCTTGCAACTTCCTCACTCCACCACTATAACAGTGACTGGACAAAAGCTAGGAGCGGTGTTAGAATATGTATCAGCTTATCAGACTCGCAGCGACGAATACGAAATCTTGGTCATGAGCTCCAGGACTATAAGGGGGTTAATGTAAATTATTTAGTTACTTATTTATTGTACCTTAATCCCTAACCCATCTACCTGATAATGCTTAATGACCAAATTATGATGGTTTGCAAAATTTAAATATGGGACTTTACCACCTGCCAGTGAACAAATTACCTGTGCCCAAATGTATGTATAGTAAATGTCCAAAAAAAGTCGGAAAATAGTTAATGTTTTTAAATGAAACAATTAGTGTTTATTAAACAGTCTTCTTCTTCCGGTACGTGGGAGCGGGGCTGGGATAGTGGGGATAATTAGCTCAGCTCTTCAAAATTTAATCGCGAAGAAGCGTATCACCGCATGCGGTGAGCATCGTACGTTCGATGAAATGAGTTATAAAAATTGCAATTCAGATTACATTACCTAAATCAGAGTCCCACAGAAAGTTCAATTAAGTCACGAGTCAGGAAATTCGAGGCTACGGTTCCACGCTGAGTCAGAGACCTGTGGAAGTCCAAGATCGATACGAACAGAAGAAGCAGCTACCGCATTTAAAACATCTGTACGATGTGATCCCAGATTATCATCTCGAAAGAGATTAGTATAAAGTGTAATTAGTGCAGGAATCGAATCCAAATGACAATCTACGTCATGTTTTTGTCGAAACAGAATTGAAGCCCTTTCAAATTGTCGTTATTTAGCAGCAAAAAAATCCCTAATCAAAACATCAAATCCCTGCATTCGGGTTACCGCATTAAAGTTACAGTTTAGGCGGCCATTCAATCCCAAGATCCTTATTCCTTTGAGAATAAGCAGGGCCAATCTGTAACAGTAAATTCTAACCCCGACAAAACAATATTGCGACCATTCTTCTTTCCGAAACTGCAAGAATTTGAAGCCTATAACAGCCAAAAGGCAAGACATGTCATACATCTAACTATCCATTGGCTGTCGTAAACGAGAGTTAAAAGAAATCGCGCCGAGTGTAGGGATACATGAAAAATCGAATGTACACCAATAATAGCTGCCTGGTTGAATACCTATATTCGGGTGGAAATGGCAAGAGCCATCCCACGCGCAAAGTGCCAGTGAGTTTTCCCAAATCTGAGGTCCAGATTCGAAAACTGTTTTCGTCAATATGGTTCACTTTTTTTAAATAAAATTCACGTATATCCATTTCAATTTAAATATTCATATACTTCTTTGGGTGTTATTTGTCTTTTTTTTATTTAATTTTTCAAACATTAAACTTAATGGCTTATCCTGTAGAATATACTAGTGAAATAGAAATATTTATTTAACGAAAAACTAATTTTAAACAGTATGTATGTATGTTATTAATATTTGTCACATGATTTGAGATAAATAGCAATTTTACGAATGTAAAGATTATTTGTGACTGTTCGCAATGGCAAGTAACAGCATAAAATTATTTTTATTTAGTTATATTTAATTACAAAATAATATTCAATACCAATCACGCTGTTGAATCTCAGTGCTTTTGTTGGCGCAATAAAGTCGGGTTACACCAGTTTACCTTAATCCGCGGACTTATAGTTAACGAACGAATACGGCCGCATGGTAAAAAAAGTATACGTGTATACGTAAAGAATGGAGACAACGTTCGCTCAGCTGTCGGTACTTCAACTTTCACTTATGCACAGCATACGCATATTTTTATTGTTCCTTCGTTCGTATTCGCCAAGTGAGTACCCATCTTCAAAAGAGGCACTTAGGTAAGCTGAACCGAAAATTTAAGGTGAACCTTACCCTTAAATCGGTTTTCTAAAGTTCTCATGGGCCATATCTTCATAAGCCAGGATTTCTTATGGCAACTTCACCATTCTATTGTAATTAATACTAAATTCTAAGTACAGTTTCAGTTATTGTTTAACAGACACACAAGTACATAAAATATCCATTTAAATTTGTTGGGAAGGAACGTGTTAATTTTTTTGTGACTGATTTTCCTCCTGTGTTGTCATGTAAATATTGAAATACAGTTTTTATATGTATTTACGTAACTTTTTATTATGTAATTTATTAGCTACTAAATTTGAACTTACTTCAGCTATTTGTAGTTGTACAGCTAGTCAAAAACGATTATATATACAACTATTATAAAAATGAATCGCTTTAATTTATACAATTATATATACATGAATAAACAAATAGCCAGTCATAAATATAATATTTTGATGTTCAAGACAACTTATCATAAAAATTATTTTTTTTATAATTGAATTAAAACATATTTTCGCTTACTAGATGCCTATTCTCACAAGATCTTTGTCACTCTCAGTAAGATATTAGCATTATCTTTATTAAAATAATGAAAGGTTAACTTTACCAACAAAATCGATTTATCTGTGCAAAAACGTACTTATTATATACCTTTAATATATTTTTATAGGAAATAATTACATTTTAGCTGTTTCCAAAGTGACATTCTGAATGTAAAAAATACTGCTTTACCGTTTTGAGAATTGCAAATTTCTTCGTTTCATATACAGCCTACTTGAGCCACATTATAAATAATTTTGAAATATATAAATTCTTTACATTCAGCAAATATGTAGTTGTTTTGGCAATAAATAACATCATAACATTATTTTTATTAATTTACAAAATATTATTTAACAACAATAAAACTGTTAATTCTTCAGAGCAATAAAATAAATATAAAATATTACTTACGCAACTGAGCCCATTCCTTTACTGCCCAAAGGGTACAATCGTATTGTGGGGTAACCTCTAATGTTTTGTGAATTGCAAATTTCTTCATTTGCTACACAGTCTACTTGAGCCACAATAATACTTTTAAATTGGGATACCTATAAAACGAAAAATAAATACCTATTATTAAAAAAAAAACATCTCTCTTAATGAAGAATTTGATTTAAAATTGTATTAATTAAAAATATGGATTAGTAAGTTTTTCCTCATACTTACAGATTTTGCAAATTTTCTATACTGAGGCGCCAACATTTGACAAGGCCCGCACCAAGGCGCATAAAAATCGACCACCCACAATTCTTTCGCAGATTTTCTGGCCAGCAAACTAAAGTTGTTTTCATCCAAGTTCAAAACCACAGGGCTTATGGCATCTTGGATAAACTCTACAATAGCTGCTTCACTTGGAGTACCCTAAACAAAATGTTATAATAAAAAAATAAGAAAAGATTAACATTGGAACACACCAATTAAAAAATTATCAATTTACAATAATATGATTTCGGGTTGATACAATAATTACACATTTCCATATAACATAAAAACATATTGTAACTATACCCAGAACAATAGCTCCCACCACGCTGCACACTGAATTTTCAAAGGTAAAATAAAATATCAAACAACTGAAATATTTTTTGACTTTGACATCTTATAAAAATTTTGTGTGATATGTTTCCTATTTATATACATTTTATTCCCACCTTTAATTTTTTAAACACCAAATTACTAAAAATGAACTTAAATCTGATAGTAGTGTGTCTGACTGGTATTAATGTGTCGTTTAATGAGGATGCATTTTATACTTTAATCCTAAAGAAACAAAGTAAAAAATCATCTAGTCCTGATCAGGTCCCAAAGATGTTCTTCACAATGTCTTGTCTCAGATTGTATACCCTATTTACATTTGATAGATAATTATAGGCCAGTAACTATGTGCTCTTCATTTTCTAAATGGGAGTTTACTTTAGGAGATTGTACAAGCAATGCAATGAAAAATTGCCCGCATAAGTGATTTTGAGATCAGCTGATGCAATTTTATTTGCATGGCGCCGAATTAGAACCGGCGCTAATTTTATTGCAAATAGCATACAATTTTAGGAAGAAATGGGAAGTACCAATATATAAAAATGGTCACTATTATTATTGAGAGGACAATTTGCATATCCGCTACATGTTCGCATTCACAATCAAAATTCATTTTTCACGACTTTTTTTAACAGCACAAAGCATCAAACTATCAGGCAAAATTAAATTAATCAGCTGTGTAATGTCAAAGTCAAATTCATTTTAGTTGGCCCATTTGCTCTTCAAAACGTTGCGTTCAATTGTTTGCACGATATGTAAATGATTGTTTGCCTGTGCAATATTTTGCATGACATATTTTTGATTGCATAGCATCAAATGTAAACCCCCTTTAAAATATTTTAATATTGTTTTTTTGGAGAGATTCATTGTTTTTTTTTTTGGAGAAGACTAATATAATAAATGATAGAAACCATGGTTTTCAAAATTGTAATGCCACTCGTTCTGCTATGCATGTACAATCATGCACTTTATGAGAAGATAGTGCGTTGTCCTGTTGGGGTGTTTTGGGACCTTAGCAGGGCTTTTAATTACAAAACTTACAAATTAATCTTGAAGGGTAAGGATTTAGAGAGCAGGTATTAAAACGGATACAATCATTCCTGACAAATATAATGCAATATGTTCCATTAACCA
Source organism: Kuschelorhynchus macadamiae (assembly GCA_030620095.1). Lineage (NCBI taxonomy): Eukaryota > Metazoa > Arthropoda > Insecta > Coleoptera > Curculionidae > Kuschelorhynchus > Kuschelorhynchus macadamiae. The sequence continues at coordinate 1,505,845 of JAUTXW010001598.1, read as the reverse complement.
TATAATTTCGGATAGCAACCCAGTTAACTCAGAGTATATGCAGAGCCTAATAAGGGTTCTATATAGCTCAGAACTGGGACCTATGCTTTTTTGTAACATGTAAATGAGCAGCCTAAAGTAGTTCCTGATATGCTGACGATAAGTATATATAATAGCTTCTAATAAATCAAAGGACTTATCAAACAATAAGATGAACATGACTGGTTTTCTTATAATAGTTTTTGCTTTAATTTATGTAAAACCCAATTTATTAGATTTTACTTGAGACAAAGAGTATGTAGTACTTTGGAATTGTAATTAAAGATCATTGTGACTATGTATTATCTAGACCAGCATTTCTCAAACTGGGGGCTAAGGAACCCTTGAGAATCCGTGAGCAATCACTTAGGGATCGGTGAACTAATTTACCACCAAGCGAGAAAAATTGAAAATCGTAGAAAATTGGATACAAAGTCACAGGCCCTGGGAATTGTACAAAACCTAAGTTAGTGTTTTTGAAACAAAAAAGAATTATTGGGTGCATAGCTGGGATTAGCTATGTAACTTCTGTAGAATCTATTTAAGCGTTATAGTACTCTTACATTAACCGGATTTGATAATGGAAACTTGTCAAAACACAGTATGTACATTTACTGAGCACTAAGAATGCAAAGAAATTTTATATACCTCCTTATAAATCACAGGTTAACTACTGATCACCAAATATAATAGATTTAAAGATGTATAAAATGTAAAATGTTATCAACTGATGTAAAATGTTAGTTGATGTTTACCAATTTAAGTGTAGATTGAAATTCATTTAACATTGAAAAATGTATTTATTCGTTAAATGAATATATAGTTATGGGTACTTAAAGACCAAACTTTATGTTCTGGGTCATTTTATTTTGATGCTGCCTGATTTTTATTCTGTATTTTTATGTTTTACTTTAGTGTTAAGCTAGATTTAAGTTTTACAGAATTTTGACTATTCCTATACTGCCATCTTGTATGACAAATATGCTCCTATTGAACATGAAAGCATTTTAATTTTTTTTTTAATAATTCTTTCTAACTGGTACATGACAATATCTTTTCTTTTAGACTTTTTGATTATATTACTATAGAGTAAATCTTTACACACAACCGTTCTACAAAATTTCAATAAAAATCTCCTCCCTGCTTTTTTCACTCAATTTTATTGTTTTTTATTGTTATTATATTGTTGCACTATCAATTTGTCTTTGTACCATATTTTATTCCTGTACCAAATTTTAAATTAATATTAATAATTTAATTTAAATTATTAAAAAGTTAACTGGATAAATAGATTTTGAAACTCCTTTACAAGCATAACATGATAGGATTTTTTAACTGGCATTAGGGAAAAATGTGCATATTTGAAAAAAGCAATACTTTTTTTGCAAGTACAAAGCTTTCCCTTAGGTAAATAAAGGAAAGCAAAAAAGCCCTACCTCAACACTTTTTTGACTTTGTAACTGTTTAATAAATAAGGGTAAATAATACTATTAATAAGACATTAATATGAGAAAAATTGAACACACTTGCAAAATCTTAATGTTCGAACATGTGTTAATCACCCTTAGTAATGGGCCAAATTCCCACTTGCTGAAAATTCCCGGAAACTTTTCTACACGTCGGAAACTTTCCTTTGAAATATTTGAAAAAATATCGGAAACTTTGCCATGAAAACTTCCAGAAACTTTAAATTAATTTAAATTTCTCAAAACTAGGCTTTTCACTTTTCAGAAATAACCAACAGGAAATAAATAAAAATAAACATTCCTAAAACGAACATGATAAAACCTAACGGAGGTACACACAGCGTAGTCATTTTAAGTCTTCCACATTTTAATCTGATATAATTTTCTTATTTTCCAAGATATCAAAAGGATCTAAAAATAAATTCTATTCTAAATTACCAAGCTTTATATAACATTTGAAGAGAATATAAAAATGTCAATTGTCAAAAACATAAGGGTAACCTGTTTTTTTTTATGGACATTTTACTTTCAACAGATGAGCATCTTTTTCCAGATTCAAAATATATACAAAACTATTACCTTTAAAAATAAACGAAAACCATGAAGAACTTTGTCATAAGCGAAATGTGGCGAAGAGAGAAAGAGACTCATTGTCACACACATTGGCCCTTTCTCATACATATTGGTCTTAGGCAGCAACTTTTGGTCATGTTATCATTTATTTTTTAAGATAAAGGTATAAGTATATTTAGAATAAGAAAAAAAAAGACATATCTATTAAAAGCAAAATTTTCAAGTTATATTTAAATGTTTGACAGTTGACTTTTTAAATAAAATACAAAAAACAAAGCTTGATAACAAGACCATACAATCAATTTTTTAGTTAGAGGTTTAAATATTAAGCTAAATGTCAAATAAAAAAACTACAAAACATTATCATAAGTTATTAAACAAGCGCCACATTAAAAAAATACGTCTGAGGGAATTTTGGGGGAATATCCCCGGAAAATGTCCTTGGCAACATTCAAGAGGAAAGTTTCCCAAGCCGATCTATTTCTTCCCGGAAAGTTACACAAATTGGAATATGTTCAAAGATGGAAAGTTTGGGCTGCCCAACACTAACATGTCTAATAAAAAATATTGTCAACTGGTCCAGTAGTAGCACATTACATAAGGAACACTGATATTATTTTAGCTTCCACTGAGTTTTTAATAGCTTTTACACTGAGTTTTTAATAGTTTTTTAAATACATGTGCATACACTGATTTTAAGGTTTTAAGCAAGATCTAACAACTTTCTGGTTTTAGGCAGTTTTTAACCTTTTACTGGAAGAGTCTTTTTATGTTTAGATGTTTAACATATTTAGCGCCAAGGTGGACACCGGCGTCTGATCCGATGTACTGTAGTTTGAAAGGGTCATTGCAGACACTGGTGTCCCCCTATTTATTCGTTAATGTATTGTCGATTTTTAAGACCATTCTCTGACCCTGTACAAGAGGTTAAGTATTCTGAGTTTCTAATAAGATCGCTTTTGTGACCTGCAGAAATTATATGTGTTTAGATGCCAGTATATATGTATATATATATATATATATATATATATATATATATATATATATATATATATATATATATATATATAATTTTTGTTTTTGTTTTTTTTAGGAAATATTCATTTAGGTAAATCGTTATTTTTCTCGAAAACGGCGCGTTGTAGAGAAATAAGATGTTAGGAATTTTTCTATAGTTCTAATAGGTCAATCTTAAAAACTTTTTAGATTTTTAAAGTACAGTGGCGAACCATGTTTTTCTTTTTTAAGTATTATTGGAGTACACCCATGAACGCTACTGGTGGAAGTAAAGTAAATCTGTCTGGGCATAAAAATGCCTCTTTTCGGGGTAGTAAATCCTGTATTTATCAACAGAAGTATCTGCATGCATTATACAAATATTTGGAATAAGATATGTATATATATATATATATATATATATATATATATATATATATATATATATATATATATATATATATATATATATATATATATATATAAACGAAATACTCACGGTTAAGGATTACTCCTTCATGACAAGGACTGGAAACAAACATGGCGCTATGTTTGTTTCCAGGGCCAAGGGCCATCTGCTACCGTAGTATCTGCCCTGGCAAGGCTCATCAGGCAGTTTCCCTGGGGGGAATCGGTATTAAAACCGAAATACCCAAACCCTGAAACAAACAAGGCGTCATGCCATTCGACTTTGAAAGTCGACGAGGGAAAATTGGCAACCAGTGGCGCCATCTATGGTGCAACTAAATCGCTTTAGATGCGACCTACTATGGAGTACAAGACGACACATCTGTGCAAAAAGAGAAGAGAAACAGAAATATCAATGTCTGTGCGATTCTTGGTCATAAAAAGTTATACAAACGAAATACTCACGGTAAGGATTACTCCTTCACCATTTTGTAATATATATATATATATATATATATATATATATATATATATATATATATATATATATATATACAAGAGGCATACTGCTTTTTGTTCTTTCACCCCTTGTCAGTATAAATAACTATGCACTTAGGCAATAAATCATGCTCTCTTATTCAATACTGAAGCATGCCATGCGATCTAATAAACCATACTGATGGAAGAAAAAGTATCGGCAAATCAATTCGTGTCCGCGAGCTGTTTTGAATCCACTAAAGTATCCGCCGTGGCCTGGCAATATATACAAAAATGTTTGTTATGGTATCCACCATGGCCAGATAAGCAAAAAAGTCGAATATTTTATATAGGGCCAGGTGAGACACCGATGTCCGCCAACCATCTCTGTGCATGGTTTCCATGAAAATGCATTGACGCTGAATGTGTTAAGTTTATTTTTACATGTAAAATATCGGTTTTCGCCCATTAGTACCTCACTGCATACTTCTATTAGGGATGTTAATTCTAAATGTAAGGAAATATAAAAAATACTCACATAAAACTTCTGCATGCTCGTGCCGTTATACAATATCATTGTGGGGTAAGAACTGATTGACTGACTAGAACATAAATCTCTGTGAAGTGTACAATCCACGGTACCAAACTGCACGATATCCGACCCGAAATGCTGACTAGCTTTACGAAGTTCAGGTGTAAGCCTTTTACATGGTGGGCACCAAGGAGCGTACCAGTCAATGAACCAGGGGGAACCTGAAGAAATTAGAAGCTATTTTTTCAAAAATGTGACCTATGATCTTATAAATACTTGTAAAATTCTATTTAAAACAACGTATTGCGATAGTAAGCGTTATTGTAACAGCAACAAGTGTCCTAGTAAAAATCAGTGTTACATCTCTTTAGCCCAATTGTAAAGTTTGTAATGTGAGATAGACTTAAAAAGATCATCCCACTCTAACCTAGTCTAGTTTTTGTAAATTAAACAAACATTTCTTTTATTAGTTCTAATTATGATAAAAATCAGACGCTTTTCGAGCTGTAAAAGAATATTTCCAGTTCCGTCCCATTATTTTCAGTTGCTATTCTACACACAGAAACATTTAACAAAATTCCTTTGAACACATGATATGCAGTAATTAATGTTTTAAAATGGGCGTAATACATTTTAAGAAATTATACAGGTTGTATCTCTTTTCGGTTCCCGACCCATTTGACGGCCCCAAAAAATTTGATGTAGCGATACTGACCCAGTTTCGTATTACTATCGGATTACTTTATTCTCCAAACGTTATGTCCCTTACACTTTTTTTTGATACCTTGCACCGTCTTGAAGTAATTTAGCAAAATGTTTAGCTTATAATTTAGATAATAAACGCTGATGCTAAAACCATCAAAACTATTCATGTTTTTACATACAATTTTCAAAATTATTTCAAAAAGGTACAAGGTATCAAAACAGACCAAGGGACATAAAGTCCAATAGAATATTTTTCGGCTAGTCAAAGGGGTCGTGACCTGAAAAAAGTTACACCCTGTAAATTTTCTAAATTCCATTATAGCCCATTTACAGACATTAAAAACGATTTATCGCGTTCCCAATTTTAATAAAATATCTATAGAAATGTTGAGGCGCATATAAAAAATAAAAAATATATATATATAAAATTTTAACATCTTGTATCTTAAATACTGTGTTTCCGTGCCCATGTTCTTAGGAACTTCTTTTAAATATTTTCATGTGTAGAATAACTCGTTCAAATATTAGACCAAAATTTCCGGACACCCCGTATATGGGGTTTCTTATCAAGCAATTCAAATGTCCAATCCGAGTTTCCTCCATTGTCAGAAACGTAGGTGTCAGTAAAAAACTTAAAATCTAAACTAGTACAAATATTTTATTTTATTTATTACCAGTTTAAAAAACTGATAAAAATTTAACAGTTTTACGATTTTTGCCATTTTATTTGACGTCAAATAAATAGCCACCTAACATTTATTCATTATTGAACCAAAAATTATTGTCAAAAAAATGCACTGGTTTTCACGATTTAAAAAAATAAATTCCTATACGTTGCAATCTTCTTGGTGATCGCTATCTGTATTACAGCGAAATGTTTCATCCAGCCATTATTTTTTAGAAACTGGATACAATGAAAAATAAAGTGAAACATTCACAACCAACCTTCACTTCTTAGATTACTGAAATCGGCAGGACTTAGGGCATTTAAATTCGTGCTCTTGGAACTGTCTCGGGCAAAAGTAGCAACTTCATGTAGAACGTCTCTGCCTTGATGCACTTCAAATGCTCCACCTTGTTTAATAACGCACCAAGTTGGGTAGCGACCTATGTGAAGAGCAGCGCATAAACCAGCACTTTTACCACAGTGAATTAACCCTGAAAAAAAATTAATATTTTTTCTAAATACTGAATTTTTTACATCAAGTATCAATAATATTTATTCATTTGTCACTTATACATATATAAACAACGTTTTCCATACATACCTATATTAATGTTGGATATCAGTGTTGGCAGTCTTTTTAGTTCTAATTTTAAATCAGTTGCCGCTCCCAAATAAAAACATATTAACCACGGTTTGTCAAAGCCTAATCTCAATTTGGTTCTTAAATCCTAAACAAAAATTAAATGTTTAAATAAAATGTACATAAATATATCACCAAAAATTTGATTTACATGATAAACAAATCCTATTAGAAGTACAATAAAAAAAATCAAATAACAACCTCTTCACTTAAAAAGGCATTAAAAAAGAAAAAAATTGCTTATTTGATACGTCGTATGTAAATATAAAAATAAAGACGTTTGTAGGAGTGCATTGTACCAAATGAGGCCGAATATCAATATTTTTTCTCTTTTGGTGCATTTAAAAAGTAAGTATGTCTTGCGTATACGATATATAGCGTGAACAGGATATATAACAAGAAATAAAAGCGAAATTCCATAGTTCCTTCCCTCAAAGAATACAAGGACAATATTTTTTGTGACCAAATTATACCCTATTAGATTTTAAAGTGAGATGGGTCAAAACCTCCAATAATGAAAATTTTGAAAAATTGTAATTTAAAATAGAAAAAGCGAGTCATAGGGCTATAGCTGTTATAAATATACAAGCTGCAAATCTCGATAACCAGAAGACGCTGGCTGATAAATAGTATTTTTAACAGCCTAATAACAGAGGTCTTATACCCTTGGATGTGAAACTGGAAGATATAAAGAAATATGCAAAAATATATGTAATTTGATCTTAGATTCCAATTTCTGGTGCAGCTCCAACTGAAAGCTTACACCAGTGATGTATTTATGTGATTGTTCACGTTAAAAATTATTCGAAACCTTTTTTAATGTGAAAATATTGTATTGTCATGTCTAACACATTTTTGTTCCAAGTCGATTGAATAGGTGTAAAATGGGTCGAAATTGCGTTACCAAATTTGAATATAGCAACTAAAAAGTAATGTTAAGTAAAAACTTGTTAACAGATAGATTCGAATTACAGCACAACAGTAATGGAGGAAAAACCAAATGCTAACTAGAAGCATACCTCCTAGAAAGATTGAATTACTAATAAAATCCTTATAAGGATACCCATATCCATTATTAGACTGTGTCACCTCAATACAAGTTTTAAGTAAATATTCCTTAGTTTTTAGTGAATTTTATCTGTTATGCTTAGAACTTAAACTACTATTTGTAGAACAATGTGTTAACCTTAATCACTAAGATGTATTAAAATATAATAATACATTTTAAAATTTTAATTATTTTGTTTCCTACAGATTCATGAATAGGTTTATGACTTTAAGTTCAAGATTAAATTAAGTGAATTATTATTAATCTTAGAAATTTTGATTATTTTAATTAGCATACAATTGTGAATAAAAGAAATTAAAAAACAATACATTTTTAACAATAATTTTGTCTAAATATAAATAAATATCCAACTGAAACAATGAAAAGTATAGACTTGCATGAAATTTATTCTCATCTAATAAAGGCGGATTCGGTAAAATATTCAAAATTTTCTCCACAATTTCCTTTGAATCTGACCCTTCTATTATGTGAACGGTAGGAATTTTTTTGCTGTCTATTTGCCAGAACACTAAAGGTTGAGTCTTATAACTTTCTGATATATCTTCACACAGCTTGCTATCCTTTACCATTCCAATTTGAAGTAATCCTTCCTAAAAATGATGTAAATCTATATGGCAAATACAATATTTTACATAATTATACAAAACATTTTACAATAGTTTAATTTACTAATCAATAAAAACAGAACAAAGATGCCAATACAAGACAATAAAAATAAAATTTTAGATAATTATTCAAACTATTTGTCAGAAAACTAATGAAATACATATACTGCTTTACTACATCTTTGTAACGAAAACACAAAAATAGGTCACATTTACATACACATACATTTGCAGTTTCAGAAAAATATTTAATTTTTATTATTTTACTAGTTATTTGAAATTGGTAACAGTCAAATTATACTTACTAATGTTGCAGCAATTTTTTTAATAGTATCTTTTTCAGGGCAATTATAATTATCCTCACTGCACAGAAACAGCACCCACTCCTGATTTTTAACTGCATTCCAATCATTTAGAGTAATTTCCTTGATATTTACATGAACCTTTGAAAGAACATATTCTTGTAGAGCCTCTAAATTCTTTGGGCCTCGGTATTTTTCTCCGTCATATAAATGCGCCTGAAAATGTCGTAAACTATGACCACAACTCTCAGAATCAAAATGAATGAACTGTTTTAATCAGATCATATCAATCAAATTAAAAGGGCAATAGTTGAGGCACTAATGCACCAAAGATTTTTACCAAAGATCTATAATTTGTAGTACACATAATATGACATAAGAACAATGGAGGTAAAAAAACAAACAAGCATGCCTCCAATATATTTTTAAAACAAGCATTTTCAATTATCTATTATAGCTAACCTCTTTTTCATAGAACAACAGAGAGGGATAGGCTTCTATACTAAGTTGGTAACAAAGTGGATAGTCCTCTTCACAATTGACTGCTGCTATTCTAACAACTCCTTCCATTTCATAGGCCAGTTTCCTCCATATTGGGGCCATCTCATGGCAGTGATGGCAATGTGGAGAGTAAAAATTTACAAACCATGCCTGATTTTCATCTAGTATGTTTAATTCTACAAATATCTTCCTATCAAAAACTTGGCAAAAATGACATATATAAAAAATTTAGTAAAATATCTCACTGCAGTTCAGATTTTATAAATTTGTTGAGAAGTGACTTTTTTAAATGGAGCACCCTGTATATTAATGAAGCGTTGAATAAACTGGACAAATTGAATTTTTTTCATATAAGGTGTGCCTATATCTATTTTGAACTGCTTTCAATTTATAAGCGATTTTATAAATAATTAACACTAATATTCCAAAAATAAACATTTTTACCCGTATTCACTAAAGGGTTTAAATTTAGATCAGGTCTAACTTGGCAGTTATAGTTTTAAGATGTCATTTTTAACAACTGAAAAAATACACTTATAAAAATTCTTCAATGGAATATAATAATATAAGTAATCATTCCTGTTATTTAAAAAATTTTGACATATTGAGACAGGATAGAACTGATGGATATGGCGGTGTTGCCAAAATTATTAAAAAAAATAAACTATAGAAATATACAAAATCCACAACTAAACAATAACTCAGATAAACAATGTCTAATTCTTAAAATCAATAACCTTAATATATAATAAATATTTATTCAATACCAAATGCTAGAAAATTCCGTCAGGAAATAATAAAGATCCTAGACTCTGTGGATGGTAATTCTATTATAATGGGAGACCTCGATGCTCACCATAGGTTATGGGGGAGTAGCGAGAATAATTTGAAAGGTATTATAGTGGCGGAAATTGTTGAGGATAGAGATTTGATCGTTATGAATGATGGCAGATCAACTAGATTGCTTCCTCCTGAAAGTGATCCTAGCCCACTTGATTTGACATTGGTCAGCATGGATGGAGCTCTAAATCCATATGGAGTATAATTCCAGACTGCGGAAATAATGACCACGACCCCATCATGTGTTCTATATATAAACAAACAAGTAGTTTGCAAGTAGATAATCCAAACAGGCTGGTTAAAAAAAATATTAAAAAAGTAAATTGGCCTCTTTTTGAACTTTTGAAAAAACCTTAAGATGATAGCTGCGGAAACAATACCTAACACACAAGGCAAAAAATATAAAATATCTAATCCATGGTGAGACAGTGAGTGTTCAAGTAAGGTAAAGGAAAGGAAAACAGCAATCTTCACATTTAGAAAGACTCCAAATCTGTCTAACTTTATGAATGTAAAAAAAAACAATAGCCATCACAAAACGATTCTTAAAACAAGGAAAAAACAAAGTTTAGAACATTTTGTTTCACCCTTAATCGAGAATCAAATATGGAGGATGTGTGGAATACAGTTAGGAGATGTGCACATACTCAAATAAGTAAGCCATCAGTCAACAAATAGCATATGAAATTCTGGACAAACTCACTCTATGTGTGATTGATCCCCAGTTCTCATTAAGACCATGCAATCCCCAGGATACTGACTATTCTAATACATACTAACATAAACAATAAAAAATATGCTGTTGCAAATAAAAAGGATAAGGCCACGGGTCTAGATATTATTATACATACATTATTACATATTCTATAAGTTCTCATCTACCAGAAACAGGATTAAAACACCTTCTTAACATATGTAACAATATTATAAAGAGAAAATAAGCAGAGAAAGTAATTCAGAAGAAAAGAATGGGACCAGAATGAACCAAGAATCAGACTGCCTGGACCCAAAAGAGAAGAGCTGGCAAATTGTCATAGTTAATGACAGCACCTTAAAAAAAAACTGAACTGAAATAATTTTTCTAAATGTCACAATTACAAAATGACATTGACATAAGCAAAACATAACTGGCGCACTAAGAGTTTTAAGTACCATGGTCACTAGACCTGGTCTAACTCTTAAACCTTTTTAGTAAATATGGGGGTAAATATCTAAGTTTTTTATGATGTAACCCCAGCTGATGCAATGCCCTGTATTTCTTTTAATATAAATTGTCGTTCTGAATAAAACTGATTTTGTCAGGAAAACAAAACTTTTCCAATTCTCACCTAATACGTCAGATATTTAAAGTGACAGGTAGTAGTTCTCTGAATTTCTGATGGATCAATTTGTTCAAAAGCGCGTTTTATCCGATTTTCCAGATCTTCTTTTAAATTTACTGGTGTTTGATAAACCATTTCTTTAATTCGACCCCATAAAAAGAAGTCTAAGAGAATAAGATCTGGAGATCGCGGTGGCCAACTCCCTAGTCCTTCACATCTTATCCACCTATCTTCAAATATATCGTACAGTTCAGAGGAATCTTCATGGGTACAATGGGCATGAGCTCCATCCAGTTGATACCAAAAACTTAAATCGATAAGAGGTAGAGTATCCAAAGTCATATATGGTCGTTCTTAGAATTTAATCAGAAGTTATATTTTTGTCATAAATGTATATTGAAAATTGCCTATCCATCAACAAACAAAATACATTGAAACTAAATTTTTATTCGCAACCTTTTCCTTTTATAGTGTGGATTTTCTGTAGCCTAAAAATGATTATTTTGATGGTTAAAGGCTCCTTTTCAGAAAATTTAGATCCTCCAGTTTTGGAGGGTCATCTGGTTGCCAAGCCTGTAATGTAATTATTTAAATTTGTAGCCATGCATATTACGTTTATGTAAAATTCTCCATATTGATGTTCGAGTTATTCCTAAATAATTTTTTGGCCTCTTGAAAATGAGGATAGGCATGAAAATATGCCAAGACGTTAATTTCATTTTCTTCGTTTTCAATAAGAGAGTGAAATTTAATTCTTGGAGCCCGCACAGTTCCGAAATTTAAAAAGTTACCTTTAATCCTGAGAGTTTTCCTTGGGTTTATTGGCGGCAAATTCGGAAAAAGAGCGTTGAATCTTCTGCAGGTTCTTGCAATAATTCTTTGACACTAGTTGTGCAAAAACAAATTTAAAATATCTGCATTTGAACAACTATTATTTTCCATTTTCGTTAACTTAATCTGACGCAAACTAAAAAGTGAGGCATGCCATGGCAACATTGTTACATATTGGAGTTGTTACATCATAGCACACTTGGCGTTTTAGATTTTTAATGTCAAAATAGATATAGGAACATGAAAAAAATTGAATTTGTCCACTCTATTTAACTTCAATAATATACAGGGTGTTCCAATTAAAAAAAGTAAATTTTGATCAAATTTATAAAATCTGAATTGTAGTTAATTTTTAGGACACTGTGCTAAAATTAAAGTACCACATGTTGACTAAATAATATTAAAATTTTACATTGATTTGACATAGTTTTGGTAAAAAAACACATAATCACTATTTCACAGAATCTAAAAATAAAATAAACTACAGGGTGTTCCATTTAAAATTCCAAAGTTGATGCCAGTTACCAGTAGATCTGGCAATACTGCAAACGCGAAATTATTTTTAAAAGCTAGAGCGCAGCCTCCTATGGCAGTAGTTAAAATTTCAAATTTATTTTTCTGTTTGTCCTCCAGATACTTCTACCGTACTATCAAGTATGGACTACCCTGTAGTTTTTTTATATGAATACATTTTATTTCACTTGAATGTAAAATCCCTCTTTATGAAAAGTGTAAAATAAAATCAAAACCGTTAAATAAAGTACCATTAACGTGTGATTATTTAATGATTTTGGATTGATTGTTAGAAGGTTGGTTGTGGATCATTTGTTAACTACGTAAGAATTCATCAACGTCAAATGCACAAAACAGCCCGCTTTAGAAAATAAACTTAAATGGCGGATGAATTTAATCTAAGGATGAAAGGATGTATGCGGTTAGTCGCTAGAGACGTTTCCAGCGTATAAATGGCAACTTTGACTTTGAAGTATGTTTGAAATTCATAAAATAACGCGGGAATTTTCGAAAGCGTTATTGTTGATCTCAGATTTTTTGGGTACTGTAGTGTTTTTTCAGTTTCCTAATAAAAACCAGCAATAATTTCTATCGTCCCTTCAATTTGAAATTTTGTATCAGGACAGTGTTATATGCCCAAGGCATTTTCTTGACGAACAAATTCAATATGGATATAGAAGCGGAATTAAACCAAGAGCAGTTCCAGTTTTATTCATTAACGAAGGTAATATTAGCCAACTTTTTACCTGATCTGAAGATTTTTATTCATTTCTACAAAATTATATAATATGGACTATTGGGGCAATATAGAAGGCGAGATATATTTTTTTCAGTTAAGTAATATTTTGACACATGTAAACATATCTATGTATTAACACCAATAAATACTATCTACCTATCTATGAGGCTTTTTATTCCACTAGATATAAGTATAGTAAAAAAAAAGTATTTATCTAGTTTTTCTGGGAGTATTTTGCATTTTATTTATTTATTTTTTTAATATCTATATTAAAAACTATTAGATATGTTTAAAAATAAAAAGCTAAAAACTTGCTACAAAATAAAATTAAAAACTACATATTAATGAGAGCTATGATTTAAAGGTCCCACCTTGAAAATATTAGGTATGCAGTCAGTCGCTAGATGGTGCTTTTTTTAATGCCAGTTCTTAGCATTTCACTTTACTTTCTAAAGGGGACTATTTTGTGATCAACTCTAACATTTTGTTCGGGGATGCAGAAGCTATGTTGTGTTTTACACCTTAAAATTTATTTTTACTATGATTTGTGCTGTTCAAGCTATTCTCATATTATTTGGTCCACCATATACCTATAGAAAAGGGATCGTAGAAAAATTATTATATGTAACTCATGGATTAAGTGGCATTTTTACTCATCATATTACGAACTTTCCGCTTCATAAAATGTACTACTTAATGTACTTGTGCCATAAATTACTATTATTTAACTTTGTTATTAAAAAAAAATTATTTACCTCAGGCAAATAAATATTATTATTATTATTGATACCATCCAGTGATATATACCAGTCGAAACGTTGTGTAATACTTAAATTATAATAAAGACTACAGAAGTTGTACATACGTCTTTAAAGAAAATGTAAATTAGTAAAAAATCAATTAAAAGGTGTTAAAAATAACTACAGTCTTGTTTAAAGATGAATCAATAATTGGCATCAACTAAAAGATCAGTCATCAATTCGGTTTTTTTTTTGTTTAATACCATATTGTATTTTCTCGTGACCTTAGATGCGTTTATTAAATGTATTGTCGCTTTTACCAATTGTGACTATAATTTGATCTTAATATAATAATCACTTTTGGACTGTTTTTTAACGTAACACCGATAGCCATACCAATACAGATATCGGCCGATTATCCGTATCAGCAATAAAATCCATATCTGTCAATCTCTAGTCTATCAGTACTTCCCTAATTTAATTTTTAACGCTTTTATACGTTTTCATAAATAATTAAATCCATTAAATTCGGGAAATAGTGTTTGCCAAAGACAAAAACAATCTGGGAAAATTGGAGTACCTAGATGTCAAGAAATTTTGTTAACTATTTGAGATTTCTTGTTACGATATAAAACAATTTAAACCAAATATTTCTAAGTGTATTTATTTACCATAATCATTTTTACTCAGCGTAACTATGATAGGATCATCATCATAAATTCCAAAGTGATCTTTATAGTAAGAGTAACTATGGTAACTCTGCTTTTTGTCCTTAAACTCTGAATCTCCATGCAAATCATACTGCTTTCGCGAAGTTGGATCTTTCAGTACTTCATATGCTTTAGCTAACTTTATGAATTTCTGTTCAGCATCCTCATCTTCCTACAAATGATAGTTATCAATAAAAAGATAGATTGTAACCATTTATTTTTGAATTGACAAGTAAAACAAAATATTTATAAATCATATATATTACTTTATGACTTTATATTCAACTAAGCCGCTGAATCTTTATTTGTACATTATTAATCTATGCCATTATTGCAAAAGGGTTTTTCTATATATTGCTTTTTGTTTATTTCTATTAACAAAAATTGTAAACGATGTAATACTCTCTTCAGAGATTAAATTTCTTTAAGTAATATATCATTCGAATTAATTACTGTATTATAAAAAATGTTAAGTTGTTAAACCCTTATCAGTACTAAACGAGCACAATTGAATTATTAAATCTCGGGAAAGAAAACGCAATTAACTGTAATGTTTCATATATAACAAGCTTTTAAGCCTGCAATGGCGACCTGAGACCGAGAAAATAATAAAAGTCGGCTCCCAGTGATATTGATCAAGTTTTGTTGAATGTTCAGAGTGTAAGTTTCCTGGTTCAATGGCTGGATTCTTGGCTTTGGATCCAATGCAGGTGTGTTCAAATCCCCATATGTGGATGACTTAACTTACGCGCCAAGAAAGGATTTACTCTTAGGTGGATCTGTCCCCTTAGCATTAGGCTAGCCCAGGTTCATCAATAAAACCATCATTCAAGCTGTAAATCATCATTAATCACATTACACCTCAAATAAAATACTATAGGGCGTTATAAAGTATGCGCGGGGAAAACCTTCATATAAGGAATTGACTGATCACTCCCTTATCAATTAAGTAAAAAAAAAGTGTCGTGTCGCCCAGTGATAAATAGCAATACCTAGTACTTTTTTATAAATAAAAAATTTACCCCAAGGGATTCAAAACATCATTTAAAATGAGATGTCATAAACCTGATAAATTTTTTTTTTCCTTTTGCAACCCTTTTTCATTAATTTTGTCACTATTTCTCAGACTTAGAGAGGCCAAGTGATACCACAATTATGCATAATTATTGTAAAGTAATTAAATGAAGTAATTATTGTCACACAAGCAGGCCTCTCCTTAGGACTAGTTAGTTTGGGAGTATTTGATATATTTTTTTTCATTTATATGCAGTATATAAAGAACTGATGAACTAATATACCTTATTTTTATCTGGATGTAATTTAACAGCTAAAATCTTAAATGCTTTTCGAATTTCTTGAACAGTAGCATCCCTAGGCACATCTAAGAGTTTATAGTAGTCATTACTGTCTTCACACCTTCCTAATAAATATGACAGAAATAGTATCAAAGTGACCATATACACCTGATTCCTACAAAAAATAAAAGACATCAGATTCAGTCGGTCTACTGTTAAAACTGTAGTTCTGTTCATAGATAGATACATAGATAAAATTCCATATATTTCATAAGTAATTGTACATTACAAACCACATGGTGGTGTTAAATATTGTCAAAACAATTTTTATTGTAACTACTTTAATCTACACTTACAGGTACCATAAAAGATATCACAAATTTTCCTTATCCCTATCATTATACAACTCTGTCATGAGTAGAAAGCCTTTTGTTGAAGATATATTTTAAGGCTGTGTTTTAATTTACATTTTTGCAAGTTATGAACAGTTTGTGGAAAAAGAGTTAAACATTTTTGTTACACTGTATTCTACATTTTTTGAACATATGTGAAATTACACCTCTGAGTTATCAAATCTGTCTGAAACCTAGTATTATGATTATGATTTCTTTGTAATTTTCAAATAAGTTTTTGTTTTCAGTTACAAATAACATTGCCTCAAATATATATAAACCAACATCAGTCAGAATTTTGTGTTAAAGGTTTACAGCTTTCATGTTGTTTTATTTTGAATATACTGCGGAGACATTTCTTTTGCAAAATCAGTATTCTTTGTATATCGAGTTTCCCCAGAATATTACACCATATTTTAATCTAGATTAAACATATGCAAAGTATGATAAAAGAGCTGCCTCCTTACTTACATTCTCATCTATCAGTCTTAGTGCATAACAAGACCTTGATACATTTGTCGCTACAAAATTAACATGGGCTTTCCAGTCAAGTATAATCTATAAATATTCTTAAGAAAAGTGCACAGTCCAGAGAGGTCAATTCCTCATTATCATATATTAATGCTAAGGCATAGTGATTTATATTTGCAAAAGACAATATTTGGGTTTTTAAGATATTTAGAAGTAGGTTATTTGCTTCAAAATAACTCTTTAAAGTCTTCATTGTGTTTGATACTATTCTGAGAAACACATCCTAATCCCTCTCACTAAATATGATGGTGGTATCATCTGTGTAAAGAACAATATGTTCATCACTAACATCTGGCAATTCTTTTGTGTACAGGATGTATAATATGGACCCAAGAATTTATCCCTGGGGTACTCCCCTCTCTATTGCCATGGTGTTACACCTCAGTACAGGATACAGGTCTGTAATTTGACTCATCCTTTTTACCCTTTTTGTAAATTGCCTTCACTAATGCCACCTTAAGTATATTTGGGAAGCTTCCTGTAGAGAGTGTTAGATTTACAACATATGAAAGTGGTGTTGATATAATAGAGGCAGTTTCCTTCATCAGAACTATGTGACCCATATTCTACAAAGTGGTTATAATGAGCCTTAGGATCAACCAAGGGACATTGTTAATTTAAAGTACGAGTTATAAAGAACACCTAGTACCTGAGGTACACATATAACCACTTTCATGGCAATACGTCTGCAAACTGCACTATTTGCAAGCGTTTGGAAAGGTAACTCTGTACAACAAAAAATGCAGTGGTTATTTAAATTATGATTTAGCTTTGCCAGAAAAGTCACATGGGGCACACAATCAAAGACCCTACTCAGATTACAATACCCCCTAGTTATTTATTTATTTATTTTATTAGCGAACAGATAATTTCACTAAATATTTTACAAATATGTACAAAAATCATAATAATAAATATGAAAAAAATAACAATATTTGAATTTTATGTAGTTTTATTGTATTAGTGTAAATTTTAAGGACTGGTATTAATTACTGTATAAGCTAATTTTAAAATTAGATTTTCAAGTTGCCTTTTAATAACAAAATATTATCTTAATATCAATATAGGTATTTAAAAATAAATTGTATAAGTAGTTTTTTTAGTAATAATTCTTTTAACATTTCACTAGTCCGCCATTTTTTTCGGCCATATTGAATTTTTAACAAAATGTTATCAGGTCATCTCCAAATGATCCTTAATTTTTGACCAAAATGTGAAGTAAGTCAAACAGGTAAATAGTTTTTTAGCTGACAGACAGACCGACAGAATGGAAAAAACATGTGTTTTTGGTATCTAGGGGCCCTGAAAAGTGAAGATCTGTAAAAACCCAGGAGGGTGATTTTTTCGTGATTACAATACTTACTTCCCTTTATTACGCAAATAGAAAACAAAATAATACAATACAATTAGTACTAATTGAATGAAACTTAATATCAACCACGTCTATTAGATATGTAAAATTAAAGTCTCGATTAAAATTCAAGATTAATGCTTTTTTTTAAGATTCCCTCCAATGGGATTATGTTTAGATGATGATTCAGAAAAACACAAAGATTTTGTCAAAGAATTTTGCATTTCATAATTAGTTTAAAAAAACTAGATTTTTAAATAAATCTGTTCTAGTAATTCTGGGGCATCAATAACTGCTCCAGCTTAGTATTTAAATAGGCAAATTTTGCTTGTACTTTTTGGAGGTTGGAACTATGAATAATACAAAATGTTTTTACAGATAACAATAATTCCAGAACCCACTCTAAAAATAATGAACATTTTTGAAATCCTAAAAATGTCTGACCTGAAGCTGACCCTTTCATTGATAATAACTCCAAGATCTCTTAATTTTTATTTTAATAACAAGTTTAATAAAATTACAACTTAGGAAGTAGCATGTCTTGAATCTCTGATTTAAACAGTCCATTTTAGACTCGATTTTAGACAATAAAAGTTGTACAGACAATGCTGTAATACCACACCTGTATATTTGGATTTAATGATCCTATATAAGTTCATGTTATTGGCGAATGTCAGGTAGTCATAATAGAATGGACATATTAACCTATAGGTATACTAAATGGTAGATTATTTCAGAAAGTAAGAGAGCTAGCAAGAAATTTTAAATATAAAAGTTTTAGAATTTTTAAAATCTAGTGGAGTAAAGAAAAACTAATTATATTGATCACAAAGTCGCGGCAAACTAAAGTTGATTTTTTGAAATGGAATAGCCTATATATTATGACCAAACAAATGAGTCTCTTCTTGCTGATTATCAATATACCAATATATGGAGTATCAACCGTTAATATTGGATATTGGCTACTGATTTGACTGACTACTACGCGATTAGGCTAAATGTTTCTGACTGACAAATCAAAAAAAAAACAATTAAAAAAAGTCAAATAAATGTATAAAAAACCGAATACAAATTACTACAGTTATTTTAAACTCAAGACTGGCAAACCATAACGGAGTCTACTGACTCTAAAGCAGCAACAAATAAGATAAAGATCTAAGTGCTGTTGTAGACTGGTGCACTGAAAATTCATTTGACTTTAATAATAATAAATGTTCTGCTATGTCTCTTACACTTAATAAAAATTTATTTGATTATACTTATAATATTAATGGTTCACCACTACCGCAATACAAGGTTTAGATTAAAACTATAGAACGCGTGCAGCGTAAATTTTTGAAATATATGTTTTATAAGAAATATGGATATTATCCAAAACAAGGATATGATCATAACTTGTTACTGGATGGATTTAAGAGTTTATCTTCAGAAAATCGACGTACCATTAAAATTAATTCACCAGAAATTCTTTCAATGCTTCCATTCTTTGTGAATGTTGGAAATATATTTTATTTTGGATTTTCCTAGGACAAAACATTTATAAGACCTCACCAATTTATAAAATGTGTAATTACTTTAATATTTATGCTAGTGACTTGGATTTAGACTTACTTAATTTAAAAGGTTTTACAAAACTGATGGAAGATAGATTATATGAATCTCAGACCCAGGTCTAGGTAGGACTTATGTTTTATTATTATGTATACTTTTATTTTATGTATTACTTATATGGTGTCTGTAATTGGCTTTGGCTGTTGATGCTGTAATAATGATAAATAAATAAATAAAAATAAATAAATAATTTTTATGTCATACAGGATCGAGACTATGAAACCAGAGTCTCTGTGGGCAAATTGGGATAATGGGTCGTCAAATGTGGATCTGGGACAAAATAGCCAATTCTTCTTAATTCATACAACTCAATAGAAACAGTAAATAACAATTATTTAATGAATATTAATGTTGAATTCTTTTTTCTTTAGGACGATAATACAAACAAACAGGCAAGTACCAGAATGTTAGTGTAAGATTACTAACAATTATATGTTAGCATTTAATAATAATTTTATCTTGTTATTTTTCAAGATCTTTAAAATTCTTTTCATTTTCCTGCAAATGTTTCCATGTATTGCTGCTTTAACTAAATACTTTTCTTAATATGACATACAAAGAATATTTATAATTAAATTCTACCAGGATTTTTACTCTTTTGTTTATGCAATTCTAAAATGATATTATTTTTATACAGTGCGCCTTTCTCAGCTATCCCCCTTACTACTACTACTCTACATTGCACCTCTTTCATATATCCCTCCCTTTATTTGATGAATCCATCAGGAAAAAATAAAAATTTGGCATGCTTCAATAGTATAGTATGTACCTATAATATAGTATATCAGGTTAATAATTTCAAGATGACGATTAAACAAAAAAAATTATGTGCAAGAAGTGGCCGAGTAGCACATCTTTAGAAATGTTTTTTCAACCTGAATTCACCCTCTAAATATGAGGGTATCTTAATTGCAAAGTTCTTATTAGCCTGGAGGCTAAATATAATATGCTTATATTTACAGAGCCTTCTAATTTTAAATAAATTTAAATATTCTCCTTTGTAACTAGAAAAGTACTCTACTTACCACACACTCATACACTTAAGACCATTTCAATTAAGAATTACAGGATGTATAAAATACTTGAGTTTACAAAATTTTTTATTCTCCATTGCAAATGAATCAATTTATTGTTCTCATATTTTGGGTATGAAATGAGGTTAAGAAACCATTTCAAAATATGTTATCCCTTTTTTTACTTTAAATTTGTCTTCAAAATGATGCCCAGCTGCCATAACAAAAAAAGAGTATTTGGTTTGCTGCTCTATTCTTGTAATAAGCAGCACATTCCCAGAGGGAATGAGGTGTATATTTCTTATAAAGCATTCTCAGAAGGATCAAGCTGTTTTAAAAATCGGATAGCGAATGGCAGCAATAGCAATATTAACCAAAAAGTAAATGTGGATCATCTAAGAATAAGGCTAACTATCTCTTATCTATGCAATTTTTGTCTATATAATTCACACGTCACGTGATTATTTTTAACATAGTTGGTGACCCTGGTCCCTAAAACCTAAGATCTAAAAGATTTTGAAAATAAAATTCAACATCTACTTATTTTGTTTTATCGAAATTTTACATTAGGCTTATAAAATCATAAAAGAGCAAGTTTTAAATACCAATCAAATGAAAAATAAACTTATCTTAGCAGAAAAATCATTTCTTCAAAGGCCTTTAAACCTAAAATTTTACATATAACTATTCATTTGGCATCTTTACTTATAACTATTTATTTGGCATCTTAACCTGTGTAGCAAAAATCAGGCACCTGTTTATTCAGAAATGCATTTTACTTATGTACAAAAGAAAAGTAAGTACTTTCATTCATTTTGCCTTTATTGACATCAGCTCACTATCTAGATCAAGTATTAAGTCTTTCATAAACTAACTCATCCTCATCCAAAATATCATCACAATTAAGGTTACTATGATCATATTGTCTAACTTTGGTTACAAGTTTCTGCAAGAGCTCTTGTTTTCTTTATTGTAGCTACCCATAACTACAATTAAAGTTTTTGTAATTAAATAACCATAACCAAAATGAACTTACATTATTTCTTATTAAACTTTGTTATATTGGTAAGAATAACTTACAATACAACAAAACTCCCATTACATTGGAATGAGAACTTTATTACAAGAACAGTCAAGTCACCCTGAACTCCAAGCCATAACATATTAATACATGACCTAAACTAACCATGCAAAGCTAAAATACACACAACAGATCCATGAAGTTGATCTGGGAAACAGGCACATAGCCAGAAATTTGGTTCAGAGGGAGGGGGGGGTCCCCACCTGAAAATCAATTTGGGGGGGTCCAAACAGTCAAATCTAAGAAAATTAGGAAGAAGCAAACCTATATCAAAATATTTTTAAAGTTTTGGGGGGGGTCTAAACCCCCAGGACCCCCCTTGGTGCCTTTTATCCTTTTAAAAGCCTATTTAAATGATAACACACTTTCATGACCATTGGAAGGTTATATTAACAGAATCACTACATTTTTCTACAGCTTCTTAGATTTATCACTTCATCTAGATAATTTGCACAAGATGCTTGGGTCATACTGTCAACCTCTACAATTCAGCTGAGGCTGAAATTGCTTTATATGTCCAAATTCTCTGGAGGTAATTTTAAAAAACAAACTTATATAACAAGTTTTATACAAGCTAAAAACAAAATAGTTGTTTTTAGAGACAGACAATAATGATGTCTTCTAAATATATACATATACAACTTATTTAAAGTTCCACCACGCTAGAAGGAAGAGTAAGTACTAAAAAAATCATATTACCTATCTACAAATGACTTGAGGAGGCCCTGATCAGGGCCGACTACAAATAAGTAAGTAAGTATATAGAGATGGAAGTTAGGACTTACATGATTGGTGAAGGTGAATGTTTTAACTTCCTTATTCACTCTGTTAAATTGCTGAACTTCTTTAAATCTGGGACATTTTTATTAGATTTCTGAAGATGTAATGTTCAAAAATAAACTTTTAACAGTTTTTTTACAACATGTGTATATAACTGACGTGTATTGTGTAAATAATTTGAGGTTATTTCATACACATACAAATCATTTCATAATTTATCATTAAAAATTGAGTAACATCCATCCATTCATAAACGCCTACAAAGAACCTCCGAATCCGACATCGGGATTAAAATTTCATAAAAGGCCAACTAAACTTGCAAACCGGCACAGAACGTGATAACACCGCTTGTAAATATTTATCACAAAAGCGGTTTTTATATATATTGCCTTTAGTAAAATTTAAAATGTCAAATAAAATAATCCACTCCTTTTTTTAATATTGAACAGTAAGAAAGAAATAATAAGCACATAAATCTGTTTATATAAGTCAATGCCCTTATCGTTATCACTTTTCCTTATTTATTCCGTAATTTCCCCCCGCGCATCACAAAACATTAAACATTCCTAAAACTATAGAAATTTGTTCAGGTCGTTCAGAGAATCAGAGATTACCAATTATTTTTCTATCTAGTGTCCATGCTCTTTCTTAAACAAGGTACATGCATGCTTTTAGAATTTTTGCGAGCGGGAATGTAGCCAGATAGCTAATTTATTTTTTTTATATATTTCTTTATTATCCATTTTGCAAGATATCTTTTAGCTTGTGTTATTATGGGGATGTACCTTGTTGGTCAGGTTATAGCCGGCGAATACTAAATTTTACTTTAGCCATGAACTATTATATCTATATACAAATTATACAATATTCGAGGTGTAATTCATGTGGTTTATGTAGTAAATTGACGAACAAATCCTTGTTTGAATATAGATGGAAACTGGACCACACCGACATTACGGTACCAGCTTCGATATCCCATTCCCATGACACAAGTTTTCTGGGAAGAAATCTAGCACTCAATGGCGTATTTAGAATGCCTTCGTAGGGAGTAATTGCTTTTTATGGCGATGATAAAAAAAAAGTCGACACTTAGGTATATAGTGTAATGGATATAAAATACATTTTTCCATAACTTTTTCCTCAAAATTGTTAATTCCGTGCACTAAATTTTCGACGGGGTCTTTAAAAATGGGGGGGTCAATTTCACTTTCAATGCAAGTTTTTAACCCAGTTGCTGTTTTATCTTTAACGCTTATATATCCCCAAAAATATTCAATTGATCCTTTATAAAAATAGGTATCTTATAAAAAATCTGGCGTTTCAATTTCGTTAGAAATTTCTTCCCTACACTCTTGTAGCATGCTGTCTAGTATATCATAATAGCAAAAGCTGTGCAAGAATTAATATGATCGCGAGATGATTTATGCTTCCTCGTTTTGTCGGGAAGCTGGTGTGAATCGTGTATTCCTTTCCTTGCCCAATTAAGGTCCATTCTAGAGTCGGCTTTAGCAAACACGGGAAACAGTACAATACATTTTTTATTTCACATCCACATGCTTTTGGCCTTTCGTTCACAAACTTATTATAAATAAAAATATAAATCGATTCGCCTAATCGATTCTTTTACCCAAAAAATCGAATGGATAAACAATACGTCTACTTAACCATAATACCATAAAACTTTTAACACAGTAATAGTTCCGATTTATTGCCTTCGGTGTAAACGCACCACAAATATTTACGTTATGTCGTGGTTTACCTTACGCGTACGAGATGACAGTGTCCACGCCACGCGCCGATCCGGGGAATCACTCGTTCTAGTGAAAATTGGAAACATTTAATTATTCTATTTTGCGGTTCGCATGTTCTCAATATTCGCATTTATTTAGTTCTTGAGCGGTTTTAGAGAGTTTGTGACAAATATACAATATACCTTGTGAGGTCGAGATATTGTTAATTGTATCTGATCAGTATAATATGCCTCCAAAAACAAGTAGCGTTTGGAAACATTTTTTCTGTGATGATAGTGACAATAATAAACCTGCTCGTTGCAGACATTATAATACTACAGTAAAGTATTCAGGCAATACAACAAATCTTATGAATCATCTAAAGCGAAAACATGGAATAAAATAACTACACCTTCGGAGACAACATCAGTTCTGTAAGTTAATGTACATTTATTATAAATTTACAAATCAAACTGATTATTTGTTATTTATTTTTGGTTAGATCTGACCGAGGCTCTGACCGTGGTTCAGGCAGTTTAAAAGAAACAGTAATAGACATAGATGTAATGCCATCGACATCTAAAGTGCAAACAATTAAAACTTTTTTTCCCAACCCGGAATCTAGTGATAAAAATAGCAGCAGTACATTAGAGACTATTCCAAGAAAACGATCATTGGAAGAGGAGGTAACTTCAGTTCAAGGTTCGTCATCATCTTCTTTAAACCCAGATATAGGTGCGCCAAAAAAAAAATTAAAACTTTTACCAATTAATGAAGCTTTTTGTAGAATTAAGTCTTTTGAACAGGAGGGGCAAAAGCACAATAATATAACCGATGGGTTATTGTACATGATCGCAAAAGATGCATTACCTTTTTCTACTGTTAAAAAAGGGGGCTTTAGATATTTTTAAAAAACAACACAGCCACTATACAAAATACTTTCTAGACTACCTTCTAGAACTTTTAAAGTTGTGTGCTGTCTCAACTATTCTAGACCCCCAGATATAAAAACATTCATTTTAACAACCCACTGGCTTTTAGTTCAAGTTTGAAATTTATTTCTTCAACAGCAAAAGCAGTTACTATTGAGGAAGAAAAATCATATGACACTAATTTAGAAACCATCAGTACTGAAAATAAAACCTCAGCAAATACAGAAAGTGTATATCCTACGATGACTCGCTGGTATCAACTCAAAGTTCTAAATCCTCAATTGCAACTGATGATGAGTTGCCTGTGGAACTTAATTATTATTTGCATGATCCTATTGTAAAAAGAACAGAAAAGCCACTTCATTTTTTATCAAAGTTAGCTCTTAAATATTTACCATGTGTTGATACATCGGTACCATCCCAAAGGTTATTTTCCCAGGCAGGCCATTATTTAACACAGGATAGAAATAGATTAAAGCCTAACCGACTTTCTAGCCTACTATTCTTGGAATCACTTAGCATTGAAGAGTGGCTAGGTCAAGGGTCAAGAATGAATTAATTATTGGTTGAGTTTGGTTTATTATTATTATTATCTGTTTTGTTAGTTAGCACTATTTTTATTTATAACTATTTATGTTAATTACGTACATATATTATAATAAAACCTTTTAAGAGTAATAAACCTATTTTATTTATTGCCACACCACAATTGATCAAGCCAAGAGGACATAGGTTCAATATTTTTCGAATCGATTCTATTTTTTCCACGAATCGATTCAAATTACCCGATTATTGCACCGAATCGACTTGTTTTTAGCTAATCGAATCGATTCAACTGAATCGATTCATTATATAATTTTGGCCATACCTACGATATATTCGGGTCACTCCGTATGCTGTTACTCTTTTTCCTTGCCTAAGCTGTTAATGCTGTTATCCGTAATGCCGATGGAGCTACTAATACCGGCTGTAGAGGCTATGCCCACAGTACACAAAATAAATTCTATGTTTGAGAATTCTCAAGATTCAATGAAGTCGATTAATTAGAGATAGGAACTGATGTCTTTTAGGGTAAAAAAATGTAGCATAATCTTATATTAATATTAAATTTATAAAATTTAAATTGTGTGTAATGTTAATATTTTTCAGGAGGGACGCGCGGCCACGCAGCCTTATGGAGCAGCCGCCACTGACTTTACACTTGGACTAGGGTAAAAAATTCCCTGGTCTAAGACGTTATCTTTTACAGGGTATTATTTTGCTATTAAAAAACAATTCTTCCTTTATAATCACCCTGCTCTCGGAAGCTGGCCCCGACATATTTTTTAACGCAATGGCGGATCCAAGAGAGGGAGGCAGGGATTAGTTTTAGTTGTCAATACTAATCTGTATTTGCCTTGAACCAATTTCAAGCGATGGACCTATATTTACCGGTCATTATTGGTATTTACCAATTGCATTCAAGCGGTTTTGGTCTTTACGTTGTGACGTCATTAACTAATTGTTTGTCGGTAGATTTCTTTTCGGCATTTTTTTTTTCATGTTTAAATAAAAAATATCTATATTGATTTCATATTTTTGTGATGTCTAGTCTTTTAGTGTACTATGGAGACGTTGCCGGAACGTTATCAAATGAATTTAAACTTTGAAGGCCAAGATTACAAGGTTATTGTTGAACGACCACTCTATTTTTAAATGCCAGGATCATTTTTTCCGTGGCATTTGTCCAAAAAATAAATTTCTGCAGAATCAGCAACAATTGTATATTATGACTATAGACATTATTAAAAATTCTCGTTCATATTCACAATTAAATAAAAGCAAACAAAACAGCAAAAAAACCTTCACAACGGCTAACCTAATACATTCAACAGAATTTTGGTTACTGTCAGTTGGGGAAAACAGGTATCAGTGTTGCCAGGTCAAAATTTTAAATTTCCCTAGCAAAATCTCAAAAAATTCCTTAGAATTTCCCTAAATCTTTCATTTCCAAAATTCCCTATAATTTCTCCAGAAAAGTGTTAATTTCCCTAAAAATTTTCAAAAAACAAAACAAAACGTTTGTTGTTTTTTGATTTTTATATAAGGTTATTCGTGTTTGATACATAATTAAAATATCATGTTTTGTTAGCCTATAGCCTAATAGCTAAAGTATTCCCAGATAAAAATAAATATGACATACCTTTCTTAAATTGCCGCCTACAAACTAATTATAAAGCAAAGTCGTTACTAAATACAAAATTCGGCAGTTCCCTCTGCAGCCGTATTTCCCCGAAACCATTTATGTAAACATTCAACATTCAATTTCTAAACCGGAAAATTACAGAACTCTGGAGATACCATACTATTAATTGAACTGAAAGGAATCTGTCTATACTATTAGTTATTCCAGTTGCGAAAATACAAACTTTGATGGGCTAATCATAGACGGCAGCATCTTAAAAGTAAATTAGATGTATAATCTATTTTTATATATTTGTATTTTAAAAAATCTATTGATTTTGATTTAAATTAAAAAAAATATTCCAATCAACGTTTGCTAAAGAATTCCCTAGATTACAAAATAATTCCCTTTTTCCCTACAAAGTTCATTTTTCCCGAGATCTGGGGAAATTTCCCTGCCAATGGTAACACTGACAGGTATGTCAAGGGCTATAACCAAAGACGACCAAAAGCAAACCTACGGTAATAACCTGTTCATCGCTTGATATCGGTTTTCGTCTTAAGTGTCTCCCCCCCCTTAAACAGATTCTGGATCAGCCTCTCCCGTCGGCGAATTTTTCGGAGAAAAAATAATCTGATAACAGCAATAAAGGTAGCCAATATAGAAATAGCTATAAACAAAGCTCAGCAGACTATAATATCGCACTCTGTACTGTAAAGAGATTTGATTTGCATATAGCATTTTATTGGAGCGACCATTCTTCCATCATCCAGGGGGATAAGTAAGATTTTGAACATGCGTCCCCATTTAAAAATGTCCCTGAAACGTCCTACATTGCGCTTTGCAGTGTATAGTTTCTAAATCGAACCAAAGACATTAATATAAAATGCATCACTTTTTTTAGATATGCGTTGACCCAATACAAAATTGTGTAGTCATTCACTCTTTTGGAGAAACTGAAGAAATCATTATGAGGGAACTTTCGAACAACCGTGAATTCCCTCCTTGAATGCCATCTTATTTTGTCCATGAAAGCCTAGTGATAAAAAAATGTACAGTTTTCTATGGATGTACTTAAATGTGTATGATCATTCCGAGTGAGTTTCTATAAGCAGGCATTGTGACGTTTCGACCACGTGGTTGTGTTGTTAAAATCATCTGACTGACTATATGACGTAAAAAAAAACTAAACTTTAAAAATAATGGAAAAAAATGTGGTGATATGACATACTAAGTTGTTAAATACCGAGTTTATGCCAAGGTCTCATAACTGGCAAAGATTTCGCAATAGTGATTTGCGTATATTTGCGCCAGACATACAGGCAGAGAAAGTCGAAAGCTGTTGAGTGCATATCATCATTCTGACAACTTTTATCTTCCGTGCTAAAGGGTATTTTGTTATCGCATTAGTCTAGCTATTAATATTTATAGCAGATATCAACGCGTAACGGATGTGCGAATCAGTTTTATAATTATATTTTAACAGAAAGTAAAGGAATAAACAACAAACAAAACGAAATGGTTGTGATTTTTTCTAGATTTGCGGCTTTTACAAGCAGGCATCCTGTTGTTCGTGGTATGTTATCCTATGGTAAGTACTCTTTTTTTTGCATTTAAAAGGTGCCAAATTGTATGAGCTCTTGCTATTTGCAATTGCTATCCTTGACTTGAGTCTTCCACATTACTGGTATATAATATAATACCTAGTATTTAAGAATGAAATGTCTCACAAAAGTTTACCGCAGCACTGACATTAATATAATTTATTTTTAGTAAAATTAGCTAGTGGCCAGTGCCTTCTCTCTACAATGCATTTAAATTACAAGTTGTACATTATTATATTTACACACCAGCAGGTCCATTCCTAGGGTGTCTGGTGCCTACATGCAGGATTTTTTGGTGTGCCCTCTTAAACACTAAAATGTGTATAACACATGCGTGAAGAAGGGGTTCTAAAAAGTTTGATTAAAAACAGGTATTTTCCTAAAAGCAGCCTGCAACAATTCGAAAGGTAATAATAATAAAATATATTTTTTTATTGAATTAGGTACAAAATTAAACAGCAACAAAAACAAAAAAAAATGTAAGAACAAAAATAAGCTAAAAAAACATTGCCAAAAGAAACAAAAAAAAAATAAAGCAAACAAACGACAGTAAATTCAAAAAAATATATGAAGGGACAAACATTTCTTAATAAATCAGATGTACAGGGGGATTCAAGCTTTTCTCCCTAATTTATAATAGGAAAATTGAACATGTAAATGTAATATAAAAAGAACTAGGTGGGGTACATTTTTTTGTATGTATGTTAGTTAATTTCAGCCTTTGTCGCCTGGCTTTGACAGCTACAAGCTCATTAATCATTTCAGTAAGATCTATAGCCTGAAATATTTTATTTTCAATTGATACCTATAATTGCCAAAGCTGATGTTCATGGGTCATAGAAGTTCTTAAAAAATTCTTTATAAATTTTAGCTTCGAAAAACTTCTTTTGCCTAAAGCTACTGAAATGGGCAATATAAGGTATATTCTTAAGGCACGCGCTTCTTTTTTTTTGTTACTCATCCAAAAAACACCAATTTTAGCAAGTCAGTGAATATCAGAGCGGCTGAAGGCTTTGGAGAGGTCGACCACGACACAGTATCCTATGTCCTAACACTGGAACCTGTGGTGGACGATAGATCAAAATACAACAGTTCTAACCACACCACAACTTGTTACATTCTGGACTAACCAAGTTAGCATCATCAGCAGATGATATAAACTTTCGTCATCCTATGTTCGCGACATGCAAATACCGCGTGCCGATACATGCAGGTTTCCTACACGGAGAGAGAACACACTTAAAATGTTAGAGCAGACAAATAAAGTGACAATTTAAAACTTGATGTATACTGCATTTGAAGACCATATAAAGTTTAAGTATTTGTTCATTCACAAGAAAGTTTATTATTACAGTCAATTCATCAAGACTTAAAAATCTGCCCTAATGCAGTTAATTCTGTTGGTTACAGAGTCCTTATTGGTGAAGTTGACCGTCTAAAGATATTTGAACTATTTAAGTTCCCTCTTGTCTGACAAGATAGGAACAATGTTACTCAGTCAGGTATCATGGATAGAAACAAACAACTCTAATTGTCAAATGTTCTTTTAAAAGCTTCAAGAATATGCAATATATCATCTGTCCAGAATCTTACCATGGACATAGATTAGATAGTACACAATTATTATATAGGTATAGGTATTTTCTT
This sequence comes from Kuschelorhynchus macadamiae, assembly GCA_030620095.1. Taxonomy (NCBI): domain Eukaryota; kingdom Metazoa; phylum Arthropoda; class Insecta; order Coleoptera; family Curculionidae; genus Kuschelorhynchus; species Kuschelorhynchus macadamiae. The sequence continues at coordinate 1,475,060 of JAUTXW010001598.1, read as the reverse complement.
GGTCATCCATCCTAACACCACCAATAGAACATTTCAGTGAGATGTTAGTCTTTGTCATGTTCAGTGTACATTTGAGTTACACCAGTCTTATTTTGTCTAGATCCTTCTCTTAACAACAAGCTGACTGACTGGGATCATGGTGGTGCCATAAAACAGTTGTGCCATCTGCAAGTATTGTAAACACATCTTGCATATCAATATGTGGCAGATCATTAACATACAGCAGAAAAAGCAACGGACCCAAAACAGACCCTTGTGGAATAGTTGAAGCAATATTTAACCTGCTTGACTGGTCATTGTTTTAAAACTAACAATTTGATATTGATCAACCAAATATGAGGGAAACCAGACATAAACAAAGCTTTACCACTGAATCCATAAACTTCAAACTTGCTAAGCAGTTTGAATATTGTTTATTAAATGGCTAAGCTTTTTGAGGCAAGGTTATTGCAAACCATTATCAACATGAAAATGTCAAGAAAGGTGCTTATCCACAGTAATACCAAGAAATCTCACGGAATCCTGCTGTACAAATTTAGTCAATCTATTATGGACTTCTGTCCTGGGTACTTTGAAGAGGAGTAAAAATAGTGAACCTAGTTTTTTAGTTGTCTAGATACAAGCCATAATCAGCACACCGGTCAGTGATTTTATGTACACAATCATTAACTTGAAGAGGAGTAAAAATAGTGAACCTAGTTTTTTAGTTGCCTAGATACAAACCATAGTCCGCACACTGGTCAAGGATTTTATGTACACAGTTATTTGCCATTCTGACCTGGTTCTCATAGAAATATTTCTAATCAACAGCAAAAGATATGGTATGAGCGGGGATCGAACCCACACCTCTGGATCTCTAGTCCATTACTCTAACCAATTACGTTATCATACTACTGATCAGCAATTCATTAGAACTTATACATATTCAAACCCACCAGTACTCAATACTCATTTATTTGTAATAATACAAAGAATTGCTTTTACACAAGAAAAATAATAAATTAATGCAATAACACTAAAACATACATTAGTATATAAAATGATCTAAACAAACATTTTATTATTAACACAAAACAAGTAATCATACTAATATATTACATTATACCTACATACCATACTGATAGAAAATATTCAGTAAATTGAAATCTAAAAACACTACAATCCAATATACATATAAAATTTTTTTAAAACTACAAAAATCTTAAAGTAAATATTATACACAGCCAATGTCATTAAAATTATTACTGAGGTATTCCTCAAAGAAGTAGAAAAACTTGGACAAAAGATAGTTCTTGATCTTGTTTTTAAATTTAAAACTGTCCAGATCACATACCCTGTTGGGCAGCATATTCAAGAACTGTATGCCCATGTATCTGGGACCTTCCCTTGTCCTTGAAACACGATGGAAATCAGGGAAAATGTTTTGTCTGTTCCTGGTAAAGTAGTTATGATAATCACCATATGTAAAAAGAGATTGCAGATTCTCCCTGATATAACACATATACAGACAGGGTAAGGTAAGAATCTTTAAGTTAATAAAATATGCTCTGCAGCAATCATGATAATCAATGCACGCAAGCACACGTACACACCTACGCTGTATGCCAAAAATGTTTTAGCTTGAGCTGAGTGCCCCCATGCAAGCAATGCATATGTCATGTTGGATGCAAAGCACCCATGATAAACAGTCAATAAGGTCCAAAGAGAAACTCGCTTTGAAAGATTCTTCAACAAGAAGAGTATTCTGGAAAGCCGCTTACTGAGCTCTGCCACACGATCAGCCCAAGTCATTCCCACATCCAAATATACTCCCAAGAATTTTACAGAGTCTTCAGGGAATTGGACGTGACTGACTATTGTTACGAGTAGAAAATTTAATATTCTGAGTTTTTGTAATATTTAAACTGAGTCTGTTATATGAACCAGGCTTCAATTTTAGAATAATTCTCAGCTATGATATTGGCAGAAGGTATGGAAGGATGACATCGGAAGTAGAGAGTAGTATCATCTGCATTATTTGCAGAGTAGAAGACAGGTAACAAAAGTTAATAGTGAGGTGTCGGAGGAATTGTTAAATAGTAATGGGGTACCCCAAGGCAGTGTTCTTGGTCCCTTGCTATTTATTCTTTATATAAATGATATTGGTACAGTGATTAAAAGTTATTCAATACATTTGTTTGCTGATGATACGTTAATATATTTTTTTTCAAAAGACTTAAATCACTTAATAGAAGTAATTAATATAGAATTGAATCAGCTAGAAATATGGTTAGGTCAAAATTCACTCAAGCTTAATACACAGAAAAACAAATTTATGCTAATAGGTAACAATAAGATACAAAAAGACTTTCAGCAGAAAAATTTAAAAGTTGAAATAGATTCTTGTGAGATTGAGGTGGTAGAGAGGATAAAGTATCTTGGCTTTGTAATTGACTGTTAATTTTAAAGATCATATTTTGTACATAATTGAAAAAATGGCAAACAATATTAATTTTCTATCAAGAATTTCTATATCTCTGTCTCAATGGGCAAAAATTACTGTTTATAATACCTTGGTCTTACCTCATCTAGTGTTCAGTTCATCAGTTCTTTTTTTAGCAAACAAGAATGAGATCAGTAGTAGGGTTTGCAATCCCGCGGGTATTTTTTTCCCGCAAGACAACAGCGGGAAATTAGCTTTTCCCACGGGATCCCGCAGCAGTCTTATTAAATTTATATTTCATGAAAATTTCAAGGCAAATGATCTTTTAATATTTTATTTTAATTAAAACAAACAATTCCTATGCTATAGGTCAAATAGATAAATAAACAAAAATTCATTCTTATAAACATTATTCACCTATACATGTAAAAACAACTAATATTTACTAAACTGAAAGTTAAATTTATATATGTTTTTTTAAAATAACTTATATTTTTTTCTGAAAATAAGAGCGCAAAAAACACAAAATGTCTATTGTTTTGTCCCCAAGCCTACTTCTTATCGAACTACAAATGTATCCGGCTGCAGAAAAAGCCCTTTCTGCTTCGACGCTTGTAGAAGCTATAGTATTCAAATGGTCATAAACAAGGGACAAGTATTTGCCTTTTATTCCACTATTCTCATAATTAATCATCTCAGTCTTGATAATTTTTTCGAAATTTTTGCCGTGCTCATCCATATTTGACCTGCAGGTTTCATTCTTTTCTTTATGTAATTGAATTTCTAGTTCTTCTTCGAGTGATACATTTACTTCTAAGTTAATATTACCTTCTTCATCTCCCGAATTCTTAGAATTATTATCAACATCAACCTCATCATCTGTATGATCTTTTAAACTCAACACTCTCTCACAAATATTTATAATTTCGATGCGAATGCAACTCTTTTTGGGCAATGCGAATGTGTTATCTGGCGATTTTAGACAGCTCTCGTATTTCTTTGGGTTGTGAAGATAGAGATGTATTCCGGACAAATGCACCCGACGCTCTTTAATTCTCTTTTGCAGAGCAGTAGATAGTTCAGCACTGACTTCGTTTTGTTGTTTATGTAGTTTATCCAAGATGAATCGAAGAGTTGTATCAGCCGTTAAAAGCGTAGAATCTCTTCTGCACAAGACTTCAACGCCCAATTTAACTGGCTGTAAACTGAAAACCAATTCCTTGAGCTTCACCCAATCTTCATGGGAAAATTTGATTTCAGACTCTACGTCAATCAGAGCTTTACTTGTACACCCTTTAAGTATATGAAAACGCTCCAGCATATTGAACAGGCTACTCCATCTGGTCTTGCAATCTAAGATCAGACTCAGGTTTTTTCCGAGATCTTCTCGTACATATTTTTGTAAGCAATCATCTTTAGTTGGAGATTTTCTGAAAATCTTTACAACTTTTCTTACTTTGTTGATGAGATCTTTGTAATTTGGTACTAATTCCGCGGGAAACTGTTCTAGTAAGTTAACAGTCAAAACCTGCTCCTCACCTTCCCCGCTTATCTCATCATCGTGTTAATCGTTATCATCATCAGAGCAATCAGGTTCTTCTTCATTTTGGAGGGAAGGAAATACTACTGATTCCTTGCTAGGGACATTTTTGTACAAAGTATCGATAACAGCAAGTTGTATACCATGCGCGTAACATAGTTGTTGGTGGCAAGGCATCAGTCGGCCAACTTTCTTCATGACACTGGCACCGTCAGTAGTAATCGCGATAATGTCCGTATCAAGATGAAGACCAAATCTCTCTAAACGTAATTTGACTAAATCGATGCAATGTTGTGCGTCGCAAGAACCGTGGATTCGTATTAACCCGAGATTGAAATATGTTCCTATATGATGCACGTTCACGTTCAAATATCTTTGATTTTTTATAGATGTCCACTCATCGAAAGTTAAAGAAAATTTTTGTCCCCGACTTTTAAGATTTTGTAGTTTTTTTATTATGTCATCCTTAACTGTTTTCGCAAAATTTTCTACAATGGATTTTATGGTATTAGGAGATGTAGGTAAACTGTACCCGGCTTTCAAAAATAAATATCTCAAATCTTCAGAGGTGCAGAGACAGTTGAAAGATAAGCCATCTTTTGCCACCATTCTAGATATCATGAATTCTTTAGAGTGCCCTTTCACTAAATATGTATCAATAGTATTAACTTTTTTGGCTTTTTTCTTTGGTATAATTGAATCTTCCACGTCACTTTGTCGACTGGTCATTTTGATTGAGGTATATTGTGAAGTTGATGGTCGGGGATGATCAGATGCGTGTGTTCTAGAAGTCTCCAGATCTATGAGATGTTTAGATTTTAAGTGACACTTTAAACCTTTGGTTGATCGCTGACTTATTTTCAAAATGTTATTACAAAAACAACATCTCGCACTTTCACCAGTTCTTGCAAAATAATCCCAAAGAGTTTTGTCACGTTTCCCTGTTTCGTTCGACATCTTTGTATCTGTAAAATAAGAAATATAACGTATTGAACCGCGAATTTTGAAAGTTAAAAAAAATGTATTAAATATATTTTTAAAAGTAATTCCCAAAGTTAAATAACGGGGATGATTCAGTATCATTTTTAGATAATACTTTTGGAAAATCATAAATATTTAACCCAACACTGCGAAAACTCCTTTGCGGTACCTCATCAATAGAATTTCGTCCCTTTAAAACTAACAGAAAAAATCAACAAATAAATTGCATACATTATTTAAAATTAAGATGTGTTATTATCCTCTTCTAGACCATTAATACAGATTAATGAATAAAATCTACTCTCATCAGCTTAATATCGCCACCATTTTGTCCCACACATGAAATTTATGAATTATATATTAAAAATGATGTAATGTAAACCGAATTAAAAAAATATAAAAAATATCTATAATTTTGTAATTTGCTAATAAAATTAATTAACTCAATATTATTTTTCGCGGTAATCTCTTGAATTCCATATGAATTATTATTTACTTGCTTAATTAGATGTTGATATTTTATATGTTATTTTCATTCTTCTCGTTATTAATATTACAGATTCAAAAAGTAGTTAGTTTAATTGCATTAAACCAAAAGTTATTTAACCTTATATTGACCCTTAGAACTTGGCAACAGTACTTTCACTTGTCATTTAAAATACACTCCTTTCTCAAAATAACGGTTTTCATGTGCTCGACATTTTCAAATAGAAATAATGTGATTCGTTTTTGTGAAATCTGATGCGTATATAACTGAAAAAACTTTTCTATAATACTATTTATATAAAATATGTTTATATATATATATATATATATATATATATATATATATACATAAATATCGTGGTTCTTGTCAAAGTTATTCAAAAGTTTATGCTACTTACGTAATTAACTAGGAAAATTTTGTGCGATGTGACCGGATCCAAAGAGCAAACGGAAACAACTGAATATGAAATTATTGTGAAAGAAACACAGGCGCTGCGCTGGTGATTCGCCAGCAAACTATTATTAATCGATAAATTTCGTGCGGATTCCGCATTCCCGCACGCCTACTGCGGGAATTCCGCAGGTCTCAAAAACTAGCGGGATCCCGCGGGAAAGCGGATTCCCGCATTGCGGGATTGCAAACCCTAATCAGTAGTCTTCAAAAATTACAAAATAGAGCTATGCGTATAATATTACAGGAAAAAAGGGACACACCTATAAAGCAAATGTTAGGAAAGTTAAATTGGCTCCCTGTTGAAAAGTTTTTGAAATATCAGACCATGGTACTTGTATACAAAATTAAAAATAGAATGACGCCTGAATATTTAACGGAATGATTATTCACTAACGAAATGGTTCATTCATATCCAACCAGACATAAAGAAAACTTTTATATCACTAAAAAAACAAAAAAAGTTCTGAAAACTCCCTTTACCATAAAGGTTTACTTGGTTTTAATTCCCTACCTGTAGATATTAGAAATCTAAGTAGCTTGAATAGATTTAAACACAGGTTAAAGGAGCATTTGAAGGGAGAGTGATACATGAAGCAAAATAAAATAGTTAATTTTAATGAGATGTAATATTTAGCATTGTTTTCTTTTGAATAGGTTTGTAGGATATACATGTTTTTAAACTTTGACGTATTTATAATGTTGACTATATATTGTAATTTTACAGATTTTGTTTGTTTTTAAAAGAGTGTACTGTTCTGTTTTAATAAGTTTTATTCTATTGAATCGATGTATCGTTATTTTAATTTTAATTTTTATATTTGACATATTTAATAATTTTGTTTACATTTAATTTAATGGATATGCCTTACAATTGTTTGTTTGTACATACTTGTATTATTAGCCAGGTGCTAAATAAAGAATTATTATTATTATTATCTGCGAAAAGAAGAAGATTAACATTACTAACAGCATTAGCGATATTATTAACATAAATGAGAAACAATGTTGATCCCAGAACAGACCTCTGTAGTACACCATGTCCTAAAGTCACCATATCAGAGACTACACCATTAAATATAACAAACTGTTAAGCGATGATCAAGGTAAGACTGAATCAATGTTATACTATGATGCTGAAAAATTATGCATGTGTATCATAGCCACCCTCAAAACCTCCAAAGATATCTGATGACAATGAATTAATAACAAGAGTTGTGGATTTGCCATTGCAGAAGCCGAACTGTTTTTCAAAAAACAGATTGTTGATCTCAAAATGATTCTTAATTTGCCAGTTAAGTAATTTCTCAGATATGTTTGAGAACATGGGGAGGATTGAGATCGGGCTGTAGTTAGTTGCATCATCCCTTGATCCCTTATTTTTAAACAGCACTTGATATGCACCCATTTATCAGTCTGTCAATGGAGATATGATGAGATTCTTAACTGTTTTAACAATCCTCATGTCCATCTCATAACAGTCCCTACTTTTACCTTTTTCAGGTCATCAAAAGATTTCCTAACTTCACTAAAAGTAACAGCCCTAAACCCAAAATGCATATTTTGATCTTGATTTAAATAGTAAATGAAATCCCTAGAAGGATTTGGCAGATTAGTGACAGTTTCCTCAGCAATGTTGGAAAAGAATGAGTTTAGTAAGTTAGCTGAGAGTGACTGAGAAGCCTCTTGCGAGGATGATGAGGGAGAGTTTATAATTTTACAAATGGCTGATTGAGGATTTGCTGCCTGAGAAATGAAATTATCATGAACCTCTCTCTTAGACCTGGATATTTCTTGCCTATATTGCCTTTTGTAGTCATTAACCATGTGTTTTTATTTCATAGGAAAACAGACATTCACAGTATTCTGAAGATGAGAAATAAATTTCTCAAACCTTGAGTTTGGGTCATAATCATCTTGAAAGACAAAATTCCAGTCCACTTGCTCGATTGTGTTGCAGAGCAGAAAGAGACCATCATCAGTGATAGGTCTGTAACTTATACACCATTTGGAACTGCTGAAACTTGCATTAAAGCTACATATGATGGCGTCATGATCAAAAAAAAAGAGAGAAAATACATTTTATAGTACTGAAGTCATCACTAATATTTGTAAATACATTGTCAATGCATGCATTCATAAGAGTTGAAAATTCCACAGTTTTATGGAGACCATAAGTTGCAAAAAGGTTGTAAAGATCATGAGCTTGGTAGTTTTCTGTATCAAAATGAATATTAAATTCACCTGTAACAACAGTTTTCAAACCCAAGTTTAGTTTATTTAAAATATTCAAGAGTATTTCAAGAAATCTGTCATACTCCATTAGGGGACCCGTAAACGGTAACAATCTTTGTCCCAAACCCTGTCAAGACAATCCCCGCAACTTCACAGTGAACCTCCTTAGAAAATGCAGGGATTTTTTCTGCCTTTTCTTCTTCTATATCTATCAACAGAGTGATATTTGAATTATTGTGAGCTGGTTTTTCAAAGTCAGTCAACACAGTTTAGTTTTTCTTGATATCATTGGTAACCACATCAGGAATCAGATTCTCTACCTCTCTCTGTTACACACTATTATTACCTTTTTTGAATGTTTGCCTACAATCATTTTTTAAGGACACAGCATTTTGATGGGTGATCCAAAAGTTTAATTTTTTCATTGAGGAGGCTGTATTTTTCTTTAAAATGTTGTTTTTATCAGTTTTTTCAGAGACCAACACTTTGAGGTAGTAGTTTTCAATTTCCAAACCTGAATTATTAGTTTTGAAGGATGGAGCTGCAGGTTGTGTTTTCGTTGGTTTTATGTCATTCAAAGATTTTATTTTTTCGGCTTCTATTTCTTTAATTTTTTCGTTAAGATGAATATTTTCTGTTTTTAGTTTTTTAATATCTGCTTGGAATTTTTCACTTTTTTTCCTTGTAATTTCCTTATCTTTTTCCTTTCTCGTATTTAGTATGGTGATATTTTTTATTAAATCATCAACTTGTTTTCTGTAGGCTTCAATAATTTCATTGGTTTTTCTTGTACTATTTTCAATATCTGCCAGCCTTTGTTTTTCGTCAGTTAGTTTTTTTCCAAATATTTAACTTTTCTTTTTTGCTTATCTAGAATTTTTTCTGAGTTTTCCTCAGTCTCCTTTATTTTCTGTTTATTTCTTCTAAACTCTCACTATTCAGTTTCTGTAGGGCTGTAAGTTTATTCTCGAAAATTTTAATTTTTTTTTCATATTGTAAGATTTGATTTGTAAAGTGGCTTTCTGCTTCCTCATCGCTTCAAAACCAGTGGATTTTCTTTTTTGTCTTTCTAAAAGGTTGATTTTCTGTCAATTCCTTCTGCAATTCCACAATGATCTTACGAAGTTCTAGCACTAGCTCATTTTCTTCATCAGTTACATTTTGTAATGCATATTCTTTACATTTTTTATTGCAGTAAATTCTGTGGTCTTTTATAAAAATTACACTCTTTTTCCTCTCTATACAACTTCTATGTTGAATTGACTTGCATGAAAGATAATAGTAGCAAGTCAGTTCTTTACTATCACTGCAGCACTTAAAATACCAATGAGGCCTCTTCCTATACTTATCAATGAATATGGTGTAATTGACGTTTTCAGCAAAATACTAAATACATTTAAGGAAAAACCCCCAAGATATGCTCCCCTACTCAATTCAGAAAGCACAACCCAAAGATTTCCAAAACAATAGAAGAAATAGTAAAATTATTGCAAATATGGACCTGTCTTGTTTGGGTTCAATAACATTTCGTAAAAACAAAAAAGAAGGGTATTCCCCAGATTAAGACAACATAAGGAATGAAATGTTTACAATTGATAAATCCATTCAGTTATTAAATTATTCTGCACTTCACATTTCCCCACAAAAAATAAGGTACATCAATTGTAAATATTTGAAAGGACAGGGAAATTACCTTGCTGATAAGAAATATATGTTTTTGTAGTTTTTTTTCCTTGACAATAAATAAATACATTTAATTTTCAAGTCACAAGTTTTTCTTGTTTGCACTATTATTTTAGATAATTAATAGAAATGAACAACTAAACTTGAAGAATCACAATTTCTTGATTAAAATGATACCAAGCACAACTATATACTTTCTATTTATACCTGAAAAATATTATATATATATATTCTTGATCTTGTCAAATATTCTAACAATATGGCACTGCATTCCTAACTGGACTCCAAATCTGACATCGCTATTATGTATTGTCCAAATTAAATTTTATAACTTTACATTATGCCTCTATAAGCCAAATTTTTGAATAGATGTATTTTATCAGTTTTAAACTGTGAAATAGTTTTTTTAGAAATATTTCACAGTTTAAAAACAAACTGATAAAAACTTCTATTCAAGTTCTCATAATTATCACCCATTCACAATGGCAGAACAATAATCTGCGAAACGGGTGATATGTCAGCTTTTTGTAAATAAGGGGAGGTCATTTATGAACATTAAAAAAAGGATAGGCCCAAGGACGCTTTTCTGAGATATGCCGATCTTGACATATATCCATTCAGATAGTGTTGTTCCACTGGAAAGATGGCTTTTGTAGACATATAACATTCAACTCAGTGGTAAGCAGGACACCTTATACCATAATGGTACAATTTTTTCAACAATATTATATAATTAGTTGTGACAAAAGCTTTTGTGAAGTCGATGCAGACTTCCACAGATTGCTGTTTTTTTTTTGTTTTAGTTATCTAGTATTTTAAGATAGAATTACAAGAGCATCTGTAGTAGAACAACCCATTCAGAAATCAAATTGATGACAGGTAAGTATTCCAATAGAGTCTACCAGTCTCTTACAAAATGCTTTTAGAAAACCTTTGAAAATACAGATAGGAGTGTGATAGGTGTGTAATTTTCGATACATGTCAGATCACCTTTTTTTTGTGCATTGAAACAGTCACTGCATTTTTGAGTTTGACTAGGAAATAAACAGTTTCCAACTAATTAAGTAATTTAAAGGTATTGAAATATTATGGGCACATTTATGTGCCAGGTTACACAGTATTTCATCAAAGCTCTAAGATCTTTTTGCACTCATGCCTTAGAATCTTCAGTTTCTCATTGTTTGAAGATTGCAATATTTTTCAATAGAATTAAAAAGAAAGTTAGTTGAATATATTGCTGTATTCTCTTGTCTAGTAACCAGTGTATCGTTATAACCAACCCAATCTGGAATAAATCTACAATTTTTGTTTGCTAGTGTATTTATAACATCCCATGCAGTTTTAGTGATGTTGGTTCATGTTAATATTTTGGTAGAATTATAATTCTTTGCTAGAGAAATATTTTTTGTGTTCCTTAGCTTTGGTTTTATAAATATTCCCCAAAAGCTCAGACTGTTTCTCTCTCATTTCCTCTTGTCTACCCAGTTTGCTCAATTCCATATCCTTATTCACAAATTCAACACTTATCCAAGGACAGCGCTTTTTATCAGTTCTCCTTTGACACAATATAAGGATATATTAAATAGGCTGTTGAAAGTAGAGAAAGATAAGTGAATTTTTATTCTAAATCAGTTATTTGGAATTCCATGACCCAATCTTCCTTTTATAATAGTTAATAAAATAATTAATATAATAAACTTCAAATTAAGAATTTGCAACATTGTTGTTAGCTATGTTGAACTGCAGAACTTGTGCTCTATAATTTGAAAAAGGAATATCAACCATTTATAACTAATGTTGTCTGTATTATGGAAGGTTTATAGAAAGATTGTGATAATCCATATGAGCTGAAAATTGACTTTTCCATTAGTCTACATACTTGAAAATTTGCTCTACACTAAGAACAATGAAAATAAGTATATCTCTCATTGTGAGTCGCACGAATATAATACGCGCAATAGGGAAAACATTGCGATTACATATAGTAGACTGAAGAGATGCCAGAATGGGCCCGATTGTCTGGAATCAAGTTCTTTAATAACCCTCCTACTAGTATCTAAATTTTACCAAACAAAATCTTTAAAAATAGTCTTAAAATGTTTCTAATGAAAGGTGCATTTTACTCATTTGATGAATTTTTAAAGTGTTATATATCTAGTATGTCAGTTTTAACTGTTAATTTCTTAGTGTTGTTAAATTTATATAAAAATTTTATTGTAGTTAATTTTGCTTTATAATGATGCAAGTGGCTTGAGCCATATATTTTTTCTCTACTTTGACGTCTGAACATGGACATACATTATTTGTATTTGTAATATTAATGATATTCTGAATTTCTCTTCAAAATTAAAGTTGCTAGAAACAAACAAAAACACTTTTGAAATAAAGAAACCAAGAACTTTTCTAAGGATTCACAAAACAAGTCATTAGAATCAGGTGAATGGTATAATCCACAAAGTAAGAGTTTTTATGAGTTTTAATTTGTAATACACCCCTCAAAATGTTAGTCGATAAAAACACTTTCCCAGTTGCAGAACCTAGCTGCTATTTTATAGTTTTCTAGTTTGAAGAATCATATCTCTGTTATATGCATGACTTCTGAGTAGTTTTCTGAGAGAAGCAACAGCTCCTTTCTGAGGGTTTGAGACGGAGACTGGTAGAATTTAAATTTATGATACCAATGATAATGCCTCTTTCAGTGCTAGTTATTATTTCATTAAAATGTGATTCATTCGTTTGAAAAAAATCAGTCTTTCATCCATTAGTGGCTGAATTGAGGACTCCAACTTTTGGGTTATCTTCAGATCTTCATATTTCTTTGGGCCAGGGAGGTGCAATTAGTTTTACATACAGTAATATCCTCAATCTTAAGATTTTGGACTTTGTAGCCTCATCTCAGACTAGTCAGCGATTTTTTGTTTGATTAAGGGGCAGACAATTTACATGCAATTTCTTCTAACAACAGTTCTCTGGGGAGATCTCCGTGCTTGTGTATCAAACCTTTTTAATCAGAGAGGACCGAGCCAGAGCTAGCTCAATACCCTCAGTAATCTTAACAAACAGTGGTTTCCAAGAACGATATATCGTTAATAGGGTTAGATGTCTTATTGTATTTCATCACTTCTTGAAATATCTTCAACACATTAAAGGTTTTGATACATAACCTTAACCTATCAATCTGGAGTTTCCATACTCTATAATGTGAGGAAGATAGTCTGAAGAGGTCATGTTAAACAACAGGTTGAGAAATCAGTGTTTTTAATGATAAAATAATCAAGGAGTTTTAACAGCTCCCTAGGCACCAGGTGGTTGGTTTTTATCATCTGTGTTACCACATATAAGAATTAGGTCACCCATGCCAAAGATATTCTCGATATCATAGGTGTAAAAGTCAAGAGCTGGCCCATTATATACCGAGCCTAGAGTCAAACATGTGTTCTTAAGTCTGACTTTAACATATAATACGCGCAATAGGGAAAACATTGCGATTACATATAGTAGACTGAAGAGATGCCAGAATGGGCCCGATTGTCTGGAATCAAGTTCTTTAATAAGCTTCCTACTAGTATCTAAATTTTACCAAACAAAATCTTTAAAAATAGACTTAAAATGTTTCTAATGAAAGGTGCATTTTACTCATTTGATGAATTTTTAAAGTGTCATATAGTATGTCAGTTTTAACTGTTAATTTCTTAGTGTTGTTAAATTTATATAAAAATTTTATCGTAGTTAATTTTGTTTTATAATGATGCAAGTGGCTTGAGCCATATATTTTTTCTCTACTTTGACGTCTGAACATGGACATACATTATTTGTATTTGTAATATTAATGATATTCTGAATTTCTCTTCAAAATTAAAGTTGCTAGAAACAAACAAAAACACTTTTGAAATAAAGAAACCAAGAACTTTTCTAAGGATTCACAAAACAAGTCATTAGAATCAGGTGAATGGTATAATCCACAAAGTAAGAGTTTTTATGAGTTTTAATTTGTAATACACCCCTCAAAATGTTAGTCGATAGTATTAACACTTTCCCAGTTGCAGAACCTAGCTGCTATTTTATAGTTTTCTAGTTTGAAGAATCATATCTCTGTTATATGCATGACTTCTGAGTAATTTTCTGAGAGAAGCAACAGCTCCTTTCTGAGGGTTTGAGACGGAGACTGGTAGAATTTAAATTTATGATACCAATGATAATGCCTCTTTCAGTGCTAGTTATTATTTCATTAAAATGTGATTCATTCGTTTGAAAAAAATCAGTCTTTCATCCATTAGTGGCTGATTTGAGGACTCCAACTTTTGGGTTATCTTCAGATCTTCATATTTCTTTGGGCCAGGGAGGTGCAATTAGTTTTACATACAGTAATATCCTCAATCTTAAGATTTTGGACTTTGTAGCCTCATCTCAGACTAGTCAGCGATTTTTTGTTTGATTAAGGGGCAGACAATTTACATGCAATTTCTTCTAACAACAGGTCTCTGGGGAGATCTCCGTGCTTGTGTATCAAATCTTTTTAATCAGAGAGGACCGAGCCAGAGCTAGCTCAATACCCTCAGTAATCTTAACAAATTCATAATATTATGAATCGAAACATTCCGTGGACAGACTAGTCTACATGTTGAGGTATGTAATTATATTAAATATTTGCTTCAATTAATTTAAAGTTAAATATTTTTATTCAGTTGCGAAAAAGCCAAAAAAAATTTTTGTTTATAGACAGTAATCTTAGATGGGATCATCATGTACTTAGAATTATAACAAATATTGAAAAACTAGTGTACAAGTTTGATTTTTTGAGAGAAATATTGAGTAAAAAGCTATTGATAAACGTGTATAAAGCTCTTATTGAATCTCTAATTTGATATGGCATAGTAGTGTGGGGTGGTCTTTACCAAAATTCCTTAAACCCTTTAAATGTAGTTCAAAATTACATCCTTGAAATTGTATTTCGAAAAAATAGGCGATTTACTTCCAGTCTTTTATATTCAGAGGACATATTGGCTGTGCGAGCTTTATATTGTTTCTCAACATGCTCTTTTATTAAAAAATCCACAAAATTTAAACAAACTGTACACCATATCTATTAAACCAGAGCTAAGGTCGGTAAACACTTGGAAGTGCCAGTGAGACTTGGTTCTTCATATTTTCAAAATATTTTTTTTTTCATTTTCAGGTGAGATGTTAAAAATAGGAGTGCAATGTTCATGATCTTCTTAGACCCTGGGCCCTGCCTTTCACTGCTTAATTCATTATTAGCTGTACTGTACACTATTTGCATGAATACAAGTTACAAACTGTAATACATAAGCTCTTTTTATATGGTCTTTAATTTATTTTTAGTTTTCTCGCAAAAAATACAAATTTTGACTTTGATAGCTTAGTCAGATTTTTTTCCATTTTGAAGTTTAGATGACGATTATAAATTTATGGTAGACCAACGATCTCACATGTCCTAAGACATCATAAGTTGACAACCTAGAGTTTGTTAGGAAATTGCACATAATTGCGCAGCTTGACCATAGGAAAAAATAGAAACTTGGCTTTTAAATGTAATTTCCGAATGAACTCTATATATGCATGCTACCTTTGTTGTCTAAAGTTGTGACATAGATATGACAAATTGTTGGATTGCCCTATGTGGAATTATTTCCGACTTTTCACAGTACATAAAATAGCTTCTTTAAGGTTTTTAAGAGTCCAGATATTCGTAGATGGAATAATTTAGGGTAATTTTCATTTATCTGTTAAGGCTGTTCAACTAAAATTACATTCTTTTTATTGACTAGAAAGTCATCCCTCAACAATTGTTCATTGATTCTAGGTTGTCCGATTTTAGAGTTTTCCCTGCGCAAAAAGAGAATTATGTAATCATTAGGAATTATTGATGAATTTACTTCCATATTCATATGCCTTCAATATGAGGTCTTTTGAGCATTTGAGAATATTTATCAAAACCAGACTTTGTGTTCAATAAGTAATTGCGGCCCTTTCTATATTAGTTGCCAAATATTAAAAATTGGAGTCTTGTGGTTACTGGTCTGGCTTTCTGGATGTCTTTTTATCAATATTTGGTTTCTATTGTTTCAATTATTTTCACATATGTTTCATATCTTGCCTGTTTGATTTTTTCTTGACTTTACTCCAATATCGCCATTCTGTACTTGTTAGATAATCAGACGATTATCTCAGCTCTGTATTGGATACAATGTGAGTGGACTGTATTTAATTTAATGTGTAATCAAATATTGAATTTAAATTAAAAAATGTCATATAACCAAAATTAAATAAAATAAAAATATATGACAGGATAAATGCGGGCTTTACATATCAACCAAACCAACAGTTGAATAATAATTTCTCCCTTAAGTATAATGGTTTCAGTCTGGCTATTTAGTCACTGCAATGGGGTGCACTTACATGTACTCAAAGCACGACGTCACGTAGCTTGCAACATGCAGGCGTGCTTGAAAGTTAAACAGCGACTACTCATCACCGCTAATTTTCTCCGGGTTCTCCGAGCCGAGGTTGAGACCCATTATGTGTTACAGGGGGGATAAAAAACAAAATAGGCGTTCCAATTTATACTGTTCTGTTCTGCTCCTTTTTTAGGATTATTTACCACCACTGGTTTCTTTTCTGGAGTAGTTAGCATTGACACTTCTATTAGTGATTAAGGCTGTTTGACATACCAGGGAGAAATTTATGATATATCATATTTTCTAAAACAAATTTACAAATTGTGGCTTATTAAGGGTAATTGCAGAGCAACCTATGAACAATAAATAAATCTATAATTTAATTGAATATTTCACATCACCGTCAACTAATACTGCAGATATAATAAAAAGTCATTGCCGCCCCTCAACAACTTCCATGTCGCTGAGTACATTTCTTAATTTAGTTTCTCAAATTTCCCTTTGAGATTATCTAGCAGTGGATAAAAATGGCTGATGATCTTACTTTATATTGGTTTAAAGAGATTTATCGTTGCAGGTACTCTATGGCCAACATCATGCCTCATACAACAAACTATCAGTGGCAAAACAGTAGAAAACTATGATTGGATGCAAGCTTTGAGGTTCAGTCTCTATGGGGGTCTCTTTACAGCCCCCACCCTCTATGCATGGATAAAAATATCTACTAGACTCTGGCCAGTAACATCTTTAAAAACTTCTGTGATTAAAGTAGGTACCTATAAGTATTAAATGCAAAAATAGTTATTTAATACTCTATATATTATATCAATCTATTAACAGCTAATAATATTATAAAGAACCAATTTGACAAAGCAAAAAAAAATACATATAAAAATGTTTTAAAATATAATTAAAGCTACTTTCATCATATTGAATATGTTTCTAATAAAGCTATTATGTGACTCTTTTGGGTTTTGTGTTAAGATCATTAAATAATTTCAGTAATATCTTGTTCTTAAAAAATGTGGAATGTGCTGTTCATTCTGTGTGTTGAAATATGGATGTACTACGTGGTCGCCTAATTATAAAATACAGTTATAGGTGATTAAAAGAATCCAATGAAAATGTTTAACATTATATGAACATCTTCAGTGAGGATAGTAACTGAAGATCTCTTAAATAGACCTCTCTTCACTTGAGAAAAGACAAACCTATATTGATCTATATACCGGGTGCAAAACTAGCGAGGGAAGTTGGTGATATCTTGAAAAAAGTTTTTTACATACATTGAATGTAAATTGAATTTATATTAAAATCACAAAAAATAATAATTCTAAAATATTTTGGTATATACAGGGTTTTCCATTTTTATTATTATTGAAATAAACATACTTTTTAATGAATATCATGTATATTATTTAATTTTCTGATTTTAATATAAATTCTAAGCATTTTTTGTATAACCCTCTGTGCATAAAAATTTATTTGTTTTCGAGTTATTGAAGTTTAAACAGTGTTCACATTGACAACTTTATTAGCCTGTAGAGCCCAAACACTTAGAGCAAAAGGGTTTACACTTTCCTATCTTTAATAATTTAAATCTAAGGGTTTATTACGAAAATTTTAGAACAATATTACTTATGTATACAGGATGTCTAAGAAATGTGTAGCAACTGAAACACCCTGTATATTAAATGCGCATAAAATGGCCCCTTTCCTTGCTGATTATAAATATACTAGGTTTGATACCGTTATCTATAAAGTAATCTGAAAAATTTAAAAAAACTTTATTTTTAGAAGCCATGAATTCACGTTGAGTCCACTTTGCAATATATATTAAATTTTTTAAGGCAAAGGTATCAAACCTGGTGGATTTATAATCAGCATGTGTTCCATTTTAAAAAAATTATTCTTGGTTCTGCTACACATTTTTGAGATATCATGTATAAATAAATAAATAAACCATACAACTTTTATATTTAACATTTTTTCTGTCCCTTTAAATTAAAAAGTGTGAGCAGCAAATTATGAGAAAAGACAGAAATGTAAAGAAGATATGACTTAATCAAACAAACAAATGAATGCTCAAATCTAGTTAGAGCTATTACAAGAAATTTAAATCTGATCATTAAAATGATCTATGATTCAACCATTGTGATTGAATATTGGCTGTTATCGCAATATGGTATTAATTTATAATACATTTCTTATTTTTGCTAGTCTCTGGTTACTAAGAAAATAAGCAGGAATTGTGAAAACTTTTTTTTATAAATTTTTTATTCAAGTTTGGGCCACTGTTTTGTTTAAATCTTTAACTAATCTAATATGTCAGATACTACATATGGAAGGTATATATGTCAAGCAATATTTTTTAATTACGGGGGTCATAATTAATCATGTAATCATGAGTGTTTTAAAGATATACATAAACATAATTGACATGACACTTGACCTCACTACTAGAATAGAAAAAGTCAGATATTTGTTTTGTACAGAAATCCCAAACCAGTAACGTCATATTGTGACTGATTATGTTAAAAGTCACAAGTTTAACTATTAACTTTTGCCAACTTTAATGCCGTAATCGATAAATTGCGTCACTTCATATAAACATTTGCAGTGTGTTAATTTTGTTTGGTCTAGAACACGTGGTAGTGTGTTTAATGAAACTGAAGTAGCCATATATTATTTTTGCTCTTTGAAATATAATGCAAGTAATTGTATCAAACAAATTTCAAATCAAACCTTTTACACAGAGCATTGAAAAGTGGTTTCGGGAAATTGATCCTGATTTTTTTATGACACATTTCTAAACTAGTTTAATTTAAAAAAAAAAATTGGTAGTTGGTTGGATAATTTCCGCGCTAGGGCCACTTATAGGCGTCTAGTGGTGGTTTTGGCTATAGTGCTTTTTTACAAAATCATAAAAATAGCAGCAAATGCTTTATAATTAGTTAAAATGCGTTCATAACTCAGTATATTTGTTTACAATTATTCTAGAGCTTCAATTATTTTACTTTCAAGTAAAAAACATGTGTTATTTGTGTAACTTCTTTTTGGGTATGTGTAGTTTATTGCAATTTTATACACTATATAGAAAATAAAAAACATATAACAAAGTTACACAGGGGGATTACAACACAATTTTTTTTATTTATTAAATAAGTAGGATGCTAATACTTTATTAC
The DNA here is from genome assembly GCA_030620095.1 of Kuschelorhynchus macadamiae. NCBI lineage: Eukaryota > Metazoa > Arthropoda > Insecta > Coleoptera > Curculionidae > Kuschelorhynchus > Kuschelorhynchus macadamiae. The sequence continues at coordinate 1,455,655 of JAUTXW010001598.1, read as the reverse complement.
CTTACTTATTAAATATTGATGTCCACTTATTAAATATTGATTCTTACTCTATTATGAACTGAACAATATCTTATACAGGGTGATTTACTGCTGAAACTTTATTATCTTATTTATTGAGTATATTGGATTTGCCAAGAAATATGGAAGCATTCACGGAATAATATTTATTATTTAATTACTGAGTTTTAATTTTTTTAGCTATATTATATATGAAGTAATTTAACTTAGTTCAACTTTTCACACATTCTCGTTGATAAAGAAACCAGAATGGTTAGATTGGCGTTTATGTTTTTGCAAAAGTTTTTCTATTCAAGTAATAATAAATGCTGCAAAGAGTGTGTATTTTGGATTCCTGCCAAATTTTTTTAGACTCACAGTTACTTGCCTCATAAACATAATTTTTTTTGGAGTATTAACCTTTTTAAATTGAACACTAAACTTATAAATAAAAAACAAAAACATTTCGTCAAAGCCTCCAAAAAAAACCAACTAAATGTTCCTTTAAAAAGTTGTCATATTCTGGCACACAACTCACAATTTTTTACTTGTTTCTCACCATAAATATGTAGGCGAATCTACAGATTGCAATTTTAAATATACAACAAAACATATTTTCATTATACAGAATTGCCAAACTATCTTTTTAAAGCACATACTTAGGTTTCTTATATAAATCATATCAGTTCTAAAACCCTGTGGAAAACTTACCTGATATCTAAAAAAAAATCTAAAATATGACCTCTGCACTATTTAATGTTGATAAGGTATTTATCTATATCATGTCATTACTAGGGAAATATACTGTGAATGGTTTTATTATTTTAGCACTCAACTTAAAATTAGGCTAATAGCTCATGTACACAATGACGTCTGAAGGTAAAACAGTATGCAGCTTTTTGGACAGTTTACAGAAACAATTAAACGCCTATGTTTCATCACTGTTTTGTGTCAATCCTTAGGGCCAGGTTCTTATAACTAGTAAAGCTACTACTCCCGATATACAGTTTAGTATTTTTTGTAAATATATTTTCGAGAATTTTTCCTTCAAATTCATTAAAAAAGTTTAAGAATTACACTTGATTAAGTTGCCATGTTCTATTGATATATATATATATATATATATATATATATATATATATATATATATATATATATATATATATATATATATATATATATATACCTGGAAATCTTATTTTCTTGGGTCTAGGTTAATAATAAAACACAATTTTTCGCATCAAGTCAACGTTTCGCTCATAGTTTTTTTCAAGACTTCATTTGGGATTGCTTAATTTCTAAAAAAATAATTTTCCATTAAAAAAACAGGAAATTAAATACAAAGACGCAAACATTATCATACATACTCGAAACATTGAAATGTTTAAAAACTATAAAATTTTCACAATAATATTAAATTTAAAACATTTTTTTTTCTTTTTAATTTTTTTTTATAGAGGCACACTTTAGTGATAATTTATTATAAATTAAGATGTATGTAACGCGTATACAATAAATTAGGACAATTCCATCAAAATTACTCTTTACTCAATGCTTTTTATTTGGGCTACTTTGTTAACAGACGTAAAATAATTATGGTTTTTATATACCAGAATGTCAGTAGGTCACAAGTTATATTAGTGTGCTTGAAAGCAGCAAAATCTAAAAGTTATCCAAAAATCTTTTAATACTTAGATGACATATCCTTTGAGTATATTTTCTTCTATGTTATAAGTGAGAATGAAATGGAGAGTATTGTAATTATTTGGGAAAGTTTTTTAAATTCCTGTTTAAACCAACTTAATTTCTTGTTCACGATAAATACTAATAATATGCGTTATTGTAATTTTCAGTTTTGTTCTTTTTTAAGGCATTCGTTGAACAACTGACATATGGTCCCGCAGCGTTATTGTGTTTCTTTTTTGGAATGAGTTTATTGGAAGGAAAATCTGTAGATGACGCCAAAAAACAAGTAGAAAATAAATTCCTACCAACGTGGAAGGTAAATTGTATTATCAAAATATTAAAAAAAAACATATTTTGTTAGTTAAAATCGTTATATAATGCAAAAGGTATTCGAAAAGGTGGAATGCAGATAAAATAAATAGATTTTTAGATAAAATCACAATTAAACTCCTTAAAGGCAGAATTTCTGAAAATCTGGTAGTTGGATTTAGATAATTATTCTTGAAAGCTATTAGTGAAAAAATTGTCTTAGAATCTCATTTAATTAAAGATATTTTGTAGGAAATGTTCAAAAATTGTATGCAACAAAATATTTTTGAAACCCTTTGACGAAACGATCGTCTTACCATCTCATTTAGTTGAAGAAATATTGTAAAACATTTTTTTCGAGACAATTATAAAAAATAAAAGAATTTCTTAGGGGTCAAAAAATCCTTTATTTTCTCGCATGTACATCTTAAAAAGAAGAACCGTGCTAAATAAGAACGTTTTATTTTTAACAGTTTCAGAGATAGGTGATATCTCAGTCAGTGGTTCTTTTGGCTCTTATTTAAATATGTTTGCCAATTTTTGCGAATGTATTTAAACCTTTTTTATAAGCTTACATCTTTCTTCTATAGGTAGGCGTTTGTGTGTGGCCTGTTCTCCAAACAATAAACTTCCAATACATTCCGGAACCTAACAGAGTACCATTTGTCGGCGCATGCAGCCTAGTATGGTGCTGCTTCCTAGCCTACATGCATGAGATGTCACTGAAGAGAGCCAGTGAACTGAAATTGACCGAACGAATGCAACTAACGAGTGCATCTTGATTATAGCACCATAATTTTTTAGTTTATTTGATATTTATTTATTCAGATAGGATAAAATTTGTAAGTAAAACAAAAAAAACTACCTGGGAGGTATGTAAATCAATAAGTAATTAAAAACTATTTTTTCCTTTCAAAGGCGACTCTTTCTAGTCCACTTAATTCGCAAGTATAACTCAGCTTCATAAGAAAAGTTTCAGTATCATTTCATAACCCTCAAATAAGTTAAATTAAAAACCCTCTATTAAAACAAATGTTTTAAATGCTATTCCCAGTTAGTAAGTTGATATATTCTGAAAGAAATCATCAAATGTAATTAATGTGATATTTCCTTGCCAATATTTAATATAAACTGGTGGCCATAAATAATGCAAACAAAATTTTACTACAAAATCGAGACCTTTCAGAAAATCGTCACAGAATTATTGAGTTGTCTATGGTTTTTAACATCAAGATATATATATATATATATATATATATATATATATATATATATATATATATATATATAAAATAGTATAAAAAAAAATTTTTTAAACATTTTTTACACTAAGATAATGGTGGGTTAAATTGAAAAATGTAATTTTTGCTTTTTAAAAAATATTTTTGTTAAGTTAATCAAATTTTCTCGGACATTTATAAGAAACATTTACCTGGTTCTATTAATTTTTAAGGGAGGACATGGATTCAGGTAGTATTAATTTTTTGCTTTCTCATTATAACCTCATATCTTCCATAATTATCAATTGAACATAAAAATCTTAAATTTGACAAAATTAATGAGTGTCTTCGTTGCATATGATCAAATATTTCTTAAAAGAAAAATAAAAATATGCAAATAAGTTGAATTTTTCTGTTTTTCCATAACCATATGGTCAATGCCCCTGTTCACATTTTTTGGACTAAAGCAAGTAAATACTATATTTTTAGTGGATATCACAGAAAATTTGGTTAGATTCACAAAAAGGTTTAAAATGCCAATTGTATCATTTTAAGTAACAAAAAAGTAAGAGTACCGCAATAAGGAGTCATGTTTGACGAAAACCTTCAATGGTCTCCCCAAATTTAGGAACTGTGTGGTAAGCTTCACAGCAGTTGCTATGCACTCAACTTTATGTCTTCACATTGCAGCCGGGATGTTCTTTTACCATTATACTATGAAAGTATCCATTCCAGAATAAAATATAAGATATTAAATTGAGGTATGAGCCCCTCTATTCAAAGAATGTTTATTTTGCGGAAACATGCTATCCATTTGATTCCTGGATTGGGTTTCAGAGAATCCTGTGGGGATGCCTTCTAAGGTTTGGGGGTTCTGGCAGTTGCTGGTATCTTTATTTATGACGTGTGTTGTTTTGTTGAAGTGTGTTTCGTTTATCGTAACAGATCTATTTTTTAAGAAGTGAGATCTGCACATGAATATGACACCAGAAGGAAAACTCTTTTGTTACCCGAAGCAAATCGCTCAGCAATGTATCAAAAATATATTTATTTTTCAGAATGTGTACTGTTTAATGAATTCAGCAATGATGTTAAAGATGCCGCCAATATAAATATTTTTAAGAAACGGCTAGAAAAACATTTGCTACTCCAAAAATTGTATAGTGTAAGTGAGTTTACTTAGATGTGCCTTTTGTGTTTGTGCTGTCATTTATTTGTCTACGTTTTGTTACCGTTTAATTTTATTTATATTATTTGACATTTTCTTCAATTATTTTCTAAATACTTTTCAAATGAAGAAATAAAGAACTATTTGATTTGATTGATTTTTATATCAACTTAAAATGAAAACATGAAGGAACAAAATGTTTTATAATTTAACATTCTGTTGTCGCGACTTCTCGAAGAAAAATAAATTTTACGAAGATTGCATACTTTTATATATATAGTTATCTGTGTAAATAAACTACTTGCTAACTGTCAAAACCAGACTCATCTCAATAATTCTGATGTCTTAAAAATAGCACTCTATAATTTTATTTTATTCTGAAAATATTCCAATGTTTTTGTGTTAAAAAATGCGTTATTTATAGCCAACAGTGTAGTTTTAGTTAAGAAAATACTTTAGAAGAAATAGCCTATAAATCTCGAATTAATAATCTTACCAAAAAATATATTCTATTTTTGGTAATTATTCAAACATGCCGTTTTTATTTTTCTTTATGTAGCGCTTTGGCGTTCATCCAAGGATATTTTAGTTTATTACGCAAAATAAAAATATTGGCAATATTTTCACGTGCTGAATCTTTCATGATTCCTGACGTTGAATATATATTAATAATAATTTATTTTGAGACTAGACATTCCGACATGAAAAAAAAAACATGTGCATTGAAAGTTACAGTAAATAATTATTTATGGAATAAGGATCTGATAAGGCAGTATCAGAAGTCAAAAGCAACATAAGAAAAAATGTTGCTTAGTTTTACAATAATGTGTTCATAATGTAATCTACTTAACGAGTTATAATTCTTATGAATTCTTAACTCTATATTATTTTTGGGCTTGTGTCTTATTTGGAAATAAAGCAATCCCATAACAATTGCATTCATTAATTTAGGGTGCATAATAGGACATTTTTGTTGTCTACAAAATAGTTATAATGGAAGGGTATTAAAAAATAACAAAGGAAAATTACTAAAAAAAATTAACATGTGTAAAATATATATTGATTTTAAAATTATGTTTACTGTGGTTTTAAAATTCATATTCCTAATTTTACATATTAAAGGCAATGCGTATTGTGCTTTTTGTTGTATAGTTGTACCAAATTGATGGAGTTTTCCTATTATTTTTATTTTAACACAGTTTAAATAAGAAATATGTTATTAGAAATGCCTACTTTAGTTTTCTTCTGTATGATTTTTTATTTCATTTTTATGAAACAATACCTTCCAAAGTTTTGGACATTAATTAATTTGTACCCTGTATATCAATTAACTAAAAGTATTTTATACACCTTTAGATCCGCATCAATTTTTAAAAAACATATTCTTTATGAAAGAAGTATTTCATGTCAATCATGCAGACTTTACCTGTCATTTGACCTATATATCTTTTATAACAAAATATTATTAAATGGTGGGCCATTTGTGAATTTCTTTTTTAAGTGCGTATTATTTCGGCAACACTTTCGGAAGTACCATATTCACAGATTTGTAGTGTCAAACTTTCAGTGTAAGAAATTAATTGTTTTAGGCTTAAACAACGCTGGAAAACATTGAACAACCATTTCGGGTGTTGCAAATGAACCTCTCTCAGCTGCTGATGTAGGTAATTCACAAAAAAGGTTGTGAAACTGGTTTGCTTGTGGATAAAAAAAGCTATCTGCATGCCCGTTTGGGCCGGATAATCGAAAGAATTTCGGCTGTTGCAGAAAGTGGGCGTGAAAACCTAAAACCCTCTTTTTGCCAGAATTCAATAAGTAAACATTAGACGTTTTTCTTTTAGATTGTCGCATAATCTTGAATTATTTGCTTGCCACGTGCAACTCACTTAATGGATGACGCAAAATGACAATCCGATAAGTAGTCGCTTATCTGTGTGAGCGTTAAACAAATTGAAGAATGACGTCGATTCTGGTAACGCTTTTAATGTAAGCCGTTAAAAACGAGCTTTTGCGTAATAAGGGCGGTAATCGTGTTTTTAATCATTTTGGAGACGTTCACTGGCAAGATCTCAGCTGCGACGTTACTCAGTTAGACTATTTTTTGAGACACTTTGAAGGCCGTTGTTACTTCAACGGACCACAAAAAATGTACGCAATATATAAAAACATCCATCGAACTATTCGCGAAAGTGGACTTTCTTTAATAAAACTATTCCGTTAAAAAAAACATTAACGATGCAGTTTTAACAGGAATCAACAGATGGCTCATCCTTTAATTTTTAGGCATTTTTATATTTTTGAATATTATATCTATTAGGTAGTCGTAATGACAATTCCGCCGATCAACGGAATTAATACCATTATACTAGCAATTCCGCCAGTCAACCTAATACATTAAGCTGGTAAGGCGAAAAAATAAGTGTATTTTTAGATAATTTCTGCTTCCTCCGGCAGCTTAAGTTTCGGGTAATTTCGAAATTCTGCTGATATCATAACATAACTTATTATTTATTTACGAAAATGTGCTGGAGGTGTATTTCTAAACCAACTAGACTTTATGAATGTCGAAGCTCATATTTGTTAGGAATCGCTGTATTTGGTGATATTGTTTCTTTACATCAAAAACAAAAAAGAAGCTCTACCCTAACCTGGGATAACTAAAGAAGTAATCCAATAATTAAAACACCCTTACATACAAAATTACGGGTTTTGAATTGAAATAAAAAAACTCGAGGTTTGATCCGCGAAACTAAACTTATACAGCGATTCCTGACAAATAGAAGCGTTGACATTCGCTAGTAGATTTAGAAAAGTGGGATGTGTACGAATTCAATTGTGTATATTAAAACTGAGCAAATAAAAAGAAATAAAGCTTATTTTCCTGATACTTTATTTCTAGTTACCAGTCTCAAAATTAACCAAAACCTCTTATCAACATTGACAAAAATAAGAAATAATAAGTTTGACTTGTAAAACATGACTTGTTTTCAGTGGACATATAGTTTTGTGTGCTAAACCTCTTCGGCGGATTACCGGTTATCCCTAATACATAATCCGATTATTTCTTTTATTCTGCCTGTTCTTGCCTTATAGGGTTTACCGACAAAATGGCTAGTGTCCTGGCCCTGATTCCTCGGTCCGTGGAATTATCATCACAGATACATAAAACCGCCGCTGCAACATTCATTATCAAACTCACAATTTAAGATAGAAACTCTGAGTTACTCAAAAGCTGTAAAATATTTATAGCTAAAAACTGAAAGTAAAACCTAAACATATAATATACAGGGTGTTTTTTAAGCACGCACATATATTTGAAAAATGTGTTAAATTAATCTATTAATCTTTTGTATTTTTTAGTCTCGTATAAGATAATGCATATTATATGGTCAAACCTCTACAACAGTATAGTGAAGAAGACTTACATTCTAGTGTCCTGCATGTCATATTAATATACTGAATTATTAGTATATTGTTTCTATTGTTCATGTAGAATAGATAACTAGTGAATAATATGAACAATTCATTTAGTACGAATTTTTTGATCAACACTTCCTACAATCTGATTTATTTTCTATGCATTGTCTGATTATATATTTTTTAAAAAATACTGCCTGTGTTATGCTAGTTGAACTAGCTTAGAGTTAGATTACAAATCTCATCTATCACCTGCTGGCAGGTATAGATATTAAGATGAAGTTTTGTATGCAGTTTTAATTATTTTATATAAATACTTCTGTCTAGAAAACGTTATTTTACTGTTATATATTGTAATGTTTATTGAATACATACATTCATTTAGAAAATTATTGTAAATTTTATGATATTTAGTTTATTCAAGTTATGGAACTATCTAGTAGTTTTTTGTTTAAATAAAAGAATTTTAATTATATGTACAGTCTTTATTTTTGCCTTTTCAATAGAAAAAAAGGAATGTTATGAAATTTTCTTGTCTTGGATATTTTTCCAGTCTATTCGATACTCTCCTACTTCAAGGCAATGGGAATCTATTTTCCATCCTAAAACAGATAAATTCAATATTTCTGTTAAATTTACTAAGCTGAAAATACTTTCTGGTTCAACAGTTACTTAAATAATGATAAAATTTAAATGTATTTATTACAAAAAAAGTTTAGATGTAAAATAATTTAACAATATTAGCTTAAGACGGCAATTTATTCAATCTAAAAGTTAACCACTTTTCCCTATTTTTAAGTCTAAAAGTTATTTCTACTTCCCCATATAACAGCCCATATATTACTAATATACTAGATGAGCTATATAGGAAAAATTTTGTAAGCACAAACATTTTTGGGGAAACAAATTGTGGTTTTTCGACGTTTTATAGGCATGACCTGGTCATATTTTGATGACGGCCTAGCGGAACGTTACGTTAAAAAAATTATTACTAGAAAAACTAATTATCCAATTTACCTTAAATTTTGCACAAAAATCAAGAGTTATATAGGAATGAACTGGTAACATTTTGGTATGTATATAAGGTAGCAAATCAAAATGGCGACCTAATAAAATATTTCAAAAATCAGCCTGAAAAACTACATATTCGATTAATTTGAAATGTGTGATACGGAGATAAACTGTAGTACAAATTCAAGATGGCGGAACAAAAACGGCCAAATAGTTTTTTTAAATCAACGTAAATAAAATCTTACTCAAGTGGCATTAATTTTTCCGAAAAATTAAATTTGATATAGGGGTAAACTGGTTCGAATTTAACGCTCAATAAAATGTTTGAAAATACAGTATGCATGTAATACTAAATGACTATGTACTGAACTAAATTGGGTCACACTTCCTTTTTCCTAATTATAAATAACAGCGAAAACTCGGTGAAATTACCACGTTTCAGGTAACATAAGATCTGAAAAAAAAATCTCGTGTGGGTAAACAATTTCTCTAAACACCATATCTGAAAAATTGTGTGTTCAATTAATTTCGGCACAAAAAAAAATCCAATCCAATAAATTATAATTTCAAAGTACTTCTCATTGTATAGTAGATAATATACAGTGTTATATATAATAATATACAAATAATATTAAAACTAAAAAGACGATAAAACTTGCACTTATTAGCCACACTCTAATAGCCATAAAATTTTAATAGCCATGTCAAAGTCAAATAAAATTTTTTGATTGTCATGTAATATACCAACAATATATAAAAGTAACTTTATAAAATTTGCAACATGATTATCAAGATTATTATTATTATTACTATTATTATTTACCATTAATATTTAAAGCCGTCAGAAACATTGACAGTTCTTGCTTAACAAATTCATTAAAATCTGTTAAATAATTCGGAGGGATATTTCTAAAATCACCGGAATATTTCTCGTACGACTTCATGTATGTGTATAATCTTGTAATTGGCGTTGGATGATGCAACTGCCTCTTGGAATAAATATCCTAAAACAACAAAATACAGGGCTAATTTTTTTTATTTTAAATTATTTTTAAGTTGTGACTTATCCTTGTTTCACTAATTATACAATAATAGTATTTTTGTCATAAAATATTGCTTGGATCTACACTTGGAGACAATATAGTTTTTTTTCTACTAGATAATAGCAACATGTATGACAAAAGTCATCGGTGTTATTGACATAGATTGATTATGCACGGGTGAACATTTTGGTAGATTGAAGGTACGCATGTTGTATGAAGCATGTTTTTTACCAAGTTTTAACCATCTTCTAGATATTAACCAGTGGCGGCTCGCGGGTGAAAAAGTAAGTGAAGTGCAAATGAAGCCAGAAAATATCCCAATAATTTTTTTCCAGAATTTTTTTTATATGTGGGAGTGGTAGAATATTTTTTTACGACTTACCTAAATTTTGTATACTAAATAAATTCTCCTATCCTTCATAGCAGCAAGACAATGGACAAATACAGCCTACGGCACTTTTTCTTTGAAGGCCATTTAGATGGCCAGACATCACACTTGCGCCATCGTAACATTGCCCTATTAATTTATGTTTATAGTCAAATTGGTCCAAAATTTGATTCAATAGAGAATATAAATTATCCGACGTTCTATCGGAGCTGACATGAAATCCTAAGAATCTCTCGACTACTGAACCTTCTGAATTAACGTATCTTAAAATTATGGAGCACTGGGAGGTTTGGGTAATATCAGTGGTGTCATCCACTTTTTACATGATCATTTAAATAATCAGAAATGCATTCAATTATTTCCTTTTCAATAGTTTTCGAGTCACCAGTAAAAACATTTTTAATTTTTTCATGATGATCTTTTAGTTCTTGGAAACTTCCCGATATTAATAAACCTAAAAGCTTTTTAAAATTTCCTCTATTTATTGACTCGCTGCTCTCATCATGGCCGCGAAAAACTAACTCTTGTTTTGTAAGGTACAAAACTGCGACAATTACCAAGCACAAATAGTCTATTTAATCGGACGTTTTCGTTAAAATGTATTTTATATAGTTTAGCATTTTCTTTTAAAGTGTCAGCTTTGATTTTTTACAAATGTTTTTAGCATTAATTCGCATTTTAAATGCTCCGCCGAGTCTTCATGTTTATGTAAAGACCTTCATATATTTAACATACCTGCAAATCCTTATTCTACACCGAATATTTATTGGAAACTAGTAAACAAGGCCAGCAAAACAATTTTTGTAATATTTGACTACTACATAACTATTTGTACGCCGAAAACTAGGATGACGATTAAAACTCTGATCTTGTTTCTTCCATCGATTAAATGGAGTTTCCAACAAAATGCTAACTACATCCGTGATCGGATTTATCAATAATGTAAATTAATAAACCCGACACCAAATAAAGTTGTAACAACACCATAAATAAATATAACACAAAACAGTGAAGCAAACTGCAAAGGAACTAACCGGTTGCAGGGAAATCCGCGAAAATAAAAGGAAACAACCACCCCAAACTGAACGATACGTGGGTGTAGTGTATTGCGTTAGAACATTATTCTTCCATGTACATGTAGTAGGAAAATCGTAAACTAAATATAGCACCTCCAGCAAAGTCGAAGCGGTTTGCGCACTGTTACAGTTGTTATAATAAAGTTTGATTGAAAGTTTTAAAAAGACATGCTTCCAACAGTCAAGTAAAATATTTATTTGAGATGTACAGTTTATTTTTTGCCAATTAGGTGAATAAATGAATGTAAAAACTTAAATTTTAAGAGATATATAATAAATATAGTTAGATGTTTGCTTGTTTATTTTTCCTGGTGAAGTAGCACTTCACCTACTTCACCTGAATAGCTGCCACTGATATTAACGTTTGAAAAGTGTCAATATAATAGTTTTAGAGGCTGTAAAATAAAAACGGTTTAACTTATTGCAAAAAGTCTGCACAATCCTACTTAGTTTCTAATAATCCTTCAAAGTGAAAATCGTAAACAGTTCAAAATAGTCCAATAACCAACAAGAAGAGTTCAACTTTTTATCCATCTGAATTATATGAAGGTTAACGAAATACTGACCTAGTTTACTATTTTGATTTATTATAAGTGAAGGGGTACCTCATTGTGATTATAATTAAAACTAATGATTTAACTAACTGCTATAGTTACAGTAAGTTACAGCGATTAAACAAATTTTCAAATATTTTTTTCAATTGTACTTATTAAAATCAATGTATTAGTAGTATCTTACCAGTTCCCAGCAGTTAAAAATACTTGTAGCAATTCCCAAACAAACAGCATGGAAATAAGCAGCAATTAAATCACTAGTACTCTCTCCCTTTTCCAAACATATATAAATCTTTCGCTTCTTTCCACTCACGAACAAAATATATTTCCTTTCTTCATAGACTGACTGAAGTAGTTTTATATCAGGAACACTATAATTATCTATGCATTTTTTCAAAGACTGTCCTAAGACTATGTCAAAACCACAATTTTTTTTCACTGAAAATAAAAAAAAACATAAAAATAATATTATTAAGCAACAGAGAAAAGAAATACCTTTTAGTCCACTTCCTATAAAAACAGACTCTTTGGCATTGACTTTAGGTGGATTTAAAACCGTTCCAATAGTAAAGTATGTCTTCAAAACGAGGGCTAATCGTTCCTTATTAAAAGTTTTAAAAACTAATGACTTTACTGCCAAAAAGTTGGTATACAAATGGAGCACCATCAGAGATAAAATAAGAATCCATTCTGCTCTAAAACAAAAAAAAAATCAATAACACTTCAATTTTTCTGCGATTCTTCGACCTATAAAATACTAACGAATATCCTACAATTTTAGTTCAAAATAAAAACAATAATATTTTATCTTTACTTATATATACAGGGTTGCCTACAGTTTGTGTAGAATACTTACCTAGAGGAAGTAAAGTAATTTAACAAAAATATACTTCCAAAACTCCCTATCAGATTTACTACAGTTTCTTGACTACCATCCTTTGCAGATATTTCAGCCATATTATCTCTAACTGCTTGATGATGAGTTATTGAAGCCCTCGTAGCCCCACCTGCAATTCCTACCTAAAAAGTAAGTATTTGCATGATTTTACAAAATCAGTAAAATATTTTGAGATTTCTTATTTGCAGTAAAGCAATTTGATCTTAAACTATTTCTTATATGCTTACAATAGCATACATAGTAGAAGTTGCACAAAGTACTTGCATTGAAATAAAACTATAAAATGGCAAACATAATTCTATAAACATGGCAGCATCATTCAAAATATCAGCAAAAAATCGCCATTTCTTGCAGTCACAGTCTAGACCACTCCTAAAAAATAAATAAATATTAAATCAATACTTGATTGCAATATTTCATTTTTAAGCAAAAAATATTGTTAATATAAACCAAGAAGGAAGCAATATTTTACTCATGTCATCTTTGATGTAAAAGCCTAAACTTGAATTAGTTTTGCCAGGAATACCTAACTATTTTAGTTGAGAAATGGAAGGTCATGTGTATCATGCGTATTTTCTAATTAAGCTGGGTCAATGCAGATCTATTTTACTTGTGTTATATTAGTCGTAGGGTAGTAGTGTGTTTTGTCTTTATAACTAATGAACCCTGAGTTCATTTACAGACTTAATCTCGATGGGATAGGTCGAAATTCAACCGGAGGTGACCTGTATCATACAGGCAGTATAGGATCAGGCCACCATGATAAACCTAGTTCACTCATGTCTAAGCTTTCACCTGAAACAAGTCTAATATATAACAACGCAGACGCAGCTAAAAAGATGGCCTCCAGACTATTAGTTTAAATTGAATAAAAGAAATCTGGAAATCAGGATGGAAAATATTATTTCACAGACAATTTTCAAAATAAAAAAAACTAAATACAATTAAAATACATGAATTGAAGCTTAAAGGTAAACTATATGAATAAAAAAACTAACACTAACAAGGAAAAGAAAATCACAATAGATTGCAATCAGGGAGTTTGGGAACGATGTTAGGAAACGTAAGGCCGTGATTCCACATGAGAAAATAATGGTAGCAAGTCATTTAAGAAAATTTCAAAATCTCAATAGTTTACTAGTAACGGCTGATCAAAGTTGCATTTTTAATTTTAAATTTTGAGAATATTTAATTTATTTCTTTACGTACAACTTGATATTTGACACATAAGTTTAGGGAAACGGACGCTCTTATCCAAAGATAAAAATGTTTACTGAAGTAGCCACCAGAGGCCAGAAGGCACTTTACCTACAACTGAAAACTTATTTCCGTAAAAACTTTTTTATTTTGGAAGAAGTTGTCAAAATTGAGTTGCCATCTTTAAGCCGATAGAATGTGCTTCAAATAATGTACTCTTATTTCAAATCGATAAATCATACCCTTAAGCCGCAAATCGATATTAAAGTTTTATTCAATAAAATATAGCATAATAAATAGCACACCCTGACCGAAATGTTTCTCATACTCAAACCGTTCTGAGTGTTTACAGAAGACTTGGTGAACAAGATTCATTTACGCATCGCAAATATGGCACAGGAACAGCCCAAGTCCTTTAAAACGGTTGAGGCAGAAGAAAGAAAAATTCAAACGATAGAAGAAAACCCGGGTGTCAGTATTCAGCAAATTGCCGTTGCAGAAGGAATGGCGAAATCTACAGCTTGGGTATTAATCCATGAAGAACTTCTTTATCCTTCCATTTGCAAAAGGTGTAACCTCTTTATGATGGTGATCAGGTATTACCCCAAACATGTGTAATACTATTTTACATAAATATGAAAATGATAATACTTTCATTAATATCATATTATTTACTGATAAAGCTGGTTTTACACGCGATGGAATAGTGAATTTACATACCGCACATCAGTGGACTACTGAAAACTCACATGCTTAGGTAGAAAGCGAAGATTCATGTTAAATGTTTGGGCCGTCATTATAGGCGATTGTCTCGTAGGACCTCACTTTTTTGATGGGACGTTGAACGGAAATCTTTATTTAAGTTTTTTACAAAATGATAATACTCTCATTAATATCATATTATTTACTGATAAAGCTGGTTTTACACGCGATGGAATAGTGAATTTACATTCCGCACATCAGTGGGCTATTGAAAACTCACGTGCTTATGTAGAAAGCGAAGATTCATGTTAAATGTTTGGGCCGGCATTATAGCGATTGTCTCGTAGGACCTCACTTTTTTGATGAGACGTTGAATGGAAATCTTTATTTAAGTTTTTTACAAAATGATTTTCCTGATATATATTCGATCACGAATAAGTGTGTTAGTTGTGTTATGCTGTTATTTGTTGTATTGTTATAATTTAATTGAATAAAACTTTAATATCGATTTGTGGCTAAAATGTATTATTTATTGATGTGAAGATAAATTAAACATTCCCAAAATGAAAAATGCATCTTTGATCAGCCGTTACTAAGTAACCATTCAGATTTTGACATTTTCTTAAATTACTTGGTAGCATTACTTTTTCATGTAGAATCACGGCTTTAAGTTTCCTGACGTCGTTCCCGAACCCCTGTATAAAAACAAACTAGGAAATTGAATCTCTAAAGAACTTCTCAACACTAATAATATAATAGTTTCCAGAAGTTCTTCAATCTTTTTACTTTCTTCCTAAAATCTAATATATTGTGTTTTACTCAAATTAAAATATAAGGAGTTACAAGAGAACCAGTTGTACAAATTACCAACAGCCACATTCACTCTATTTTTCAATGAATCGTCTGATTTATCAGAAGCCACCACAGAAGTATCATCCGCAAAAGAGGTAACATGCATATCAGGCACCACTCCACACAATTCATTTACGTAGAGGAAGAAAAGAACAGGGCCCAATACCGAGCCTTGTGGCACACCTATATACAAGGCACGCACTCTGAATTGACCTGAACTCTGGTACCTGATGATCCCAAATATTTGATTCAAACATATTGCTTACGGTCCACAAGAAAGACCATATCCATTGCAGCGACCATTCATACACTCCATAATATTGCAGCTTAGACAGCAACTTTTCATAATTGACACAATCAAAAGCC
Organism: Kuschelorhynchus macadamiae; assembly: GCA_030620095.1. Taxonomy (NCBI): domain Eukaryota; kingdom Metazoa; phylum Arthropoda; class Insecta; order Coleoptera; family Curculionidae; genus Kuschelorhynchus; species Kuschelorhynchus macadamiae. Next base: position 1,439,771 of record JAUTXW010001598.1, on the reverse strand, counting down.
CTGCTGAAGTCACAAAAAACCCCAGCTGGAATCAATGAAGTGCACTAGTTCATCATACAGTATGCGCATAGCCGAATGAGTGGATTTGGAGTTTTGGAAATCATGTTGTATGTCAGAAATTACATTGTTAGTTCTGAGAAAAAGAAATCTATCCAAAAAACAATACTTAAATAGTTTGGAAAAGGAGGAGCAGATTGTCACGAAACTGTAATTTTCAATCATCTGCACATCATCCTTTTTATGAATAGGGATAATTTTTCCAGTTTTCAGAGGTTCTGGAAATTTTCCAGTACAAAAAGATAGGTTAATTAAATACACCATTGGGTGCACAATTGCAGATAATACTTCACGGACAACACAGCTGGTACATCATCGGAACCAAATGATTTTTTATTTTTCAGTTTAATACATAGAATTCTTCTTCCAGAAAGTGATACAAGAAAAAATTTTATCGTCAGGACGATTGTTAAAATAACTTATGTTGCTTTCGTTATATGAATTATTTGCTAAAGATAAATGTTGAGTTATATTAACTGCTGCATTTTTAAAGAATACATTAAAAGAATTTGCAACGGTATAAGGACAGTCTAAAGTTGCTGATCTTCGGTTTTAACGGATAAATTATGTTCGTTCTTTGTCTTGCCAGATAAATTATTTATAATATTCCATGCACAAGAGACAGTATTATTCGAATTTGATATTTTTTGTTGATAGTATTGTCTTTTTGTATCGTTTATTAATTTTTGATGTGTCTTTTTAGCATTTTTATATATTTCTTTTTTAAGTTCAAGTCATTATTTTCTGTCAACATCTCTGTTACGTCATCCAGATCACAAATAATTTGGTTGCATTTTGACACATTTAGTGACTGTTTAGAAGCAAAAGTTGTAGATGCTGATTACCTCTTACCGCGTCCGTATTTATCTCCGAGATCATGGTCGATGCCTCAGTTGCCGAAAATTTCTTGCATCATGACCGTTCTGATTCCTGCTAGAAAATTTAAATAGCTTGACAATGACACTCTCTGGCCACAAGTTCGAGTCAACGATATCCTTTTCCAACTACGGGTTAATGGTGACCTTGTATGCTAACCTGGTTTGTGCATCTCCTGTTTATGTGGTAGAATCGGATCACATGCCATCACGGGAATTTTATTCTCAAGTAAAAATGTTTTAAGTTTTTCTGCTAAAGATTCAAGCAGCGACAATTAAAGTAGGTTTTTTGTTAGAACCCTTCACTACCATTTTCCTTTCCTCAGATTTTTTTGTTAGAAAGCTCAGCATTCGGCCGTGAAGTTCCAACCAGATCCTCTGTCAAATTAATATATTTGTTTAGGGTATTTCTAGTAGCTACCTCAAGCATTGTATGATCAGTTTTTGGCGTATTTATATTTTTAGGACAAACATCAATTCTGAAATAACTGATTTTAAACTTATAATTCAAACTAATAATGAGCAGACTTTCTTTTATAGTAAATAAAAAATGCTGCATAAACACTTTCATCTATCCATGCAGGTCATTTTTTGTAAGATCTCGGTATTTATTTTATTGAACACTTACAAGCTCGAACTGAAATTTTAATTGGGGATATTAACATAAACTTACAGGATAATTTCAAAATTACAAACGAATATGATGCTCTATAGAATTTAAATGGCTTTTGTTCATATATTATTGGTACTACTAGGAGTCTAGGCGACTTGCAAAGCTGCATTGATTATATATTTTTGAGAGGGGAACTAAAGAGCAAGCAAATCAAATATCAGTCTTACAGACCACTTTTCATTAATGATAAATATCTATGATGATATAGTCTCACTCATTGAACAGACAGATAAAAATATTAAGGTAGGTAATAAGGTCATAGGCATTAATTATAATAGACTGAATAATTTTCTAAAGTCGGAAAACTGGACTGATGTTTTTGATAGTGTTAGCTCAGACATAGCCATAAATAAATTTATTGACATATACCAACAACATATTGGCAAAGAAAATAATAGCTACGCTTAAGAAGACTCATAACGACCTTCTACCAATCCTCGCCAGAGTGCGTTGCGTCTGAATGTAGTCACCGATATAGGAATAAATTAAATATCGCGCCGTGAAAATTCGTAAAGCACACTGCAACGTTGCCAGTTGTATTCATTTCTATTTCTGCTTGGTAAATTTCGAGTTATTTTACATTAGCATTTTAATATGTGCCGGATTATAATAAATTAAATAAATTTAATATTTAATCATAGTGTATAAAAGTACGTATACAGTTATAGAAAGCCAGTAATTTAATTAATACAATCATTTCGACATATGGTTTTAGAGTGTGGAATGGGTATTGAAAATTGAAAAATAGAGTGAATGTGGCTGTTCGTAATTTGTACAACTGGTTCTCTTGTAACTCCTTATATTTTAATTTGAGTAAAACACAATATATTAGATTTTAGGAAGAAAGTAAAAAGATTGAAGAACTTCTGGAAACTATTATATTATTAGTGTTGAGAAGTTCTTTAGAGATTCAATTTCCTAGCTTGTTTTTATACAGGGGTTCGGGAACGACGTCAGGAAACTTAAAGCCGTGATTCTGGGGGGTAACCTTCAAAGGAGTATATTATAATCGCAATGTAAATAAATGAAAATAATTTATGAGTTACCTTGACAACCGTAGCGTATTCTCACGAATCAAGCCAGCCGAGAGGATAAGGCCTACGCTTTCGTTAAACAGACAAAAGCATTTTTTTATCTGGCTATTTTTTTATACATATCAAAATATCATGTAACTGGTTTTATCTATAGTTAGGTGTATGGATTTAGAATACTCATAGCTACCGCAGAGTAGGGATGAGTACCAGATGATGTTTACTTTTAACAAAGATATTCTACCATTTTGCTATTTATAAATGTTACGCTAAAATTAAACGACATGTTTACAAATTCCAGCCGAACCTAGCCGCGGACGAAACTAAAAATATGGGCAACAATTGAGCTGAAAAATAATAAACATTGATTCACAGGTAAAGTTGTCTACTCGAACGGAATTGGAAGGTACTTACTGAAAGAAATAATTTTGACTAAATAAAAATAGTCGTTAGCTACCTAAACTAGAACAATTTTTTTTCTAGATATTTTATGGTTAATTTGTTCTTAAGAATTTCACTATTTTCATATTACAATCAACCAGTGAAAAATCTAATTTAGAGTTTTAAGGAAAACTATAACAACCTTTTACAAATGACATAAAAAGCCTTTTACAAATGACATAAGGAAATTGTATATTTGGTGTAAATTCGTTTCATCACATGGCTGGTGTCAATAATTATTGTTAAGATATAAAAATGGCATCCATTGCATTAGAGATTCTAACAGAAAGGCCAAATCTGATCACATGCTTTTCGATATTTTTTCACCCAGCCATTTTAAAATGACTTATATAATATGTATAGTCCCTACATGAGGTGTATTTTTAGTCATGAGACAAAGGTCTCTCTCTTTCTATTTATTTAATTACTTTTTTTTATGATTACAGCTGTACACGAAATGTTCAATGATTTGGAGTATTTTGACTTCGCTAAAGCAAATTATATTGATATTTGTTGTTACCTTGCAGGAATAGATTGGAATAAAATATTTAGGTCAAATACTGTAAACCAAGTATTGGCAGACTTTTATAGTATTATATTTGGACTACATATGATATATTTATAAACAAAAAAAGATGAAAAGCAGCAGTTTTTCCCAGGTGGTTTTCAGAGGATTTAAAAAGAAGATTGCTCATAAGAAATATAAAATTAGTAATTCTATTGATGATTATATGTTTTCAACACTTAGAAATCAGTGTAGAATTCTTAGTAATAATTGCCATTCAAATTATATAAATCAAGTTGAGAATTCTATTAACAATGATAGTAATTCGTTTTGGAAATATGTCAATGAAAAAAATTAAAAATTTGACTTACCTAAACGCATCACATACAATAATAAAACATGGGACGAGGCATTAGATATTGCAAACTTTTTTGCTGATTTCTTTTCATCAGTATCAGAACGAATTGCTTAATAATTCAGACCAAACTATAGATTTAGGTTCCTGTGAGGTAACTGTGCCTGATGTGTTTACATCTATTGAAAGCCTTAGTGATCGTCTGTCTGAAGGACCCGATAATGTATCTGTTGTCTTTTTGAAAAATTGTAAATATGTGTTATCTCCTGTTTTATGTAAAATATTTTGCATGTCATTGTCTCAGGGTGTTTTTCCACATAGGTGGAAAACTTCTTTTGTCTCTCCTATTTTTAAGAGTGGAAACAAATTGTTTATTGAAAACTATAGAGGTGTTAGTAAAATTTCACTAATAGCTAAAGTACTTGAAATAATTATAACATCTAACATAACACCACTTATTGATAATATAATAACCTCAAAACAGCATGGTGTTGTGCATGGCCGATTCACAACAACAAATCTATTAATATATGATGATTTTCTGAAAAATGCAATGGAGGAGAAATGTCAGGTTGACGCCATATACATAGATATCTCCAAGGCATTTGACAGAGTTAATCACGAAATACTTATAAAAAACTAAATCAAATTGGTATTTTCGTTCATCGCTTAGAATCGTTTAAGGATTATTTAACAGGAAGAAAACAAATAGTAAGGTTAAAAAATCATTTCTCTAAAGACTTTGGGCTCACATCAGGAGTTCCTCAGGGGACACACTTGGCGACTTTTATGTTTAATGTCTACATTGATGACTTAAGTAATTATGGTCATAATTGTAATATACTTTTATTTGCTGATGACCTTAAAATGTTTAGAAAATTAAATTGTGTGGACGATAGTGGTTTAATTCAAGAGGATATTGACCATCTGTCATATTGGTGTATTTTAAATGGTTTGTCTGTAAATACTAATAACTGTAAAGTAATGCAATTCAGCCGAATCAAAACAACTGTGTCTTTCGACTATAAGATAAATGATATCATTTTAGAGAAGGTAGCTGTAAAAAAGAAAAAGTATATTTTGATAAGGAAGTAACTTTTAATTATCATATAGAATATATGGTTAATAAGGCAATGAAGGTCCTTGGTTTAATTGGCCGTACATTGTTTGATTTTAGTAATATTAATTGTTTTAAAGTATTGTATTGTGCCTATGTTAGATCAATTGTTGAATATGCTTGTCCTCTGTGGTCACCATATTACAGAACTTATATGGAACAATTGGAAAGGGTAATTCTTAAGATTAATAGGTTTTACAATGAACATAAGGGCAGATGACATTAACTACAAGGAACTGAAAACTTTTTTGAATTTAGATTTTCTTGAAAATAGAAGGTTAATCTTAGACCTATGTACCCTATTTAAAATAATTAATGCAAATTTTAAATGCCCTGAACTTATAGAAAAAATTTCGTTTTCTGTTTTACCAAAGCAAACACGAAATAAGAAACTCTTCCATGTGCTGTTCCATCGAACAAACTATGGTATTTCAAGTTCGGCAACCCGGATATGTAATGCAGGAAATAGGTTCTGTGATAACGGTGACATAGATGTTTTTAGTGTTAGCTTAACATGTTTTAAATCAAAATTAATTACACTAGTATACAAAATAAACACGTTTAGTTTATTAATTTTCACTTATTTTATTTTTTTTAATTATTAAATGAATTTCCACTTATTTTATTTTTTTTATTTTATTTATTATACAAAATAAGTGGAAATTAATAAACTAAACGTGTTTATTTTGTATACTAGTCTATAATGAATTTCCATCAAGTAACGGCTACATTGATAAGAAATTTACAAAATTAATTAGTATTTTGAGGGAATAGTTGTGGAGCTACTGATTTCGAAATGTTTAGTAAGATATGATTGTTTAGATATAGGCAATTTGTAAATGGCTTTGCCCATAAATAAATAAATAAAAAATAGTATTATGAAATAATAATGGATGTCAGATTACATTACTTAGTCTTACATTTTTCCTTAGACAAATCAAGATCAATATTGAATCAAATATTTTACTTTAATTTATATGTCTAAGAAAAAGCACATTTAAATATAATTTTTTTCACAGGATTGCGAAAAATAAATAATATATCTTTTAAAAATTCGGCTATTGAGAAAGCAAGTTTAAAGCCCAAATTTAGGATTTGTTTTGTGGATGACATATTTATTATATGGCAACATGGTCATGCAGAGCTTGAAAATTTTCTGACTCACATAAATTCAATCCACCCCAGAATACAAATTACTCTAGAGTCAACCGACATTTTTAGATGTTCTGGTCACAAAACTGCATAACGGGCATTTCGAATACACCATGTACAGAAAACCAACACATAGACAGATATTTAAATGTGGTTTTAACATTCGAATATGCATCACTGGTGCTCCCACTTTTAAAGCTAACTCATGATTAGGGATTCCTGAAGGGTTTAGAGAGTGTAGGAACTCGACAGGATAATTAACTGCATTTTCGTGGTCTATAACTAAATCTATTGAGTAGTATGTTAATTGCGGAGCAATAATTGTTTCCAATAAAGCTAGATTTATTTCAGCTGCTGTGCTATTTTGTGGAGTTGATTTAAATCGCTTTTTGGTTTAAAGAAGGAACCTTCTTTAAACTAAAAAGAGGTTTCATTTTGACAACTTTCGAGCCCACCATAAACATTTAAGGGGCTGTTTCACCTCCTTGGAAACTGAGTTTCGAAGAATCCCTTCTTATTGAAATTCTGTACTCTAAAATCGAGCTGTTTGCACCAGCTCAGCTTTCTACAGCAAAAGGTTTGAGAAAAATCGCAAAAATTATTCAATGACCAGATTTTTTCAAAAACCCAAAAATCTTAAAATATGTAATAAAATAAAATAAAAAGCACGTGTTCAAGTGTTTTTTCCGAATAACTAACCGTTTTTTAAATAAAAATTATTATATTAAAAGGGTGGTTTCAGCCCCTTGGACACCTTTTTTGGGTTTTTAAAAAATTTTGAAATATTTAAAAAAATAAAATATAAAGCATATTATGCTCAAGCGTTTTCCGAATAACTAACGCTTTTTTAAATAAAATATATTATAATATTTAAGGGATGGTTTTACCCCATTGGACACATTGTATTGTTTTCTAAAAATCCTAAAATATGTAAACGTGTGTAGGACGACATACAACATAAATAAAAAAATATTGTATTAAGTGGTGGTTTCACTCCTTTGAACACCCTGTATGAATTTAAAAAAATCCTAAAATATGTAAAAAAAAATAGATTAAAAAACACGTGTTCAAGCGTTTTTCCGAAAAACTGCCCGTTTTTTAAATAAAAGTTAATTGTAATATTTAAGAGGTGGTTACACCCCCTTGGAATTGGAAAAATCCCTATTTATTGAACCTCTACACCCTAAAATCAACCTGAATGCCAAAAATTCAGCCTTTTACCTCAAACGGTTTGAGCTGGAGCATGAGTCAGTCAACTAAGTCTTTATATATATATATATATATATATATATATATATATATATATATATATATATATATATATATATATATATATATAATGTGTTTTCATTCCGGGTTTACATCCGTTCACTACTGTCGTTCTGAAGAAAACAGTGTTGCTGACGTTTCGCCAAAATCACATTTGCCATTTTCGAAGCTTTCTTTCTCGCGTTTTCAGAACGACAGTAGTGAACGGATGTACAGGGTGTCCAGATTTGGTTGCAAAAGCAGGGTATCTGGCTTATTTTTAAAGATAGAACCTTGCGGTTTTCACGAACCTGAGCTAATTTTTTGTGAAACTCATGAAGCCGTAAACAAAATTTTCAAAGCCTTCTTCGTTTATGAGATACAGGGCGAAATAGAAAATTTTGCATTTTGGGACCCCCCTCGTATCTTGGTTATCCTTTAACTTAATGCAAAGGGAAAAATTGCTGCTTATACAGTTTTTTACGCTGGATCCAGTGGCATAGTCATATTTTTCATTTGAGTTATTATTTTTTAGATATGACCCAAAGTTGTGTTTTCTTAAATGGGACACCCTGTATATTTGCCCAGAAATTGATTTGTTCTTTTAAAAGCTTCTCAAAAATATATAATAGTATGGGTCTATTTTAATAAACAATAACAAAAATCGTAATTTTTATAATTATCATCCCAAATTTTGCAGTAGGCCATGCAAAACGATGCCGTTTTCTTTTGTTTACTTGGAAGCAAATGACATTTCATAATTTTGAATGCATATATAAAATATAGCGCTAGTTTTTTGTATTTATTTATTGTGTAATAATATATTTGTATTATTATGGAAGAAAACCAAACTTTCGAACATTATGAAAAGTATGATTGTTAAACATTTGATATGTACTTTGTAATTATTTTGAAATAAATAAACTGAAAATATACTATTCAGTTGTTGATAACTTCACGAATAACCAATATCAAATTCAGGCAAAATGTCCCATCTAAATGTGCAATTGACTTGTGACTGCCTATTCAAGTGAGTGCATGCGACTGTACTCGAGTGCTAGTGAGATTGCATATGACTATATACGAATGTGGAGAGATTGCATGGGACTGTATGCAAATATAAAATAAATACATATTATTATGTAGGATTGTATGTGACTGCAGACTCTGCATGTAAGACTGTTAATAATTTTATACACCTATTGCCTTAGTGAAACACCCCTCGAATATAGCTATACATGATGTACAATAAAGCAACAGGTAAATTACAAGCCACAAAAGTATTTGTAGATGCGTTTTAGCCTAACAAAAGTAAAATATTTTATACCCTTTCCACCAAGCAAATAATATTCTTCCAAACATTCCAATTCCATCCTTCAAAATCCAAGTAATCGCAGCTGAAACAGCATTAGCAGTACTATCACCAACTCCCACACCTTTCAACACTGCTCTTGTTTTAAAAGCTCCAATTATTGTACTACAAAAGGCTTGAAGTGTGTCAAATATTTGATATTCCAAATAATCTTCACTGACTGATTCTGGATAGCCATAAGGCAGTATAATTTCTTTGAAAAAATTTGATATACCTTGAAAGAAATTCAAGAAGCTTTTTTTAGGCTTGAGTTCGACTATTTCATTTCTGTCTAAAAAAATAAACACTGCTGTTATTGGTCCTCTCTTAAGGTAAATTACATTTCTTCCATCATACTTACGATTAACTAAGGAAATTACATCCCCAGTAGAGCCACATTGCTCTGTAGCAATTAAATCTAATTCAGTCATTGCTTCATTGCTCAAATCCTACCAATTTTTCAATAAAAAAAAGCAGTATCCATTTATATTTTCTAAAATCCAATAAACCTACACAATAATACCTTAAATTTTCAGGTTAATGATTTTGTTTCACTTTGACACTTCTTCTATTGAACGTGGAGCTCGAGCATCTTCTGCTAAGAGAGGCTTGCCAGCTAAAGACAACGGTACACAAAGTTTCTATACATAGACAAGGACAAAACCGTAACTAGGGTTTTAATTTTTATTTAATAAATATTTACTTAAACTTAGACTTTCAGCGCTGATAATTCTTCAGTAATTATTTTTTACTTTTCAGAAAAATAGTCTATAAATAAAAGTTTTTTTGAAAATATTTTTTTACATTTATTTCATTTAGAAAATAAGTTGCTTGTTCTAAAACTGCACTTAATATCATATTCGTATTGTATTCTGTTGGCAATTCTCCTGAACTATCATTCATGATAAAGTGCTAAAGTTATACGCACGTTCTTCACAATATACAGCTAGGTTTATTGTATGCGATCACTAAAACTCGGCAACTGCGTTTCCCTTGGCGATTGCACTTATAAACCGCCATTTGATACTTATATAGGTATAAGTTTGATATAAAAATTATGCCGGCTTTAGCAAAAATGATAAAATAATAATTGCTCTGCTTAAACACGGCTGGCCCGAAAGAAGGGTAGCTGAACGATTAAGGGCTCCGAAAAGTACAGTTCACGTTATTAAGGTCAGGTGGCAAAGAAGGCATACCCAGAATACATAATCAGGTACTTCACAGACAAAAATGTGTTCAGGAAGATAATAACTTAGCAGAATATTTGCGAAACAATCCGTTTAAACCTGCTGTGATTAGTAAAATAGAAACTGCTTTTCCAGCTCACCGGTGTCTTACTATAAAAAAGATAAATTATTACGAGTACATATTACAAACTAACTCCCCGTTAATAGGACTCTGTTAAGAATGCGCTCTTACCTTTTAGCCCATACTTTTTGAGCTTCTCCATTTTAAGCGTAAACTTTTTAATTACTATCTAATTTAACGGTAATAATGATAATGAATGTTGCGTGATAAATTTGATTATACGAGTGTGGATTGCTGTCTCGAAAACTTTCAATACTAAGGACGGCAGCGATATTGGTTTGAAATAGAAGCTACTTTGGGTTTTTAAGCACTTAGAGAAACATAATAATAATAATAATCTTTTATTGTCTAACAGATCTACATCCAATTACAAGACAATAAGACACAATAATAGCAATCGACAGCACCACATTATATATATAGAATATATATACATGAGAAAATAGTATAAAATAGGACAGTTTTAAATTATCTACAAATAATAAGATGCTACTGGTTAAACTAGTACTTATGTCGTTAATAAAAAGTAAGAATATGAGTGGAGCAGGATTGCTACCTTGTGGAGCTCCACTTGAAGCATTAAATTTGGACCACAGCACCTACTCTTGAAACACCCATTCCAACAAGATCTCTATCACACCTGAAGGCTGAATACCATTGATCAAAAAGTTCACTTGATAATATGTTATCTTGTATCCAACTTTCGGTGATTGCAATGATATCATAGTCATTTCCACAGACAGACTTGAAAAACAACTCTGTTTTTGTGTTGAGAAATCTAACATTTTGATACAGGCAAGTTACTTCACGATAGGATGAAGATGAATCACTTTTAGACAAAATGGCTAGTTTAAATCAGCATCATCCCTAATTATTCTTGGTATTCCATTAACGTACTTTATTTTAAGGTTAGTTTCGCCATTTTGTAATCTAGAATTCAATTTATCCTTTAATACTTTGAACTCCTGAATATGTTTTGCTGTTTTGTGGAAAAAAAACGGATTTTATAACTGTCGATATTTTTTAATTTCCCTAGCATTACGAATGATGAATTTAACCTCATTTGCAGATTCAAGTACCATCCTTATAGGCCTAATCCTGGAAGCATCCTCGCGGCCCACCCTGAATACTTTTAGTCCTTCAGTTTTTGCATTAGGGCAAGTCTTCAAAATAACGTCAGTAGCTAATGCAGTATCCAGTTCACTGTTTGACCGGCAACCAACGGTTTGGAGTAGTACCTTTTGCTCCAAAAATCATAAGATTTTTCTGGCGTAGCTGTCTTTCACTCAGTTCACCAAACGGTTCTCTAACTAGTTCACTAGATGCATAATTTGTGCATTTACCATTTCCGGTGATCACCAACAGTTGCCTTTTGATATCAGCAAACATACCAGTTATTAATAATATTCACCAGGTATGTACAGATCTACTTAGCAAAATGCATTAAGATGGATACAGGAACCTCATCGAAACCTGCTGAAAATTTATCTGGGGAAAGTTTCATATTTATCTACTGGGATCAGAAATAGCGTTGGATATACCACATAAATCAGAGGAGTGGTGCCAGCCAACAGACAATGTAATAGAATACGAGTTAAATTATCTGCTAAATACATATGCAATATTAAATGGGCTATCGACCAGGGTATTATCTTCTCTTCTCAAGGATATGTTAGTTTTGGACTTTTTCTTGTTAGTTTCGTTATTTAAAATGTTCCACTTTTAACTTTATTTCTAGAATTTGATATCCTATTTCCGTTAATATTTCCTATATTTTGAAAGACATTGACAGTACAGATACCTTCCGCTTTTATGTAGCTGATAACACTACATCACTATCAGATTTCTTATACCATACATACCTATAAATCTCAAATAATGTGAATATATTTTAATCTCACTATTTATCCACTGAGTGGATGGATTTTTTATTGAAAAGTATGGACAGGGAATGATATCGAAATAGTAAAACAATATGCAAAAGAAAGATTAATACTTCTGCTCATATTCGCTTGCCCAAAAAACTCAGAATTCAGAAGAGGACAGTAAAAACAAGAACCTTTCTATATAAATATAATAAAAATAGCTATGAGATTCATCAATATTGAATTTAAGGGTTTGCCCATAGTTGTCTGACAGTTTTGTAGTAATGATTTGACCATTTAATAAAACTGATCTGATACTGATGAAAACTTCTCTAATGTAGTTCTAGCGATATCAGATACTACTTGCGGCAATAGTGAGGAGATTGACAAGGGGGTTCCCCAGAATCCATTCTAGGACCGGTGATGTTTATAATATACTTGTGACAGTGGCGTATTTAGAATGTCTTCCTGGAGGGGGGCAAGCATTTACATTTGGTAACTAAAAAAAAGGTCATAATTTTTCTTTGTTAACATAACATAATCTAAATACTTTCATGAAAATTGAAAATTAGCAAAATTAGCGAGGGTGACAAAAAAAAACGTTCACACTTATATAATCGTGGTAATTCCTTATAAAATAATTTTTTTACTCTCAAACATTTTGCTTCGGTTAAAAGCTCTGGGGGGTTGTGATGTTAGATGTGGGATTGGTGTCGACTGAGCGCGTTACCGTTATGCAGGGAAAACTAGCCTAACTAAATTCATAAAGACCTCCCCGGTTGAACCACTCCTCGCAAAAATTCTTAGGCGTCTATAAAGGGTCCACTCTAAATTGACAATTATGGAGCCGGTCTTTGCAAAAAAAGGTAAAATATGCCATATCCGGTAATACATAGATTACGAATCACTTTCTCATGAAACAGCATAAATTAGGAGATCCATCCTTTTTTCGAGCTTGTAGGGAATCACGGGTATCTTTAAACTCCAAAAATTAATTATTAGACGTATACTATGCCTACACACAAGAAATTCTTGTAGAGACCACTTCAAACATCTAGGTTTCCTCATTATGAAGACGTAAAATTTTTGTTTGCATGTAGCGGAGGCATCATAAGAAGTGCACCTTTATTGTTTTGTAATGTTGGTAGTTACACAAAAATCTTATATATTATTATGGTACATAGTGCACATGCTTGATTTTTTGTAACATATAGAATCATTGAAATTATTGAAAAGCACCACCAAGCATCAGTCGCCAGTTCAGTCAAGTTCACTAACTTGAACTCACCATAGTCCAAACCCTAACAACATTTCTACGCGTAAACGTTTTTTTTTCATGAGCAGAAAAGAAATCCATGGAATGTTGTCGACATCTGCTTTTTAATTAAAGTGTTGCTGCGTAAACTACGGCTAGCAGAGAGCAGTGACAAGGGATATTGTCCCTACGATCTACCTCCTGCTAGAAATGTATATGAAATTTCTAAAACTTACAACTAGCAATCCGGTGGGTCTGAACAACGACTCCGTTTCGGGATGTAAGCGTGCGGTCCCTCTAGAACCAAAGTCCTGGGAACTATTTAGGATAATATAACTAAATCTCTGTAAGCACGTTTGTGGCAAACAAAAATTGTTCTTACAAAGAAATCTTTTTTTTTCTTTTTCAAAAAATTCTTACGTTCCAATCGAAGAAATTTATTTTTTAAGAAAGTAAATAATATTTTTCTGATTTTGTATATGCATATTATGGATATGATAATACAGTATTTAACATGGAACGTTCTTACCCGGACGTGTGTAATGCAACTGGGCTTATAGCATATATCATAAGAACTGTTGAAAGTGGTAGTTTTCTTACGAGGAGATATGCTTGTGTGTCATTAAAGCCGTATAAGAATAGTGAATCCATTTAACAGAAAAATGATCGGAATTTGGCAAAGAGGGCAGGCGTTAAAACAGAAATGATATTTACATTTCTGTTTTAACGTTTCGATTAACTTTTTTTACGAAGTAATTTACAGGGCTATAAATATATTTATACCAAAGAAAACGGTTGATGGAAGATTCCCTCCGTACTTTAAACAAAACACAATAAGAGTTATAGTAAATAAAAATAAGGCCCATAAAATGTGGAAAAGGTCAAAATCCCAAGTACATTACAAGTTTTTTTGCGAGCTTAGACGACAGAGTAAAGATAAATGATAAAAAATGATTACATAACGCATATTGAATCAATACAAAATGACGTACCTAATAATTCTAAAAGATTTTGGCAACTTGTATCTGTTAAGAATAAACGTGTAGGTATTCCAAATTTAATGCATTTCGGAGACAAAGAGGCCGAAGGTCCCGGTGTAAGCCAGTTGTTTTCCGATTTTTTCCGGGGTGTTTTTCAACCCTATGAACAAAAATTTAACTTTCTGTCAATTGATAAGAGCAATTGTCTTCTTTCAAGTATTCGTGTTTCCCCGGAAGAACTTCTAAAAACACTGAGCTACCTTAATGAAAATAAGGGTGGCGGTTCTGACGGAATTCCTTCTTACTTTGTAAAACGGTGTGCGCCTCCCTGTATCGACCGTTATCAATAGTGTTTAACCAATCTTTTGAACAATGTTTATTTCCTATAAAGTGGAAAGTGGCAAATGTTGTCCCAATTTATAAAAATGGTGCTAGAGACTGTGTTACAAATTATAGACCTATAAGTAAACTTAATATTTTTGCAAAAATTCTAGAAAGTCTTGCCTATACTATATTACTTAAATCTACTAATTTAGGTATCATAAACGATCAGCATGGTTTTTTGCCCAAGCGGTCTATTGAGTCAAATTTGATTTGTTACTCACAATATATTCTTTTATCTATAAATGCCCAGGTACAGGTGTACTCCGTGTATACCGATTTTAGCAAAGCCTTTGATAAAATAGACCACAATATTTTTATTACAAAATTGGCAGCAATTGGTGTACACGGGGACATCCTAAAATGGATCGTTTCATATATTTCTAATAGATCACAATTCGTGACAGTAAACGGGCACCAGTCACCAGCCTATAACATAACATCGGGTGTGCCCCAGGGATCTCACCTGGGTCCATTACTATTTGTTATTTATTTAAACGACATAAAGCAATGTTTTAAATTTTGCAAAATTTTACTTTACGCAGATGATATGAAATTTTTGGTGACTGTTTGCTGTTGCAGAATGACTTAGACGCCTTTTTTGAATACTGTACCCGTAATAAGCTTTTTCTTAATTTATATAAATGTGTATATATCACATTCTCTCGAAACCTTAACGTCTTTGATTGTGATTATAATTTCAATAAAAACGTGTTAAAAAAAGTAAATAAAATTAAAGATCTCGGTGTAATATTCGACAAAAAGATGATTTTTGGAGAACACATTGATCACATAGCCTCGAAATGCAACAAAATGTTGGGTTTTATTATCAGAATTTGCAAGTACATTACATCGCAACATTGTTTGAAAACTTTATATTCCGCGTATGTTTATAGTAGGTTAGGTTTTGCCTCTGTCGTCTGGACACCTCAATATGCTATTTACAAAAGCAGATTGGAAAGCATGCAGAACACATTCTTAAGATTTCTAGATTTTAAACAGACCGGTGTCTACAAGATGTGTTCTAATTTATCCGAACTCAGGCGAGTATTTCAATTATCGCCTCTTGAACACCGACGCACTCACAGTGATGTCTGTTTTCTTTATAAAATTATAAACAACCTTATAGATGCACCTGACTTGCTGTCTGGTATAATGTTTTACATTCGTCCGCGTAATTTTCGAAATAACTACCTCTTTGCAAACTGCTTTTTTAGAACAAACCTGGCTAAACACTGGCCGCTAAATCGTATAACCTCCCGATACAATATTTATTATCAAGATATTGATTTATTTTATACTTCTTTAGTTAGTTTTAAGAAAAAGGTTAAGGATATTAATATCGCAAATCTTGTCTTCTAAGGATAAAATAGTTTTGTTTATCGTAGTTGTTTCTAGTTATATATAAGTAAATTTAAGATCTGTACACTAATCTGTAAATCGTGGATGTCATAATTGGGCTCCTGGCCTGTTGCATCTTAATTGTAAAAAAAAATAAATAAATACATACTTGATAAATTATTTTGTAATTGACAATGATCGATAAAATGTAAACAAATAAACAAATATAGAAGATGAGAGCTATATGTAAACATACATTTCAGTTTTTTTAATATATTATGTTGGACCAAAGAAGAATTTAAGGACAATGGCTAATCTCCTATATTATAAAAAGCCATTTTTTTTAATTTGGCTATTCGTTCTTTAGGAATATTGTAATTTTTGTTTCATTTGTAGACTGAAAACTGTAAATAAGTTGGAAATAAAAGTGATACTAAGGAATTTGTAATATATTTTTTTGAAAAATCCTCTTAATGTTATTTATTTTATCCGTATTTATAAGTAATCTTTATCCATGCATTTTGAAAATCGTTTATTATCCTTGATAGTAGATTATACTATAGAATATTATTAGTAGCCGGAATTTTTGTATATTTCTCTGAATTTTTTAGTTTGAAAGTAATTTTTATAATATACCTTCACAACTGCAAGCAGCGTTCTTAAAATCGGGTAAAAAATCTAAATACAAACAAATCCATGTTACTGTCAATATCTCACACAGTTGTCAGTGATTTAAACCTAACCTAACCTATGTAACGTTTCTTTATAAATAAATACTGGTTGCTAATGAATATTAATTGTAAATTTCACTATTCCAGATATATACGATTACGAATATTATTTCCTTTTAAACCTTAATTTGCAATAGTTGCCTAAATTTGTGAACAAAAAGTAACCTTTGACAACATGGTTTGCGCAAGTGCAGATTCGGCGATTGCGGTAACAGATTTTTCAGATGCTTCAATTTGAGGCTATTAATATCCTTATCACCACTCATGATTATATGGGCTTAATCTCGGAATTATTACACGAATAGAGCGCTGCAGTCGCAGGAACCAAGCTACATGGCGAATTTTAAGTTTGGAATCCCTCTATCGATGTCTTAGATTGTCCGGATTGCTTCTACCCTATCAAAGTAACAGCCTACCGGATCTCCATAAAGTGATCGCCTACCTTTCATTTCAATCCTTGAAGCCCGGGATGCCTAAATTCTGAATTGCCTGTGCCGGTGTGGTAGCGTTTTCACCACTTCCCCAAGGCGTTAAAAAACCCAATAAAAAAACGCTCCTTGACCTTTCTTCTATAAAATCCACCCGGAGGTTTAGGTTTAAAATGACTGCCTCAACTCTAAAGTGGTAGTGCATCAGCTCCTGGCTCTTCTCAGCGACTGTATATACGATATTTCCTGTTCATAAACGGTAAGCACGGTGAATAATGCTAATCCTGAATCAATAGAACTTCCCTCAAAACTAGACCCAGAGTTGGAATGGAGCCAGTGGCAAGCTTCATAATACCCTGTTTTCCCAGTCGGGTAACTACGGCAGCCAGGGCTACTTTTAGGTATGCTCAAACACTCTATAGAGGTGAGACAGAGTCTTGCCCCTGAAGATTCCGGAGACGTGGACATATTGGAAAATCCTACTATTTGTCGGGCGACACCTACACCTTTGGCGTAAGGGTTACTAATTGTGTAAGACGAGAGATACTCCTGCATCTTGAAGTTAGGCAGGTATTGGATACGTGACCCCCCTGCTTGGGGAAGGACGAGTTAGTTTTGTGTTCTTAGGATACCTACGTCCTCAACTACTGTAAGTACTGTAAACGACCTAAGTCCCAGACAAAACTAAACAGCCTTTATCCGTAACATGGCATCCAATGTGATTTACCTATCAAACCCTTCATCCTGGGACAATATGTGTTAAACGTAATGCATTTTAAAATATAGTGCAAAATATATCAACTTTATTTTTACAGCTGGCTACAAGCCTAATTAAAAAAATGCATTCTAAACCTAACTTCAGATAATTTACATTTCGAATGTTAGGTTAGGTTTGATTTTTTTTTAACCAAACTTTGCAAAGATGGAATTTGCAGCCGCGTTTCCGTATTCATTTTGTTTTTGATAAGTTATAGTATTATACAGCTGTATATATATATATATATATTATAAAGGTTGTATATATATATATATATATATATATATATATATTATAAGTTAGGTAAAATGGCTGGTCCCACAAAAAAGCCTAAAAAGCCAGAGAATGTGGAGTCCGGTGACGAATCGATGAGTGATGAAAGTGAATCTGGGACATACCACGGACAACAAGTAAGCAAAGCAAATAAAATATTTTAAGTGTCTATAACCGATAAACATTCTGGCTTTATGAATTTTATTATACAGTTATACTGTTCTATTTACTTCAAAGTGGTCTACGTGAGAAATTGAATTTGTTGTTAAATGTTTTACGCAACAATAAAAAATCTTAAAAAATAGTTTCATATTACACATGCATATTAAAAAAATGTTATCAGCTTCGACATTCCTTTACAAACACCATTTTCATTTCAGGTGTATTTTGTATTTGTCACTCTTTTTACAATATTAAGGTTTGTACAATTTACCAAGTCAAATTGTATTTTGGACCTGCTTTTTACCATAACAATGGACGTCTGTTCCAAGTATAATGCTGAAGTAAAAGAGACCTATACTTATGCTCTTATGAGCTCCTTTGCTTCGACTATTCCACCCTATCAGATGCAGAACAGAATGGTGTCACCATGAAAATGTGATCGCCGTGTCTTGTATTCTACTGCAGAAACTGCACTAAAACTCAGAGTGACAATCTGTATAATATAAAAAATGTTGTTATTAAAACAATGCAGAAGGGGTTTGAAGAGATCAAATTGGCGATAATTAAAAATGGCAAACTGGACAAATTAACAAACAATTCAAAACAACATACAGTTCCAATGTAAGGTTAGAGACTTTTTAAAGAAAAAGGCTTTTTACAGCAGTGAAAAGTATCTTTCATAGAGCTTTCAGAATATTGCTGATAAATTTTGTGAATAAACAAAAGCAGTGGAAGCACAAGCCTGGTCCCAGGATAACTAAAAGCACTGTTTGTGTTGTTTTTTATTTTATTTTTTATATAATGTTTTAATTTTAACTTTAATATATTTTATATATACTAGATAATAACTTTTTAAAATTAGGATATAATTTGTTTTGTATGTTTTTGGCCTGCAAAAATAACTTATCTATTTTATATGTATCATTACAAATATATATATATATATATATATATATATATATATATATATATATATATATATATATATATATATATATATATATATATATATATATATATATATATATATATATATATATATATATATATATATATATATATATATATATATATATATATATATATATATATATATATATATATATATATATATATATATATATATATATATATATATATATATATATATATATATATATATATATATATATATATATATATATATATATATATATATATATATATATATATATATATATATATATATATATATATATATATATATATATATATATATATATATATATATATATATATATATATATATATATATATATATATATATATATATATATATATATATATATATATATATATATATATATATATATATATATATATATATATATATATATATATATATGATTTGAATCATCTAATCAACAGAGCTCAATGTGTTTCACATGATGGCTGCACTTCTAGCCAGAAAACAATCACTTGTGGTGTGCCGCAAGGGTCAGTTTTGGGGCCTGTTTTATTTTTATTATATATTAATGATATAGTTACTTTGGATATAGCAGGTAAGTTCACCTTGTTTGCCGACGATGCCACTGTGTTGTGGCATAATAATGATCATAATAAACTTAGCGATTTGATTACTTCTGATTTAATAAAGATTAAACAATGGTGCGATGCCAATTACTTGACCCTTAACGTTGACAAAACCTGTGTGATGTCGTTTAAGTGTCATCTAAGTGATGTGATTCTTGAAAGCAGACCCTTAAAAAACTTAAAGGACAATAAATTCTTGGGTATTTGGCTTGACAATGACCTAAAGTTTGCAGCCCATAGAATTGCATTATGTCCTAAGTTAGCATCTAGTTGTTATGCTTTGAGAGTTAGCAACCAGCTTGACCCTACAATTGCCAGAAATGCTTATTTTGCTCTCATAGAATCCCATTTAAGGTATGGTGTTTGTTTTTGGAGATCATGCACAGAGCAGCTCTTTAATAGTGTTTTTGTGTTGCAGAAAAGAGCAATAAGATATTTATGTAAAGCTAATGTCCAGGACTCTTGTAAACCATTATTTGTATGTGAAAAAATTTTAATGCTAGCATGTATTTTTATCCTTGAGACCTCATGTCTTATGCACATGAAATTTAAAACTGAAATTAATTCCTCCCCAGAAAGAGTTTCTCATCATTCCAACAGTATTCCACTGCCTATTCCGCACTCAGCTCAAGCAAAAAAATCTGTAATATATAATAGCAAAGCCATTTTTAATCATTTGCCAGTGAGTATCAGGCAGATACAGAGTGAACACCTTTTTAAAAACAAACTTAAATCATTTTTAATTGATAAGCCTTTCTATAGTGTGTCAGAGTTTTTCCAAAAACATTTTAATTGATTTTATTATTAAATGTTCAAACATTTTTTTTCTTTTAATTTTGTGATGTATTTTAACATATTTACAATTTTATTTCTTGACAAATTTATGTATTGCTTATTTTGACTTTATTTATTCATTTATTTATCTTTGTATTTGTTCATTTTTACATTTATGTTAATTGACATTTAGTTTTTTCATATAATTATAGTTATATTGGTCCCCATTATTTGGGTGTTTAATTATTTGAGTGTTTATTTTTTTTTCTTTTTTTTTTTGGAAATTTATTATGAACCAACTAAAAGCTTGCTTCTTATATGTTACTTTTTGTTATTGTATTTTTGTTAGGCAAATAATTTGTTGTTCTTTTAAAATTGTATTTTGTTTCTCAGCTTTGTCAATGAGTTTTACTTCTGACAATAAAGCATGTTTTAAATTTGAATTTGAATTTGAAAAAATTTGAATATATTTTCATTCCACGTACACCAACTTCATAACAAGAACATGATCCTTGTTTGGAACATATTCTGCATCACAGCAAACACAATGATCCCTTTTAGTCAAACGACGATCCCTCTTATTAGAGCTCATTAGGCCGTCATAGACTAGCGAGCCCCGTATAGGGCAAAGGCACAAAAGGGAATCACAAAAACAACTACTCTGCTGGCTAATACCACGACCGGCATTGAATTACATTGTGACTCCTGGCTTTCGTTGGGAGCATTAAATGATAGTATATTTTCATTCCACGTACACCAACGTCATAACAAGAAAATGATCCTTGTTTGGAACATGTTCTGCATCACAGCAAACACAATGAACCATTTTAGTCTAACGACGATCGCGATTTCGCTCTTATTAGAGCTTATAACTTTATATATATATATATATATATATATATATATATATATAAATATAAATATATATATATATATATATATAAAGTTATGTTAATTGAAAACACCATAAAACCAAAAAAGTGGGAATAGCAGTTGGGATTTTATCAAATTTATATAAATCCCTCCATAATAAATACACTTATTTGGGATCTCAAATTTTTCTTGATATCCTGATGAACTGGATTTTATGCACAGCTTTTTATAAATGTAATAATCCAAGATAGGTAATTTTGAGGGAAATTCACGTCTCATTAGTTGTCGCTTAGTTAACATTGGTAAACATGTTTGGTTTAACTTATATATATATACTGTGTTAGTGGACTAAATTATTATAAGGTACACTTAAGTTGTGATTCTCTGGTCAATTCCTTCTAATACATTCTATTAACTAAAGCATGTTCTATAAAAATTAACTTAGCTGATTATTCAATACTCAGATATCAGATATTCACATTTTTGCATATGTTTTTCATTGCCCACCCATGGTAACAACCGAGCTAAAAACCTTGTTCAAATGTGTTCAGTAGTTGCAGAAAAAAACTAGGTCATATGCAAGTACAGAATGTAAACTGAACTTCTTTTTTTTTGAAGTTGGTTAAAAAGGTCTAACATGCCATAACAAATGTCAAATCAATGAAATATTTGGTAAAATGAAATCTCAATAAAACATTTTTGAAGAATAAAAACTGCATTCTGTATGTTGGTAAGTGTATTCAGATTAAAAATATTTATTGGTCATAACATAAAGTATTAGTACATAATAAAAATAGAATAATAGTTTTTATTTAATATTTCATTAATTACATGTTTATAATACCTGAGAAATGTCTTTAAAATATGATTTTTTTACAATTTACCTAGCAGGAGAAAAAATGACAGTATACATTTTATTGATGAAAATTTTGTCTAATTTGGCTAGAAATTAACAAAAGTATTATATTGCAAAATATACATTATGTGTATTTGGTCAATTGATATAAATAATATAGACTTGTCTATATCAGTGGGAGAGATTTAAACCTCAAGCCACCATCATTTCTTGTGTACCTCTGGAAAACAATCTGCAATATAAAATCAGTTTATATTTATACTGATTATATAGAACACCCCTGCATGTCAAGAATTAGTAACCAGATTAGTTACTCACTCATAGGCGTGCGAGCCTAGGGGGGAATGATTTCTAGAGAAAAAAATGTTATGAAAAAAAGAAGTTTTGATCTTAGATTCTTTTTCAGCATCCCCTCTATACCAAATTTCAACAAAATATTTCATTGGATTTTGGAAATACGAACTTTCAAAAGATGCATTTTTAACATTTCAAAGGCAAAATTTTCGCAAACCATTGCCTCAAAAAACTATTTTTCATTTTTTGTTTGCCTTATTTCACTGTATTGATTTTAGGAAAAAAAATTGTTTTAAGACATACTCTAAAATATGTTTTGAGTTCTTGAGGTACTGCTGTTGTGTTGGCTATTAATGTCATTAAAATTATCACTTTATGAGTTAAAGCAATTTTAACCTAAATTCATTAAAGATGGTTAAAGTAAACAAAAATGTAAAATAGTCTTTCAATAAAAGCAATGGTTTACGTGAATTATGCCTTTGCAATGTAAGAAATGCATTTTCCAAAAGCCAATTAAATATTCTGTTGAAATTTGGTATAGAGGACTTCTTGATGATGGCGAGTAAGAATTTAAGATCAAAATTTCCTTTAAAAACTCAATAATTATTTTTCTTTGAAAATGATACCTTTTTTCGCACCAAGGCTCGTATGCCAATAAGCAATATTAAAGTTGAGAATGTAAAAATGATTTTATTTGGGACCTATACACAGCAGCACAATTTGAAACTAATCTGATTAATTAAATTTACTTTTATATTTTTAGCATGTGTAAATTGTATTTATTATGTTTTACTTTACTGTTACTTGTACTGTTAAATATTTTTTACCTAATCCTTAAGTTAATTATATTTACATTATATGTATTATATTACAAATTTTGTAGCACTATGTGCAATTGGTTACAACCCGTTTATGAATGAATGAATAAATCATTCCTGAGATACCTGGGTGTTCTGAAATTTCTTTGAATATGTATGTTTTTCAAAACTAAACATTTTATTTACCAAATGTAGCATATGTAATATTATTTTATTATGACATTATAGTATAACTAAGGGTGTGCCTTCGATAAAAAAATATAAAAAAAAATAGATTTAATATTATTAAAACGACAATTTTAAACATCTTAATGTTTCTAATATGTATATACTGTTTCCGTTTGAGTATATATTTTTCCTGTGTTTTTTTGTTTTAATGAAAAAAATACTTTTTAGATATCAAGCAAACCTAAATAAAGTCTTGAGAAAGCTCAACACAATGAATGTGCGAAACGTTGACTTGAGATGAAGTTAATTGTGTTTTACTATTAACCTAGACCCAACAAAATAAGGTTTCTAGATATACATATAAGATTAAAACAAAATTCCAAAGTTTCTTTGGGATTTGGTCTATAATTTGAATATAAACACTAATACATAGTTTACATGTTTTTATATTAAAGAAGTTGATCTTTTCTTTTTTTTTCCCCATTTTGTCGACGTTTTGGCAGACGATTTTCTGCCTTTGTGGAGAACACCAAATAGACAATACTTTTAAAACAAATAAACACAAAACTAATACATTTTAGAAATGATAATTTTCCGCGTGTTCTATTTAAAATATTATATAATATTGTTTATTCTATAGTTTAAGCTGTAGGTAGATGTCAAAATATAAATGAAAATCCTGTACATCTGTTTAAAATATCTGATTTATGCTGCTAAATATCTTTTAGGAGGTTCAAGCAACTTTTGAAGGCAGAAATTTAGAGGGACAGGATTATCATGGGATTAAACAACTCTTATTACAACTTTTTTTAAAAGCCCATATTGATCTTGGACAAATGGCAGATATGTTGATAGCACAAACTGGCATTGGGTCTGTCTTAAAACAGGTAAAATGGTTGGTTTTGTCTTAAGAACTTGATGTTTTGGGTTTTGGGTGCAGGGAGCAATTGGGTATTTTATATCAGCTTATCAAATCTATGTCTCTAAAAAAATATTTTAGCACTGTCTAATTTCAATAAATACATAAAATAAAACAAACTTATAACAGTAAGTGGTGCAAAAAAGTCACATCATTAAGTTTCAAAAATATTGGAATAAATATTAATATAGCAATAATTCTTGTTGTTATACAGCTATATAATAATAGCAAAATTTTAGAACAATTGCCAAATTATAAAGATCACTACATAATCCATCAAGAAATTTTTATTTTAGAGCTATAATGACAGTGATGATGAAGACGATATGGAATTATCTGAGGAGTCTGATGTTTTTGGAATAACTAGCGTGATAAACTTGACTTCCCATAGAGAGACTCCATGTGTCAAACAGTTTTATTTGCTTCTGGAAGAACTAAGTATTCAACATGCCAGCAAGGAAGTCCAGGAAGGTATTAAACAGATTCTACAAGAAAGCAGCAAAATAGGTAAGAGTTTCACTGGTTAAGAGATTTATCTTTAACACAGAAAAATTACAAATAAATCTACAGTGAGGTCCGTTTCACTTATCTAACTATCATTTGGAAGGATAGTATCTGAGGAAATTTTACAAAGTGTTCTAATTTTGAGTAACAATGACTTTTTTTTTTAATACTGAACACCGTGCAGTCAAAAAAACTGGAACTTTCCTTGCAATGAATTCCTTCATACACAGAATAAAATCGAAGCAGATTATTTATGTAAATACATCAAAAAAAGCTAAAGTGGCTTCTGAAAAGTCTTCCAAAGCTTGAAATAAGAAGATTGATTTTATTTGCATCAATATAGATAATTCTGACTGTTATCTAATATTCTATATTGTATATAATCTCTGTAATAAAAAGCAACTGTAGATATCTTAGGCCTCTATCAATCTTCTTCTATAAAACAGGAAGATATTGTTAATAATTTAAGTACCATATTGGAAAGAAGCATAACAGACACTGAAAAGATGTTTATTTTTATAGGAGACATTAACCTTAATATTCTGAACAGCAATTGCGGCATGGTTAAGGATTATTTAACTATGATGAATAGCTACAGATTTTCTAGCTTAGTGAATGCAGCAACAAGAGCACAGGGAAATTCATCGACATGTATTGACCACATGTTTATTAAGTGTAAAAGTGAATACCATGATAGAATAAGCTTAGTAACGTTTACTAGAGACTTTACAGGTCATTATCCCAGTTTGCTGAACATCAAATTTGAAAATCAATATAATTTACCTCAAAAACACAACAAATAAAAAAAAAAAAATTACACAAAATTAACAAAGCTTTTGTCAGGCAAAATGGGAGAATGTTCTGGATGCAAATAGTGTGGAGACATGTAGTATAAAGTTCATTAGGTCAATGCAAGAACACATTACCACTTATACCTATGAATGCAAAATTACCAACCAAAATCTGAGGTTAAACATGGATCACCTATCACCTATCAATATGTAAAAGAGATCAGAATGATATAAATTATTATAAAAATTACAGAAATGTTTTAACAAAGGTCATAAAGAAATCTGCATATCAGTTCTATAAAATGAAAATACAAAATAGTGGTCATGATTAAAAAAAACTTTGGAATGTCTTCAAAGAGGCTACAAATGACTCAGTGAGTAAAACTGACATAAAAATAATTAGAAACCGAAATAATAATCCCCTGAGTGATCCTGCTTTGATCTCGGATAAATTCAATCAATACTTTGGACATATTGGAATGAAATTAGATTAGAAACGCTAATGTAAGAAAAAGCTAGAAACAACTTTGAAATATTTCTATTTTATACCTCTTATAGAAAATTAACTAACCAAAGAAATCAAATCACTGAAAAAAAATGTGAAAGATTTAAGTGCTTTAGAGATGATTAAGTAGAATCATTGTCAATTTCTTTTAAAACCTTTTTGGACATCATAAATTTTAGTTTCTTCGCTAGAGTCTACCCTTCCATACTTAAAAATACAATTATAGGGCCACTACATAAGCAAGATAGCAGTGAACTTACTACAAATTACAGGGCTATTGCTTTAACAAGCTGTATCAGCAGGGTGATAGAAAAGTGCACCAAATTTAAAATGTTATCATTTATTGAATAAGAGCTTGTTTCAGAAAATTAGTTTGCTTTTAGGTTTGGTATGGAAAGTGGAGTATGATATGCCGCAGGGTAGTGCTTGGTCTTTTTTCATTTAATGTTTATGTCAATGGAATCTTATCTATCCTGGATGATGATGATAATGTCTTCTGTTTTGCAGATAATACTGTGGTTACCTCTATTGGTGATACTTGGAAATCACTATTAAAAAAGATGAAATCTCTTTTTAAAGTAAAGACTTGGTTGAATTGCAGACTACTTTCATCGTCAACCAAGTTTATTTCTTTTGTGCTGGCCAAAAAAGCCTTGCCAGTCTGCAAAATCTTAAAAATTCACAAAATAAATTGTGAAAATATTGAAGGAACTGGAAACTCTGATTGCTGTAAGATAGAGGGAATACAAGAAATAAAATATTTGTCTAACTAAGATATATTTTAAATTACAATATTTGTAAATTGGTTTATTATTCTTTGGTAGAGTTAGTATTGAATAATGGTATTATTGTATGGGGGAGTGCATGCAAAACTATTCTATCAAGTCTAAATGTGACTCAAAAATATATAATTAAAATAATGATGTTTAAAAATAAAAGATATCCTAGCGATCTACTTTTTAATGAAAGCAAACTACTAAACCTTCACTAACTATATGTCAAAAAAGTAATAAGATTTATGTTAACTAATGGAAATTATAAATATAAAATAGGATATAATTTGCTCACCAGAAGTGCAACAACTCATAATTTAGGCTTAAGTTCTGTGAGACATGTTTTTGCCAAGAGACATATTAGTTTTATAGGTTCTAGAGTATATAACGCACTGCCTAACTCTCTAAGAAACAAACTACTTAATCCAGACACAATTTGTTGTAATTTGTAACTAAAAATATCTATTTTCATTTTTGAATATGTACATCGTTTCCTGCAGTATTTTCAAGTATTTCTATCGATATGTATAACCTTAGAATGTAGTTTTCTTTAATAAATTTAAAGTTCAGCACACACAGATTTCACAAATCCATTGTGATGATAAAATCCATTATACTTAGGTAGCTTATTATAATTCATTAAATCTGGATAAAATAATATTAAATGTAAGCTGTGTACCTGAGATACTAAATATATAAATAAATATATAGAGTTAAAAGGTGCTAAATCTGCAATATATTTGATTTCCTCAGGAGTTCCGTAAGGCTCAAATTTGGGACCATTGTTTCTAATATCAATAAATAGTATTTGTCAAGTTGCTAAAAACTCTAAAGCATTATTATTTGCAGTTGATTTTAAGTTATACATAGAAGTTATGACATTACAGCTAAAATAAATAAAGTTTACAAAATAAAGGGTTTCATTGTCAGATCAATTCAATTTGAATTCAGTTTATTTTATTAATATAATTAAAAAAAAAATGTTAATATATTTGATTATAAATGGCATGAGAACAACATAAATAACTATATTTTTTATCATACTTGTGTGGCATAATTGAAAAAAGTCAGCCTCTAATAAATAGTTATAGAAAAACATCCAATTTTTTTCCTGTAGCAAATTTATTAATTACATTGTTTATATTTACATCAATACTCTATCTATGGATATACAAGAGACCCAATCCAACAGGTCGCTCTTGTGCTATAGTGTTTTGTAGTTTTGTTTTTAATTGTATTTTTCAGATACAAATATGTAAATTACACGTGATGTTTGACCAGTCTGGGTGGAGAGGGGGTACAAAAATTTGGTACAAAGTTTACCTATATTACATAAATATACATATGTGTCACTTTTCTAGATACAGTGAACATTTTCATTATGAGAGAAGTTGTGTTATAACGGCCTCACCTATGTTTATATCCATGTTACCTTATAACAGATCTTATCATTACAATTTAAACAATGTTTATAAAGTTAGTGCCAAATAAATATGTTATATGTGTGTGATGGTATACCTTACAATTTACCAATATTTTAAAATTCATTATTTTTTGTAAATTTATTTACATAATCTGTAAAAAAATCACATTTATTATTTACTTTCATAAAAAGAAGGTCTCTAATTGTTCACTAGCTACACATGGGAGTTGTCGATAAAAATATATAGCCTGTTTTAAGCGTATGATATGTTAATTATTTGATAATTGATAGTGTTGGACATTTTTTTTCTGTATATCTTAACATTGCTGTGTATCCTGACCAAAAAGTAAGGGCTATTGCCTTGCTGTGGGTAGTGTAAATAAATATAAAATACCAATTCAAAACCTGTTACTACAATATATCAGTTTTTATTTTATTTGAATTTTTTTAAAATTTTTTTTTAATATTTTTTACTGTTTATAACATTATTTTAATAGAAAAAAAAACAAATTATTTCCTTTATTATTTTTTTCCAAAAAAAAAGGAAGCTATATTCAAGGAAAATGGGATTTTACTCATTTTTTAAACATTTTATTAGGCGACAGTTTTGTTTAGTATATAGGATTCGCACTAAAATATTACAAGTTTATCTCTGTCACTCATAATTTTTGTGCAAAATTTTAAGTGAATCGACAGACAGACCGACGGAAATGAAAGACCATGTTTTTCTATCTAGGGACACTAAAATGCAAAAATCTGAGAGAAGTAAAAAATTTGTGAAACTTTTTTATAAATAAGTGGTAAAGATATGTTTTTTTAATGTACTTTTAATGAAGTGTTGTCTTATAATTTATTATCTTATATATCTGTTATTTTCTTTTAATTTTCGATTTTTCGAGGTTAGTTCACTATAATGATACGATTTTTAGGAACATTTCATAGTAGTTTCGTTTAGCAATAATCTTTCAAAACAGTTTTAAACAGTTCTCCAAGAAAAAATGCCTTCAGATACCAATTTATTAATAGTCATATTCTTGAATTTGTTACGAAAGAACATCTTACAAAGATTTAGTTTTTTTGTTTATTTATTTAGTACAGAATCTTCCACATTGCCAGTTACAGACACCTAGTATGAATACTTGATGAATCAAACATAATATTTTCAAAAAAGCGAAAATTAAGAGATGAAAAAAAAATAATAAAAATATGAATTAAATAAATTAATAGCTCAGCTTCGTCGGTATCACTGTTAGAAGTGGAACTCATTTTAAACCTAATTGCAACATAAAAAAACTTGTAAAAAATGAAGACTATATGAATAAAGTTTACTTCAAACAAAACATCACAATTAACTAAAACGTTTAATTTGCTTATGCTGCTTTATTGGCGACAAGAATATTATAACCCATCTAATACTAATTTAATGGCGGCGCCGCGGCGGGGTCTTAGATCGCTATTTTGTGCATTGACAAGGACTTTAATCTCCCTTTCATTAATTTCTATACCGCACTGAATTTTGAAGTGGCGTTTATTCAAACTTGGCTATTTAATGTGAAAACGCAGGGCCAGAACCATAAGACTGAATTAACTTAGATGGTTTTTCTCATGTACTCTCTGTTTGCATTAAAGAAAATATTAACTCATTTACAAAAGAAAACAAACTAGCGTAAAACTGTGAAAAATCATTTTCTCCAAGTAGACATATTCTGTATTCTCCTAAGATTGTCATAGCTCCAAACTTAGACGTATTCTTCTAAGATTTTCATATCTCCAAACTTAGAAGTTGAGATTTCAGATGACCTACCACTAGGAATGATAGACATTCTTCTTCTGTGAAGTATCTATTTCACCATGATTAATAAAATCTCTTGCTCCTAAATATTGTTTTTGTTCCTCTTTTCCATAACCATTTTTTTTTACTTTTTATTAATCACTATTCATGTAAATGTAACTTTCTTATACCCATTTTAAAATTATAGTCCATATATAATATGTCAGAGGGCTGTTCCACATAGTCACATGTTTCATGTGGCTGTGAGTCAATTTCATATTGGTGGTGCAGTGCTTATTCATCAGTTAGATTCTTTTAAATTTATAGTTTATACTATATAAGAAATTTTTCGATTATATTATTAATCATTACAATGGATGCTAGGAATCATTGGAATACAAGTAATAAAAATTTTCTCACATTTTTCATTTAGGACTCTCTCAACTGACTACTTACTATTCCAATAGTAATCCATGGTAATATACAAAACTAAATATCTTGAAAACTCTTAAAGATAAATGTATATTATATGATGTTAAAAACAAGAATGTCAATCTGTGCTAAAATTTAAATTACTTTTTCATGCAATTAAATACATTTTTAAATACTAATTCTTAAATGCTTTTCGAAAGTATTTGATATACTAAATACCGAAACCTTTTTATCCTGGGTATTTAATTGCAGTGTATTTAAATATTGACAAGTAATTAAATACAAAATAGAATTTAAGAAATCAAATACTGCTCGGGTTTATTGCTACTGCAGGAAGCCATATCACTAATGCAGTATTATAAATATTACGTAAGTATACTTGTCTTTAAAGTTAGTATTAACAAAAGAACATTTTCTTTCTTTCAGGTTTTTAAAGTAAAAATCAATAGATAGTGTAATATTTCAGGGCAAAACTTTTAACTTTAAATTATAGTAGCGCTACCAAGATTTTACTTTCTTCATTCTTCATATATTTTCAAGAATTAAATTTTAGTACAATAAAACTGAATTTATTACATACCCTAGCTTTTTTATTTTACTTATCTTGTACAGATGATATTCATTGTTGAAGTTATAATAAGTTTGAGGTGTTATAGAATAAGTAAAGTACTAAATAAATGAAAACACATCACTTACTTACTTTAATTGGATAAAAAAATATATAGGGTAGAAAACTTATTATCCAAATGCCCAGTTATTCGAATATCTTTGTTTCTGTTTTATTACCAAGAATCATGCAGTTTTCATGTCACTTTGCAAATACATGATTGATTATCTGAATTTTCATTATCAATATATAGTATGTACATATGTAATGAGTTAATGACTAGTAATTACTTAATTTTATTTTTTTTCTAGGATTCCTATTAAATGAAAGATTTGTTAACATTCCTGCCAAAATTTCAGCTGTCATGTTAAATTCTCTCTATGATGAACTAGAAAGGATTAAAAAGAAGGACAAGACATATGAGTTTGAATATTTAGTTCTCATATCCAAAACTTCAAAACCAAAAGGACAGAAAGGTAGGTCTATAAGCTGTTGGCACAGTTTAAATCAAATTAGAATGGCTTAATTTAAATCAAATTATTAAAAACATGATTTAAGTATTCAGGTATTAAAAAACATATTGAATAAAATCAAGTAATCCGTTTTTGTCTTAATAGTTTACAAGAACTAAACATTTTATAAACACTGATGTATTTAAAAACAACTACTAATGCCTTAAAGATATTTAGACTGATGGGAAGTGATTTTCAATGAAAATGTGATGATTACAAATTAAGAAAAAAAAATTAACCCTAACCTTGGCAGTTGTTGAAAAAATATTTCAAAAGCTTTTTCAGACTTTCTCTGAAAAAATATTTTCTGTTAGTTTCCATAATTCATTAAATAAATACAAACTAATAACCTACAGCATGGTTTCTGAGACAACTATTGTACAAATACAGCAGCATTTAGCTTTTTACAATTTGTCTATTCATCCCTTTACAATAAACAAAGCTCATCTTGTGTTTTTCAAGGGAAGAATAATTCCATACTTTTTTTTCACAATGAATGATACGGAAATAAAAAAGGCAGACAGCTATAACTTCTTCAGATTGCAATATTGATAGTCAACGTAACTGGACAGATCATATCGAGCATGTGGCTGGTAAATTTAATTTGGCTTCTCAACTTAAAAACATTTTAAGTACTAAGCAGCTGGTTAATATATATTACGCTTTAGTCATTTAAAGCATGATTCTCTACCGGGTGCAAGCTACTAATTTAAAAAGAATTCTTAATCTCCAGAAAAGAATTGTTAGGAAAATTTTCTCTTTTAATCCAACTGAATCTGGTAAAGTGACTTCTAAAACTAAAAAAAAAAATCTTTACCTTGTTTACTTATTTTGGAGGGAGGCTTGTATGTTTAAAGATAAAAAGACAATTTGCCTTCTATATCCAGCATTCATAATTATAACACAAGAAATAATGATTATATATTTACAGACAATCATAAAAGGTCAAATTGCATTTATAGCCACATTCCAGAAGATATTAAACCTATAACTGCGATAAAAAATTTTTAAAAATCTCTGCAAGCTTATCTTCACAGCAATGCTTTCTATTCACTGATGGATTATCTTAACTCTTAACTTTGTTTGTATAGATAAATATAGTTTGTCTTAATATGTACAGGGTGTCGCACGAGCTGGACAGCGAATGTCTTTGTTAATGTACGAGATTCAAAAAAAAGTCTTAAGAAAATATTTTTGGGTTCTCGGGATATATAACTGTAACTGTGCTAACATAAACATAAATTCAATTATACAGGGTGCTTCACAAACTCGTAGCAAACCAAACTTCTGGTTTTTTAAATGGGACACCCTATATATTTTCACGGGTTTCGATAGGGCCCGCCAAGCCGATTTTAATGATATAAGGTTTGATAGGTTTAATCATTAATGGTTCTCCCACAAATAAAGATAAGTATTGCAACAAATTTATTCGACAGAACGAAAACAACTACACATTCAGAACTAAAAAGAGCTAAGAAACAATATTTTAACAAATGTCGAAACTTCCACCATTGTTGACACAATAAGCAAACCTTTTTTAAAGGATTCTTGTGCATGCTGAGTTAATTATAGCAGGGGGTAACAGTTTGGCAAGCAACTAGGATTCTGTTTTGGGATTCTAAAACATCGATTAGGTGATCCAGAGGTATATGTGGGGACCGCGCGGGCCAATGGATCATACCGTTCCTTTCGATCCAGCACACTGTGAACATTTCTTTCATGTCGATTTATTGTACCAAAACTGTCATCCCTCCATAAAATTTTACTTAAAAATAAATGATCATCTTCAATTTTTATTGCTGGTTCTGCTATAAAATTTAGTTTTCGTTCAGGATCTTCAGGTGTTAAATAATTGTGTATTACCCCTTATACTGTGCTTTTGGTAATACCTAATTCATTTGCAATATGTGTACACTTGCAAGTAAGTTAAAATGTTCATAATTTTTTCTACTGTTTGAAAATTTCTATTCCTATTTGGAAAAGTAACGTTTTGTAATTTTTCTTGTACATTAAAAAAAGTAAGTGTTCTTGCTATTCTTGCTTGGCAAAATACAGTCTGGAAATCGCTCTCCATATAGCCAACTGCTTAAACTCGAGAGAACTTTTTCTAAGACACTTTGATAATATTCAGAGAGTGGGATAAGAGGATAATCAGCTGACATAAAGTTATAGTAATATTCATTAAAATAAGGATCATTAGTATTAGTATGGCCAACATTATTAACAATGTTAGTCATCTGGGGAAACCAAAGTATCATCACTCAAACAAATGAGATATTCAGAATTCGGAGTGAAAAGCAAGTCAAGCAAATAAGAATTTCCAAAAATATTCAAACTTTGTAAAAATTATGATGAGTGCCCAATTTCATCATTCTGAGTTTAAGCTTTAGGAGTTCGAATTACAATAAAACAGTAATCCTTGATCAGTATGCCTTAGGTATATTAAGGTCTCCATAAAGGTATCGATACCTCAGAACAAATAAAGAATATATGCTCTCATCCATTTATTAGTAACAAATTAAAACGAGCAAACAAGTCATATCGTTGCGCGGGCGTGGTTCAAGCCCTAAGTAACCTAAGTAAAACTAAACTTAAAACTGAGTCAAGTTAATTTACTTATTTGACAGCACAAAAGGCGTATTTTGTAAAAGCGTACTATATGCAGTAATTATTAAAACTATTTAAAAGCTAGTAAATTATCTAACGTTAATACTAATAGCAGTAAAATATTATTTAATATTTCTATTTAGGCGGCTTATATCATTGAAGAGGGGGGGGGGGGGAGCGGACACCATCACTACAATCGACATTACTGCAGTCGATGGAGACGTTCTTTCATTATCTTTTTTTATTAATTAATTATTTGATTTATAAAATTTGATAACTGTGTCAAACTGACCTCTAAAGATCTCTCTTTCCTGTGTTGGGGTACTGTTAATAAATGTTTCCTACCTCAGCTAATTTTATGAATTATGCCTAAAGGATATTTTTTCAAATAAAAAAAAGTTAGGGGCTATTTAAGTTTTCTTGACATAATAATCTGCAATCATATCGTTGCGCGTGCATTTATCAATGAAATACAAAATGTTTGGAAGAGTTGGCCGCCACGCGGTTTTGTTGACACGCTGTAGTTCACCGGTCCATAGGAGGTTACAATTCACGAAAATTTGATTTAATGTTGAAAAACCACTTATTTGAATGTTACATTAGTAAATGGTTGAGTTTGTCGAATTTTGTTAAATAAAACGTAAATTAAGGCTGGCTTAGGAATAAAAAAACATTGCATTTCTTGTGTTGCACACACAAAACGAATTTTTATTTACCAATTGGATTGAAGGCACGTAGACATATTATTTTTCAATATTTTTCTATTTTATAGTTGTTACAAACTACTGCCAACAGGACACAATGCTTAGAGTACATACTACTGAGATACAATACTACATTATTGCTTCCCTCATAAGAGGGGAGTATTCTAATCATGAAAAAATCAACCTTCGTTTTAGATCCCGAAAAACATTGCTATTTCATTTCCTTCAGTGTGTCTGTACGCCCTATAGCATATCGGATTGACTCCAAATTTTCGTCAAAAATCAATGTCATGATTCACATAATCTTAAAAGAATCATTAGTATGAAACGGCTTATCCAATGGATTTCAAATTTTGCACAAAAATCAAGTGTTAAAGAGGGATAAATTGATAAAAGTTACGTGCGAATCTTATACGCAAAAGGCAGCTTAATAAAATATTTAAATAATCCGTAAAATTCCATTTTTTGGAATAAAAGTGCTTTTTATAGGGGAAAAAACAAGAAATAACATAATTTATCTTTATAGGCCATATAAATAAATGAATGAAATAATACAGTACAGCCTGCATATATTTTATTTTATTGATTTAGTGATTATTTATTGATTTAGTGTATCTATGCAAAAAATTAGATTCTGTTCCGTTGAACTGCTGATTTAGTAAAACGCCACCCGTTCGTTGTTTGTTTATACTGATAGAAAGTAAGATGCCGAGAAATTTATCACATTAGGAACCGTATCGATTTTACGTTTGTTTATAGTTTGCCTGCTGTTGGGCAGCGTTGCCATATTTCGCACTACAACTGATTTAGAGTTAGAGCCAATTTTATCACACAATACTCTCATATTTCCTGATGCATCTAGTAACGAGCTATTTAATTCTCGAGACCGCATTAGTACTCCTTCAACTCTTGTGGCATCATTACTGTTAATGTTCCTATTACAATAGACATAAGCCCTGTTTTGCATCACTGATTTGTTAGATAGCCAATTTCTGTCAGAACAATTACTGGATAACAATTAGCTGCAATATTTTTTTCAAGTCTAAGTAATTTCATTTATAGTCCCCTTATTTTGTAATAAAAAATGTCGAGATGGTCTGAACAATCAGTAGATGACCCATGAATTAATTACACAATTAAGGAGTTCGATTACAATATCTTATACCCACATACTCACCGTTATATTTACTGGCTTTAAGTTCAAGAATAATTTTTTTGTATCCAAGTAAGGTCGCTTGGAGGTAAAGTCAAAGTTAATATAAACTTTTTCTTTTAGTTGATAGCTGTTTCTAATTACCTTTTGAATTTCCTCAGCCGAATTCAACGACTTTCAATGCTCGAGCATCTACCCTCCGTTAGTTCAGAGTTCTGGTCAGCAAGGTGAAAATTTGCTTGGTGTATGTGCCAATGTAAAAAATGCAATATTGGTGTAATTTTAGTAATCTTGTTTCAACTCTAATAAAAGAGGATGTATCCTGTAAAATTCTTCGTGGTTGCTAAAAGTAAATGAACACCTATTATTTTATTTTTTTAGTGAATAATATTTTAAATATTGACACTGTATTTGCAAATTTGTTTACATTAATACATTAATATTACAGAGTGTATCTTTTTCAGATGGTGAAGAATTATTTTCAAATGAT
Source organism: Kuschelorhynchus macadamiae (assembly GCA_030620095.1). Classification (NCBI taxonomy): domain Eukaryota; kingdom Metazoa; phylum Arthropoda; class Insecta; order Coleoptera; family Curculionidae; genus Kuschelorhynchus; species Kuschelorhynchus macadamiae. The sequence goes on along the minus strand of JAUTXW010001598.1, from coordinate 1,402,939 downwards.
GAGGAAGAAATTTTCAAGAAAGTAGCAGATTTAACTTTTGAGTTTAGTGTAGAAAAAGATTCAGATTCAGGGTTGGTTGGCCGTTGGTTGTCAGAAGACAAACAGTTGGTTCCATACAGAAGAGTACTAATTTTTAAGGGCAGTAAGTTAAGAAGTATTGTTGACGAAATTACTACATTAGTACAGTAAACATTAAATTATTTAAAAAGTTCTTTTTCTTATTCTTATATCACTCACAGAAAAATCGCAATATTTGAGGTTGAGATGTCGTTAAATGCAGTTCATAATTACGTAACGTACGTAAACGTAATATTACCTAAAAAAACACCTGTACTGAACAAAGGTTACAGAAGGTAAATTGCCCATCACTAAAAATGTTTTACCCCAATAGTTATTCTTTGTTAGTTCATTTGAGCAAGTGTAGAATAATTAAACTGGCTTTATTTGCAGTGACGATTTTTTATCAAATGGTTTGTAAACTATTCTTGAGCGTTTCAGTTAAGTTACATTACTTATCGTTCTGACTGTTTCTTGATAGTTGAACCATCATCATTTATGTTGAAAACATCAGATCAGAGATAAGACATAACAGCCAGACAATTCTATGCCATTTGTCAGTCATCACACAATATAGAAATAACAAATAAATTCATGATAAAAGAAGAGCATGCAACATCAAATCCAAAAGTGTTACAGGTACACACACACAGCCTTCGTGAAGTAGATGCAATACCCATTTCCCTGATTGCTCCGTGTAATCCATTGTATTGCTACATGTGATCCATTGTATTGACTTTCTTGGAATTGCTATACCTGAATATAGTGTGATCAATTTATCTTGATAAAATTTTAAACATTAATAACTTTTTTACTTTCTAACTTATCGGAATGTACCAAGAACCAAATTATAGGGTTATGTAAAGAATTTTTTTTCTAGTTATTACTATCAATTTTATAAGATACGAGTATAAGTTGTATTTTTTGTAATGGGACACCCATATGTCAACAGGACACAATGCTTAGAGTACATACTACTGAGATACAATACTACATTATTGCTTCCCTCATAAGAGGGGAGTATTCTAATCATGAAAAAATCAACCTTCGTTTTAGATCCCGAAAAACATTGCTATTTCATTTTCTTCAGTGTGTCTGTACGCCCTATAGCATATCGGATTGACTCCAAATTTTCGTCAAAAATCAATGTCATGATTCACATAATCTTAAAAGAATCATTAGTAAGAAACTGCTTATCCAATGGATTTCAAATTTTGCACAAAAATCAAGTGTTAAAGAGGGATAAATTGATAAAAGTTACGTGCGAACCTTATACGCAAAAGGCGACTTAATAAAATATTTAAATAATCCGTAAAATTCCATTTTTTGGAATAAAAGTGCTTTTTATAGGGGAAAAAACAAGAAATAACATAATTTATCTTTATAGGCCATATAAATAAATGAATGAAATAATACAGTACAGCCTGCATATATTTTATTTTATTGATTTAGTGATTATTTATTGATTTAGTGTATCTATGCAAAAAATTAGATTCTGTTCCGTTGAACTGCTGATTTAGTAAAACGCCACCCGTTCGTTGTTTGTTTATACTGATAGAAAGTAAGATGCCGAGAAATTTATCACATTAGGAACCGTATCGATTTTACGTTTGTTTATAGTTTGCCTGCTGTTGGGCAGCATATGTTTTTTTCACTATTTTGATAGCTCATTCTGTTCTGATTTCATTGGTATATCACACTTTATCTTTTCATTCAGCCGTTTTCGATTTATTTGCAAATATGTAAAATAATAATATTGCAGGACAAAGGATGCTATGGTAATACAATAAATATATTCTATTTGTTTTTATATTGACTTGTAGTAACATATTAATTACATTTTTTTAATGTTTTTTTTTATGTTTCTATTGACAATTATTAGGCACTCTTTATCAAGTAATATATTATTTTACATTGTTTTTATTCATCTTTTTTTATATTCAACTTTATATTTATATATGTATATAAATGGTAAATAATAAACATTATTATTATTATTATTAGTATTATTTGGGAATATATCGAAAACGGATGGATCAAACATAAACTGTGATATATCATTGAAAGCACAGCAGAATATGCTATCCAGATAGTAAAAGGTATATGGGATGTATTAAGAAAATGCAAGTTATGGTAATATGTTTCTTATAAAAGTCTTGTATTTTTGAATTATTAGAAAAAAACTTGTTAATCAACCCTGCAATTATTTGTCTTTAGAAGGACGTTTAGAAGTTATTACTATCCTTTATAAGTGCGCTGAAAACGCAAGGTATTAGCCAGCGAGTAGTTGTTTATGTAATTCCATTTTGTAGTACAATAATTGTAACATGCATCACCTTAACTTTTTTGAAAAGGGTCCTTTATGCTAAAAAAGAGGAATATTTACTTCATGCTGGAGAAACCTGTACACATGATGGTAATATAATTCAAACTAACCGTAGAAATTTGTTTTTAATTCTTTTGTGTTCTACAGGTTCTTAGCTAAGGCATGTGGGACACCCTTTATAGTTTTTTGACATATATTTTAACACCTCCCTACTTACTACTTATTTACACCTACTAACATGGACAGCTGTTTAACTTTGGATAATAACAAGTTAAGTTTGAGCACTTTATCTTTAAAGACAACCGAGAAATCGGCAAAAACCCTTCTATAAAAGACAATATATTCTACATTTATGTGTTAGATGTGATAATTGTTTTTCTCTCTGGGGCATTGCCACTATTACAACCTTTATATTTAAAGTTTTTCATATCTTCTTTACTTAAGGGTGAACATACGCCTGAAATTTAACACGATTTTGGTCGATTTTCTGGAACAAATTATGGCCGCACATGTTTTTTTTTTCTAAGAAAATCCTAAACCAGTGTATAGTCATGTTCCTAAACTAGTCAATTATTATATTTTTTTCTTTTTAAAAAACATATAAAACATATTTAGAAATAATAAAGGAACGTCAAAATTTGTGAAGTTTTAATCCACTTTTTGTTAATACTTAGATGACTAATATTTAATTATAAATTTACCACACGTCAATAATCAACATTTTTCTAGGTGATTTCCAAAACCATATCCCAATTGGTTTAAAAATAAACTCAGTATTTCTTCTACAAAATGATCCTATAAGTGAAATAATTCCATCTTATTTTCTGAACAGCCAATAACGCATCTCAGTCTTTTGGTGCTGCTATCCTTGTTTCTTGAAATCCGCATATTTTATATCGGCAATTGGAGTACACAGAATTTGTGTTAAAACATTTGCGAGCAGGGGTGGATTCAAAGATTTGGTGAGGTTTGCAAGTCAAATAGTAGTTCTTTTCTTTTCAGCTTTTAGAGGTTATATAGTTACAGTATTTGGTTTTAAAAATTAATTAATATTTTAAATATTTGAAAATATAGTATTTTTTACTTCCCTCGTAAATAGGAAGTATTGTAATCGTGAAAAAATCACTCTCCTATATCCTTTCAGATCTTCACATTTCAGGGTCCCTAGATGACGAAAAACATGTTTTCTCATTTCCATCGGTCTGTCTGTCTGCTCGCAGCGTAGCTAAAAAACTACTTATCTGATTTTAAATTTCGGTAAAAAATTAAGAATCATATGGGGATGCCCTGGTAACATTTTGGTAAAAATCCAATATAGCGAAACAAAATGGCGGCCTAGCGAAATGTTAAAAAAATTATTATTAGAAAACTACTCATTCAATTTATCTCAAATTTTGCAAAATCATCAAGTATTATGTTGTAATCCACTGGTAACATTTTGGTACGAATCCAAGATGGCGGAACAAAATGGCGGCTTAATAAAATATTTAAAAATTCAGCCTGAACAAGCTGTTTAATCGTTTGATTTCAAAGGGTGTTCTATAACTAATGTGGTATAGTGATCAAATAGTATAATAATAGTGGTACTAATTCAAGATGGCCGATCAAAATGGGGGCCAAATAAAATGTTTGTAATCGTTAAAAAAATCACCCTCTCAAGTTTTACACATCCTTATGTTTTAGGGTCTCTAGATGCCAAAAAAATATGTTTTATCAACTCCATCGTTCCGTCTCTCGATCTGTCTGTCTACCATTTCGTGGCATAGCTTAAACACTACTTACCCGAATGATTTTGGTCAAAAATTAAGGGTCATATGGGGATGAGCTGGTGATATTTTGGTAAAAATCAAATATGGGGAAACAAAATGGCGGCCTTGTGATATGTTAAAAAAATTATCATTAAAAAACTTCTTATCCAGTTTATCTCAAATTTGGCAAAAAGTCAAGTATTATGTTGGAATCAACAAGTAACATTTTGGTACTAATCCAAGATGGCGAAACAAAATGGCGGCTTTATAAAATATTTAATAATTCAGCCTGAATAAACTGCTTAATGGTTTGACTTCAAATTGTGTGCCATAACTAATTGTGGTATAGGGAACAACTAGTAAAATAGGGGTACTAATTCAATCATGAAAATGAAAAAATCGCCCTCTCAGGTTTAACACATCTTTACGTTTTAGCTTCTCTAGATGAAAATAATGTCATCAATTCCGTCGGTTCGTCTGTCGGTCTGTCTGTCTGTCACTTCGTGGCATAGCTTTAAGACTACTTACCCAAAACAAAATGGCGGCATAGTGAATTGTTAAAAAATTATTAAAAAACTACTCATCCAATTTATCTCAAATATTGTGTTGGAATCAACTTGTAATATTTTGGTACGAATCCAAGATGGCGAAACAAAATGGCGGTTTAGTAAAATATTTAAAAATTCAGCCTGAAAAACTGCTGGTTTTGTATAGGGATCATCTAGTAAAATTATGGTACTAATTCTAGATGGCGGCCAAATAAAATGTTTGTAATCGTAAAAAAATCACCCTCTCAGCTTTTACACATCTTTACGTTTTAGCGTTTCTAGATGCCAAAAAATATATTTCATCAATTCCGTCGGTCCGTCTGTCTGTCTGTCTGTCAGCTCGAGGCATAGCTTAAAGACTACTTACCCGACTGACTTAAAATTTTTATCAAAAAGTAACGGTCATATCGGGATGACCAGGTAATATTTTGGTAAAAATTCAAGATGGCAAAACAAAATAGCGGCCTAATGAAATGCTAAAAAAATTATTATGAAAAACTGCTTATTCAATTTACTTCAAATTTTGCATAAACATCAAATATTATGTTGGAATTAATTGGTAAAGTTTTGGTACGAATCTGAATCCGAAGATGGCGGAACAAAATGGCGGTATAATAATATATTTAAAAATTCAGCTTGAAAAAACTGCTTAATGCATTGATTTCAAATTGTGTGCCATAACTAATTGTGGTATAGTGCTCAACTAGTAAAACTGTGTTACTAATTCAAAATGGCGGAACAAAATTTCGGCCAAATAAAGTTTTCGGAATCGTGAAAAATCACCCTCTCTGGTTTTACATGTCTTGGAATTGTACCAACATGCTACCAGTTGATTCCAACATAATACTTGACGTTTTTACAAAATTTGAGATAAATTGGATGAGTAGTTTTTTAATAATAATTCTTTAAACATTTCGCTGGGCCGCCATTTGGTTTCGCCATATTGGACTTTTACCAAAATTTTACCAGGTCATCCCCATATAACCCTTAATTTTTGACCAAAATTTGAAGTCAATAGGGTAAATAGTCGTTATGCTATTCCGCGAAATGTTAGACAGCCAAACAGACAGACAGACCGACAGACGGATCGGCGAGATTGATAAAACATATTTTTTTGCATGTAGCGACGCTAAAACGTAAAGATGTACGAATCCTGAGTGGGTGAGTGAGGGTGATTGATCACAATTTCAAACATTTTATTTGGCCGCAATTTTATTCGGCAATCTTGAATTTTTACCACTATTTTACTAGTTGATACCTTTACCACAGTTAGTTATGGCACACAATTTGAAATCAAACCATTAAGCAGTTTTTCAGGCCGAATCTTTAAATTATTTATTAAGCCGCCATTTTATTCCGCCATCTTGGATTCGTACCAAAATGTTACCAGTTGATTCAACATACTACTAGAGGTTTTTGCAAGATTTGAGATAAATTGGATGAGTAGTTTTTTAATAATAAATGTTTTAACATTTTATTAGGCCGCCATTTTGTTTCGCCATATTGGACTTTTACCAAAATGTTGCCAGGTCATCCGCAAATGACCCTTAATTGACTAAAATTTGAACTCAATCGGGTACGTAGATTTTTAGCTACGCTAACAGAACGGGATTGAGAAAACATGTTTTTCGTCATCTAGGGCCCATGAAACGTGAAGATCTGAAAAGATCTCGGAGAGTGATTTTTTTACGATGACAATACTTCCCTTTTACGAGGGAAGTAAAAAGGTAACTATGTCAATGAATTCTATAAAAATATCCTTAACCCCAACCCCGTATATTTGCTAATAATGTCAACGAAAACTGGACACCCTGTAGAATTTAATTATTATAAAACTTTGCGGCCCTGTTTACCAGGCAATATAATACATTTGTGGCAAACATATTTCAAAATTGGAGATTAAACACCTAATCTAATTTATTTAAAATCTACTTAAAATCTGAGTTTTGACCATTCAGATATAAAAAACAAAAAAAATTGTCATAATAGAAGATTTGTACTCAGCAATGCCGGTCCGGCCTAGCTGCTTCGAAATAATGAAATTACATTGCGTTTAGCCGTATGTCTGGGTCGGTCGGTGCTTTTAGCCAGACAAGGACAGCTGTAGTTTACTGACGTTAATAGGGAACAAGAAATCACAGTAATAAATCGTTGCAGACGTAATCTGACGTAATACAAAGATAAATGATATTGATTATTGATATTTTCTGTTGCGGTTGTTCATTTTTAAAGCTGTTTCAAAAATAAATGAATAGAGGTATGACAATTTTTGACAGACAAATTTAAAATCCAATTTTCACAAATTGTATAGTTGGTTATTCAGCTCTCAATTAAGGCTAGAAGTAATACTTGGTATAGACGTATAGGGTGTGAGTTTTGTTTATTGTATTTGTAATGTGTTGGTGGGAAATGGCTTTTAAACTTGTACGATTGGCCGTTTTGGACTTCATTGTTCTTATGAATAGTTATAGTGATTTGTATTAAAAAGACTTCGTTATGAGAAACGTCTCAGACATAAAATGGGAAAATGAGAATTATAAAACAGCATATTGTTAGATCTTCCACTTTATTTATAATATTTAATTATAATTTTGATTTAAATATTAACGATGGTATATACTCACTATTTACAATTAAAAAATCACAGTTTTGTTATTTATAATGCCTAAATTAAATAGATGTTTAATTAAATTTATTAATAATTATACATTGCTAGGCAGATCACATTTTAGGTGTTTTAAAAATACCGGGGTTATTAAAAGCTTTGCGTTATGTAATTATCAATACATTTAGCGGAGTGGGTGAATGAATAATGTTGTTTTTTTCTAAATAAATGCCATTAAAATTTAAAATTTATTTTATATATGATTTTAATGCATTGAAAATCGAAAAAAATTCAGAGGTCAAAAAAGAATATTTTACTACATTGAAAAATGTAGTTTAAAATAGTTTTAGGTATTTTAGAACAGAGAACTTGGTTCTTTATATTTAATATATATTAACTACTATTTAAATATACAGTGTGTCCTAAGATGGATTAAATAGACCTATAAACTCTTATATGTTAAATTGTTTGAAATGAAGTTATTCCTTATAATAATATTAACTTTATGTGGAAAGTCTAAAGCATTGATAAGACGCGCAATAGTAAAGCAATGTAAAAGGTGCTTTAAAATTGCAAAAATGTAAGTTTGAAGAACAAAAATATTTATGTTTATTTGCAATTTTTAGAAATGTTAAAATTGCAAGTCTATATTAATAGTTATATGTTAACTTGTAAATTAAGCACTTGTAAAAATAATCATTATTAGAATATAAGAAAAAGTTTTTTTTTTAAATTTAATTTAACTATTATTGCTTTTTTTAGTATAGTTTTATTTTTTATGTAACCTTGTATATTACAATGCGGTCTTTAAGAATAGTTTTGACTTTCGGGAAAAAACATCTTTTTCAGAAACAAAATCAAATAGTCTACAGGTATTAAGTTCATCGTGGAGCCACTGTATTTATATAACTTCTATATCTAAAAATGTTAGTTCTTTTTTGTGATTACATCAATATCACATAATTTATGAAGGCAAGATGAAATCTCTTTTTATTTTGTGCTACCTAATTTTATATTAGAGGTTTACGTCTTCCTCGATTGACGAAAGGAATTACTGAAATATAGAATGAAAGCATTCACGGCTTTGGTCAATTAGGAAACTGATATTAGACTGTGTCAAACTGGAATTACTTTCCGACTTTTCGCCTTTGATTGCACAAGGCATCTTTAGGGACCTTTACTGCACTGAACGGGTTCGAAGAGATTTAGGCCGGCTATTTATACCCGATCTGTGTTCACCGAACCGAGACTCGAATCTCTGTTAAAATTGTTTGGATGCTTATAAATTTCAATAGATTCTCTAATTTTGCGTTTGTAGAATCCCGAGTCCGACTACAGAACTTTCGCTTCTTTTACATTTATAACATGTCCAGTGGAATGTTGGTGTTTGGATACAGCAGATTGTATAATTTGTTTTTTCTAATACATCGTTCATGTTCCTTATAATAGTGGGTACAAGTTTCTCCAGTGTAGACATCACCACAGGGACAGGGGGAATCGCATATAATCCTTCCGTTTGGAAGGGAATAATGTCCTGTCGTGATCGAAAATATTGTCCAATTTTCTTGTATGTGTTGAAGATTGTACGTATGTGGGATCGACTAAGTAACCTTGCAGTCTTGTCTGTAGTTCCACATATACAGGGAAGAACTGCCTTAATGCTTAATATTGTTTTAATATACATGCATGTGAAGAAACAACGGACATTTTTTTGTACATATTCCATCAGTTTCATTATTTAAGCATGTAAAAAATAATGAGAATAAAAGATTGGTGTCTATAAAAAGTAAAAAACTTAATAAAGGGATAACTATTAAAAAATAAAAGTATCTAATCAACAAAATGATTTAAAACTATTAAATTTTCGTTAAACTTGGCAACGTTGATTGTTGAAGGAAAGGATCAAAATTTAATTTTGGTATGTAGTAGTACATGGTATAACTATGTATCAGGTCTATGTAGTCCTGTAAGCACCCAACTAGCGCCATTTTAAGAACATATAATGTATGATATTATATCATCCTTTTAAATCAGTTATCTCACTAAGAATTTCGATTTTTCGGATCTTGGTAATGGCATCGGATTTTACTAAATCAAAAATTTGTGACAATTTACACAATTAACTTTTATTTCATACTAGAGCTGTCAAAGGTTATGGTTAACCAGTTAAGATTTGTCACGGTTAACCAAGAAAACAGCATTTAGAATAGCCGTCGTTCGTGTAACTGGTCCGACCGGTTAACGAAGGTTCGATTAACCGATCTGCAAACCCCCCTCGGAACAACAAAACCCTTGTATATAGTCATTCATATACGGAAATGAGGGCCTTTTTTTTAGTTAACAGGAAATTATGATCTCGGGCTCCCCGGATAACTGGTTAATTAATTATCTGGATCAAATAATTAACCGGTTAAAGATTTACACGGAAATCATTTCTTTTTAATAGGTTAAGTTTAAATAACCGGTCACAATAATTTTGACAGCCCTACTTTATTCTGCATACATCGTTTGTTTTTAAAATTGCTTTATTTGGATGCGGTCCACAAGCGTCTGGATATCTGTAATGTCACATGTAGGCGGCATCGAAAAATTAATTTTTCTCAAATATCGTAACAGTAGGGCTCTTGAACCTGGGCCTTTATTATCGTTATAACTGAAGCTATCATTTAAAACAAATTTAATTCGTGTATTTGATGACCCCACTTTTAAATATAAACATTTTTATTTTTTTATTCTTATGTTTTTCAGTTTTCTCATTAAGAATCTCGATTTCTCAGCTCCTGGTAACTGATTTTATTATATCAAAAATTTTCTGAAAAGTTACACAATTATCTTTATTGATTGGAAGATTTTGTATGGATCTTACGACCCTTGTAAAAGTTGACCTACCTCTCAAGTAGATATCAAATATTAGGATTCATAATAGGTAAGAGCAATTTTCATTATAAGCATTGTTTGTCTACCTAAAACGCAACTTTTTACACCTATTTCGTCTATGTATCTTAGATCCCCCTTTTGCTGTCGTCGTAGTTTCGCCTAATATCCTCAAGAATCCGACGATCAGGATTGGATTAGTTAACTGCTCAGTGGAACGAAGCGTACGTGTTAAAAAATGCACAAAATGCTGGGGATACGGTCACGAACCCAAAGAATGTACGGGTACCGACATGAAAGGGAGATGTTTCAAATGCGGAGGTGAAGGACATGTCGAAAAGGCTTGTAACGGAGAGGAATATTGCCCAACTTGCCAAAAAATCGGCCATAGGGCTGGCACAGGCAGATGCACGGTTTTCAGACGAGCTCTCTCATATGCGAGAAGATCTTCAAATCAAGCTCTCAAAATCAGAAATGGCGAATGTTAGAGTACTTCAAATAAACGCGGACAGATCCAGACACGCCCATGATATGGCCTACAAAGTAGCTAGGGAAAATAAGATAGATCTAACGGTAGCAAGCGAACCGAACAAAAAGCTAATGAAGAACAGCAATTGGATAGTAGATGAGAACGAAGACGTAGCTATAAATATACACAACACAAAAATAGAAGCCTCAAACATTATTAAGGGACAAGGTATCGTCGCCATAGTCGGGGAAAAATTCAGCGTCATTGGATGCTATATATCACCGAATATAGATCTTGACACATTCAGAGAACGCATGGACACCCTAACACGATTATACAAAGAGATCAAAGGAAACAAGATAGTCCTTGGCGACTTCAATTCCAAATCACCAGAATGGGGTTCACCGACAGAAGACGTTAGAGGAAACATACTGATGGCCACGGCGACGAGCCTTGGGCTAACACCTCTCAACAGGGGAGGAAAACCCACCTTTACAAGAAGAAATTACGGTTCGCATATCGATGTTACATTCGCATCGGAAATACTGGCAGGAAGCCTGAGATCCTGGGAAGTCCTCGATACAGAATCCCTATCCCCCATGGGCATATTATGGTAGTATTCGGGAACAAGTCAGAAAAAACAAACATTAGAGCTAAATTGGAACTAAACAAAGAGTTTTTATAAATACAGTTACCAATAAGATTGAAACCTTTAATAGACCGATAACAAACCCGGAGATCTTTATCAACGTGATCTAGCCTTAGTAGCCGTAGGACCGCAAAATTCAAATAGTGTACCATATTGGTGGAATAATGACATCAAAACCATACGAGAAAATTGCATTTCGCTCCGCAGAGAATACACCAGATCTAACAGAAACATACCTCAAATACACCAACAAGAACTGATATGGACAAGATATAAGGAAGAAAAGAAAAGGCTGCGGAGAGAAATTGACAAGGAAAAAAGAAAAGCCTGGAACAAAATATGCGACGAACTGGACCAAGACGTATGGGGAGAAGGTTATAAAATCGTCATGAGACACTTCAAAAAAAAAGGCTTAAATCTAGAAATCCCTATCCAAAAAAAGAAAGAAATAGTACAAACCCTATTCCCGACAAGACCAGTAGACTACCGGAGAGATCACCCCGGATGGGAGCTCCTCCTTTTACAACGCAGGAAATGAAGACGGCAGCGCAAAAATTGAAAGTGGGAAAGACCGGGCCCAGACGGGATCCCAGTGGAAGCCATAAAACAGCTAGTAGAAACCATGCCGTCCCTCACGGGGGATATCCTAAACGATTTATTGAGAAGAGAGACATTTCCTGACGAATGGAAAATCGCGAGACTGATACTCATACATAAATCCGGAAAGCCGTACGACAGACCAAACTCTTTCAGACCACTATGCCTTATTAACACTCTAGCAAAACTGTACGAGCACCTCATAAAGGCTAGACTGGAGAACGAGATAGAAGAAAGCGGTGGACTCTCACCTACGCAGTTTGGTTTCACTAAGGGTAAATCAACTATCCACGCGATCGAGACGGTGCTCGAGATAGGAAGAAGAACCAAATTAGAGGGAGAGGGACAGAAATGGAGCGCATTGATCACATTAGATGTGAAAAATGCGTTCAACTCAGCGCACTGGCCTAACATATTAAGGGAACTGGAACGGAGGAACATTTCAAAATACCTCTTAAATATATTAATAGATTATTTTAGATTTAGGCAAGTCTTTCTAGACAGAAAGGAACACATCGAGATGTCGGCCGGCATACCACAGGGTTCCGTACTGGGCCCCACGCTATGGAACATCATGTATGACCCGGTATTGCAAACGGAAAACGAGGAAGGGGTGTACAAATTCGGCTTCGCCGACGATCTGGCAATGATAATTACAGGCTCGGACTCCATCCAGCTGATGGACCGAGGAAACAGAGCAATCTCATGGATTGATAACTGGATGTCACGTAGTCTACTAGAAATAGAACCAGATAAGACCGAGGCGGTCATACTATCGGGAAAGAGGGAGAGAAGAAACATTTCGTTTTTACACGGTGAAAAAGTAATTAATCCCCAAAAATCTGTAAAATATCTAGGAAGGTGAGAATATGGACTTTAGAAACCACGTAGTGGCAGCTATCAACAAGACCTCTGAGAAAATAGGAATTCTCCGGAGAGTTATGCCCAATATTAACCGCCCTAACCATTTTAAGAGGAAACTGCTGCACGGTGTGGCACAGTCTTCTCTTTTGTATGGAGCCCCAGTGTGGAAAAACATCACAGGGATAGCGAAGTATAAAGCCCAGAGAAAAGGTTTAATCGCAGTTGCGAGTAGTTACAGGACGGTATCTACCGTGGCCTTGCAGGTTCTAACAGGAATACCACCAATTGACCTGTTAATAGCAGAAAGGGACTTTGTCCACAGAAGAGGCGATTTGGAACTAGAAGATGCCAAAAGACTAGCCAGGGAGATACTTTTGACAAAGTGGCAAGAAAGATGGGACGCGGAAACAGAAAAAGCACAGTGGACAAAGAAACTCATCCCTGACATTAGAACTTGGACCACCGCCAAACACAAAAAAGTTAACTACTACACCACACAGGCTTTTACCGGACATGGTTCGTTCCGTAGCTATGTGTTCAGGATTAAGAAATGTGACAGCGGAAACTGCCAACAATGCGCCGTCGAAGACTCCGCAAAACACACCCTGTTCGAATGCCATAAGTACAATAGGATAAGAATGGAGACAAGCATAGACCTAGACCTGGAATTAAATGAAGAAAACCTAGTTGCCACCATGACTGGTTCTAACAGAAACAGTAAAATTATCAACAATTTTATAACTAAGATTATGAAATCAAAAGAAGAGGAAGAACGCAGAGACTAGACTTTGGAATAATAACAAGTATGAAGAATAAGCAATTATTAAGGAGCTAGCCGCGATGTTATGTCAGTCTCTGACGGTTCCGTGGCTAGGTGACTTGACGGAAAGGGGAAGGGAGTTTAGCAGGTAGTCTGACCTTCAGAAAAAGGCAGGAGCCCTGCACACTTTGGGCAACACAAGATCGGCACAAGAAGCCCAAATACAAGGCGGTAAAACGCTTCTCCAACCCCAAAAAAAAAAAAAAAAAAAGTTCCGCCTAATATAAGAAAATCGTGATGAGATGGAATAAATATATGTTTCAAGATAAATTAATATCTGAAGTAACAAAGTTTTTTCTCGAGACATTTTTATTTCTTTCGGTTTGAGTTTACAGATAATGCTCCATGGTACTGGATATTACATCTTCAACCCTTTCAATTTTCTAAAGATGATATTTTACAATAGGGCTATATTGTGCCAAAAAACTGATAACAGATCTGGACTCATTATCCCTGACTTTGTATTATTATGTTTTAAATTACGTTTTCTACTGCAGTTCTCAACAAAGTTGGTCATGATCTGACATTTCGGTGTGGTAAATCATTTCTGATGCAAACGATTATTTCATCTTCTAATATTGGGTGCTCTTGTGCTGTATTTAAAGAAGCTCTAGATTTTGATCTGCAATTTCGCAACCTGAAAATTATGATAGGAACGCAGGGTCTAAGTCACCTCATGTGTGACAAGTAATCGTAGTGAATCACGTGTCGGTGTTTTTTGATTTCGTGCAGTGAAGTTGCGGCGTGCAATCGCTGGCGATAGGTCGGAAAGTAGTTTCAATTTTTTCAATTTTGATACGGTCTAAAACTAATCCATGATTTCTTCATTGACTCCAGCCGTGAAAGCTTTCGTACTATGTTAGGAAACCTCTATAAAGAGACATTAAAAATGATTCCAAAAAATTTGGCGACCTTCGTAACATCCAGGAGCCAGTTAGCTTTCCTCTTGAAATGGCGGGATGAGGTAAAACTTCCTTTTTCGTAGAGAAGTTGAAAGATATCAAATTAAATGCTTTAATTGGATTTAGTTATTTTGGATGTTACACGTGTGTATACATGTAGCATTAGTGATTCAGTTTTCATAATTTTCGACATATTTAACCATAAAAATATTGATCCGTTAATTGATTTGATTAACGAAATTTGTACATCCAGATATTTTAATTTGGCAAGTTACGTACTCTTTGCAAGTACACCTCAGGGGCGGGGATCTCCGTGGCTAAAAGCTTTTGAGGAATTTATACTAAGCTTTGTTCTATTTACCTGCATCCTAAAATGTTAGTCTAAATATGTCATTTAACAAAATTTGTAGATCATTTCAACGAAACAACATTCCAATATAAAATGCACTTTGGAAATTGAGTGAGGTGGTGTCAGTCCTTTCCTTGATATGCTAGTACAAACGGAAGAGAACGGCACCCTATATCATTCTTTTTTTACGGTTTACAGGAAACAGACACATACGAATATGTATTAGATTTTTGTTTTCACCATCATCCATCTCAAAAACTATTGGTTGAAAATTTCAATAAGGACGCCGACTACATGCCATAGCTTGAGTGGAAACAAATCATTACAGTGAGCCACTCGTCTGTAAGCAGGTTTTAGATATAAATAATTGAACTCTGCTCACCAGTGATTCTGGTTTTCTTCTTGTGCAGTGGATATCCCTGAAGACGCTTCGTGCAATTATAAGTGAAAGATAATTCCGATTTAATACAGTATAAATCCAATAACTATAATTGCTTAACCAATTGGTAAATCATTGGGAACTTCCTACATAAAACGTAGAATACGAAAGTTTTTTTTATGTCCTTCTGGTTTTCATATTGCATACAATGTTTATTGTAGATAATGGATTTATTGATTTTTTTTCATATATATTCAGTTATGGTCAACCAAGCTATATTTTTGATAGTTACATTTTTGCATATGCCAGACAAAGAAATAATTTTTTTGTGTGGGCAAATAAAAATTCTGCCAGATCCAGCATTCAATAATGCTAGAATAAAGGCACGCGAGTACTTGCATGAGGCGTTGTCCAAGAGTTACGAGCTGGAACAGGAGTAGTGTGGACTGACCTCAACAAGTAGTTTCGTTAAGA
The DNA here is from genome assembly GCA_030620095.1 of Kuschelorhynchus macadamiae. Taxonomy (NCBI): domain Eukaryota; kingdom Metazoa; phylum Arthropoda; class Insecta; order Coleoptera; family Curculionidae; genus Kuschelorhynchus; species Kuschelorhynchus macadamiae. Next base: position 1,387,278 of record JAUTXW010001598.1, on the reverse strand, counting down.
TCACCAACTAAATATTATTTTGGTCTGTTGTATAGCAAATTTAATCACCAAAATTCACATATTAGCACATTATCTACACCTCAAAACGTTATATTTCTAAAGTATACGTAGGTATTATTTTTGCTACGGTGACTAATTATCCTCTAGATATAGTAAGCATTCATATTAGATTTAACAATCATTCATACTAGATATAATAAGCATTCGTACTGTGAACTGCTCATAATTAGTTAGTTTTGATTTAAAATGTTTTTGTACCATTTTCCTTCACTGTTATTAACTTGTGCTATGGTGTATACAGTGTATTTCCTTTTAAGTACAAACTTTGTAGTCGGATCGGGCTTGAACACATTTTAAAACGTATTATTATAAGAGCGATCAAAAATAAAAAACGTGTTTTATTTAATAACCGAACAAGTTATTAAAACGATAAAACCGTTAGGTGTAAAAGTAATTCACGCTTAAAAATACTTTTTAGTGCCATGTGACTTGTATGTTTCTATTCGTTTTCATTGATTTTCGTCATCTGTCTCCAGATCTTGCCCTGTAGGTTCTACGTTGACACACTAAAAAAAAATTTATTTTTTACTCTTACTTAAAATGTCAAATGAATAGGGAACTTGCATACATTTTTAAATACAAAAAAATACTAAATATTATCTGGCTATGTGGTATTTAAACATATATCTAAAAAAAATATCAATTTTATTGCCTCCCCGGCCTACAAAAGGCAATTAAAAAAGCCCCAAAATTCAAATTACATCACCTGTTCAAAAATGGGACGTGACGTCATTACGTATACGCGAAATCTGGCAACGGTGCAACGTTCAACAACAGGCGTCATTCGTAAAGCCGTCAGCCAGACGACATTTGTCTTTTCTGGTTAATGGACGACATTGACAGCGTTTTGTGATTTCAGTTTTGTTAGTCTCGAGTTTATTTTGTTGTTTACGTATAAATATTTATTTACCAGTAATACACCCTTTTCTTTTAAACAAACAAAAATTAAATCACAAAATTAAAACAAACAATACTGCCATCAACCATCACAGCTAATAGCCAGCTGATATTACATTTTTGCCGGTCGTTGGCGACGTTGCCATACTGGTACGATGTGATGACGCCAAACCGTAGACGGCGTCAAATGCTGTCTTTTGAAATGATCCCTTTGCGCGTGAAATTTTAGAACTTTATTACGAAATAAGTATTGATTTTATATTTTAGATATTTACTTTTATATGTAAAAGAATACATGAATGTAATAAAAAAATGCAAGTTCCATATTGTAATAGATTAATTGAATAATAAAAATGCAACTTTCTATTTTATTTTTTTATGTGCAAGCACCGCAAGCCTGTCTTTTTTATTATGAAGAAAATATTATTTCATAGGAAATATGTTTTATTTGTTTCAATATTTTTTGTGATTAAAACAATTATAGTCTCGTTCAAGGAGATTATAATTTAAAGATCTAAAGGATGTTCAAATTAAAAATATGTTTTGAGTCATGAATACTTTTGTTTTATGATTCTTCACTAAGGGGTTACATATTACTGTCATCTGCTAGAGCATCAGGACCATGGAACTCTATAGAAAAACTTTTTCATAAAAGGTAACAAGTGTTAACAAAAAAATGTAACTAATTGTGAATTTCAGAATGAAGCAAAAAAGGTGAAGATCATGGAATGTCAGCAATAGCTTACTTAATTTGTCAAAGGCCAAACCAGAAAAGAACGACTTTAAAGACAATATGCACGAGTAAATAATATTTTATAATGAAATATAGGAAGACCAATCATTGGTTTTTGATACCTATACTTCATTTTAAACTGTCAATGAGGCATATTATTTATTGGTGTGATGCAATGCAGGGAAAAAGCCTTTGGAAAATGGAATGAAACCTCTCACAGACATTCAAATATCTAGCTGGATATACTACGAATTCAATTAATTTCAAACTAAAACTTAGTAAAACCCAACTTTTTTCAGAAGTAGAGCAATTTGATTTCCAGTAAAAGGTTTAACAGCCTGCTCAAATTGACTGGTATAAACTAGTTCATTACATACAAGTAGGTATATGCTCTGGTGCTCAATTGACTTTTGTGTAGTTACTAAGCTTTTCTTCCATTGATAAAAGACTTTTTATTATTTCAATTGTCTTTCGAATATACCGGGTGCCACAAATAAGTGTCTCAGACATATTTTTTTTTCTTTGCCGACATATTAGATTTAAATTTTGTTGATTAAATAGCACATAATTCTGAATATTTTACTAAATAGCGTTGCCATATATTCTTTAATTTTAGCTATTACCTTTTGTTGTTTAAATGGGGCACCCTATATTTGTCTGCTTATTTTGACTTAATATAAATATTCTATAAATATAAATTCTAATTTTAACCATATGTCAAAACAGGATTTGCGTATATGATGGTGTAGGAGCTGGAATACATGGGGTAAGACCGAAGGTTGATCTGTCAATACGCCTAGGAAATAACACCTCAATATTCCAAGCAGAAGTCCATGCTATCGAATTGTGAGCTAGAATGTTGCAGGATCGACAAACAACGCATAAAACGATAAAAATATTCTCGGATAGTCAAGCGGCCCTTAAAGCACTTGAAGCGAGTCATTGTACATCCAAAACAGTTTGGAACTGCCAAAGAAAGGAGCAGAGACAAGATTCGTGGGACTTGAACCAGCTTTAGGAGTAGCCCACGAAACGGCCAAGCGCGCAATTTTGGACCTGGTTGAGGAAAAAGCTAATCTCTCTTGGCTTGGACTGTCAGGCCTGTCCCATGCAAAGGCTTTCATCCCCTTCCTATGAAGAAGAGGATAACAGAAAGTCTGTTAAATATGAACAGAATTAAGCTCAAAACAGCAGTAGGCCTATACACTGGCCATTGTGGTCTAAGACATCACATGCACAGGATGGGGCTTGAAGACGAATCCGAGTGCCGTCTATGTATAGAGGATGACGAGACAGCCAGACACGTGCTATGTGAATGCCCGGCAGCTGCCAGGATCAGGTTATTTATTTTCGGTAGAGATATCCTGCTGCCCGAGGATTTGAAGGATACCTCCCCAAATGCAATGATAAGACTCATTGAGGATTTAGAGTTGCTTGGGGAAGTGTAAACATAGGTGTGAGCCACAATAGACCACAGAGTCGCAGTGGAGGGTCGGTTTGATCCACCCACTTTTAACCTAACCTAACCAAATGGTGGTTGTCTAGATATATTTTGGATTTAAATGCATATTATGGTTTTATTTGCCGATTTAAAAAAAACTGTATCATGTTAGGTGCTGTCATATTACTCACAAAAAATCTTTTTGGTGAAAATGAAAAAAATTGACTATTTCTGAAAAAAATTAAGTGGCATTTAAATAGGTATAAAAGGTGTTTAGTGAATAAGAGAGGGAAAATATTTTTCCAAGCTTCTTGGACGTAATTAATCGTTTTTGCTAAATTAAGGCACTTGTAAAATAAGGACTAAATGAAATAGTTTTGCATGTTAGAATAACATAGATCCAATGTGGTTGTACTTAAAAATGTCCCAACGAATCAAAATATGCAAACATGTATATGATGTCCCATTTAAAAATCAAAAGTTAGGAGCAATTCGAAAATGAAAGAAGAGATGGCAACGCTGTTATTATAAAAAAATTAAATTAAGTCATTCAACCAGCCAATCTATTTTAATATTTTGTGTAAGAAGAAAGTTTGTGGCACTTGGTATAGTAAAACTTAGGGTACTACTTACATCTGATATACTAATTCTAGGACTCATTAAAGTCAGTTCCGGGTAAATCCAAGGTTTAAAACTGGGATCTGGCTGTTGTGCTTTCCACATTTCGTACCCCTCGGCCGCTCTTTTCAGTTGCTTTACTACTTTAGGGGCGAACTTTTGAGTTATTTTGTTGACCAACCACGATGGCAGTTTGCCTTTGGGATCGGTTTGGGAAATGTAACCTAGGAAACAGCCCGTTCCACTCCTTCGAATCACGAAGCCGGTTAGGAACGATATCGCTCTGTGGAAACATGTGAAATAAGGTTTTGTTTATCACGTTTTACAAATACTTGTGTGAAGTTCGGAAAATAGAAATTTTTCAAATTCAATTTTCTCCAATATATGAATATTTTTTTCTAAAGATCACAAGGTAACATTGTTTTTTTAAATTGTGGGTGATATTTAGCCTTATACAGGGTGGAACATTTAACTGGAATAAATTAAATATCTTGAAAACTGCTTATAATTTCGAGAAACTATTTTAGGGCCGATTTATACATCTGCTTAGTTCCGTAACTAGGTATCAGTGTCAGTGAAAAAATATCATAGTCTATAATTTAAATGAAAACGTTTAGACACGTCTACAACAGTGATGTTTTTTACCTTCAGTGTTGCTTCATCATAAGCCTAATGTTAAAATTTTGATGCACCTTTTTTAAGTACATATTGTTATTTTTTAAAATGACTGAAATAATCCAAAGAAATTTTCCGATACCTCGATACCCCATCGGCCAAACTGTTAAACTAGAACGTAGGGCCCCACAAGGTTATCGGCGTCCACGTGCCAGAAATATTTTGGCGCCCTTTGAATATCCAATGTCAATAATATTTTTAAGAATAATAAATTAGTTTTTACATACATTTTTTGAATTTTAATGTTGAATGTTTGAATTTTAATGTTCGCTTTATTTTTTTACAGTTTACAAATTTTTATGTAACATACAGGGTGTTTAAGTTTTACAACAAATTATCATTTATTTCGTAATTCCTAAATAGTAAGAGTTATTTGATTAAGATTTGGCACAACCCCATAGGTATTTAAAGGATATATTTTTACAGTATTCAGCAATTTTCACTTCAATCATGGTGTGGGTAACCATTCCTGACTTTCTTATTAAAAAAATAGTACGCTACTCATTTAAAAAAAAACTACCTACTAGCGTTATCGTTTAAGGTAAGTAGAACTACACAAAAAATGCCTTTTAGTATTTTGTGATGCAAGCCTGTGGCCTCTTTGGTCCAGTTTTAGCTGGAGTTAGAATTACTCAAAACTGTACAAAAGTGATTCCTTGGATCAAGAATTTTTTTTTAATAAATATCTGTGCGCAGATGCCCTATTTTTGAGATATAGGGTGTTAAAATTAGATTTTTTTTGAATTTCTCATCCTGTATCTCAGAAATAGAGCATTTGCGGACATATATTTAATAAAACTTTTTTCTTGAAGTGGTCCAAAGAATCACTTACACATAAAATATGTTTGGAATGTTCCAGTGACTTTAAAAAAATAAAAATATATGGGGTGTTGCAAAAAAATATATGGCGTCATAGTTCTTATACAGATGACGGCACGATCAAATCGTTATTACCAAAAGTTCCGGAGAGGAATAAATCAAATTGACAGATAAAGCAGTTTTTCGAAATTACCAACATTTTTCGTGAGATTTAATTTATTCCAAATAAATGTCTAACCCTGTATAGTTTTTTCTATTATTATATGTGCATTATTCAAATTAACTCCTTTATAAATAGCACTTGGCCTTTACATCTTTCGTTTTGCATATTTCAGAACTTTGGCAAATTGGATGTCTTAAACAATTGGTTGTTGGTTCTGTTTTACGATATTAAAGTTAAATTTCATTGTTTTTTATACCAAAAATTTCATTTAGGGCTAAATATCAGCCCGATATTTAATCAAAGCCAACAAGTGATACATCATTTCGAAAATAATTTGAAGATTGATGATGGTTCATATATACTTTTGATCAAAACTCATATTTTTCAAGACACACAGTGACAAAGTTTTATTTTTTAAATTCATATTTTATATTTTTAAAAATAAATTAATGAAAATTGGTACACATATTACATTTTAAAGGATTGACGAATAAAAAAGTTTTTCGAAATTATCAACATTTTTGAAGATATTTAATTTATTCCAGATAAATTTCCCACCCTATTCTTTCTATTATTATGTATTATTGTAATTAACTTGCCTTTACATATTTCGTTTTGCAGATTTTAGAATTTTGCCAAATTGGCTGTCTTAAAGAAGTGAATACAATAAAATACGACTTTTTTGACATTTTTTGTTTGTTTTGTTTTACAATATTAAAGTTAAGTTTTATTATTTTTTATACCAAACATTTAGTGCTAAATATCAACCCGGTATTTTGTATTTTTGTATCAAAGCCAACTTCATATGAAAGATAATCTTATTGAGAATGGTACGATCAGCAAATATACAAGGTCCTATTTAAAAGGACTGAATAAAATGTACTATTGTACTAATAATTTTTTTAGTAGTCAATTTATTCTAAACGGCGGCCGCAAAATCTTGCACCAGTTCTGTCTGTGTCAATATTTTTTATACCTGTTGATTCATAAATAAATACCTAAGTAAGACTTAATTTATGTATAAAGTTTCATATATCATTTTGCCCAAAAATTTATATTTTCCAAGATACAGGGTGGCAAAGTTAATTTTTTTTTGTTTTTTTAATTTATATACACTACATTTTTAAACATAAATCAATGAAAATTGGTATACACTATCTTTTATAAAATCTATAAAACAGTATCAGCATTTGGAACAATCTACACTTAGGAAAATTTTTGTCTCTAATACTTTTTTGAAATTTTGCATTGTTAAAGAGTTATTTAGAAAAATACTCTTACTGGCATATGAAATATCAATACATTAACATTTACTTATGAATTAAATCTAACATTATTTTTTATTAAAACGTTATCTTTGACGGCATTCTGAAAACAAATCCTATGATGGGATTGTAAAATAAAATGAATAATATAGGGCAACAACATATACAGAGTGCAATTAGAAATTTAAAAAATAGTACCACTTCTGGATAAATTGGTAGTAGCGGGAATTTGACATTCATGTCAATAAGATCGCAATACTTTTGAATAATTCAAAGTATTCATTCAAAAAATGGGAAGCTGATATATTAGGTTTGTTCCAATTGAGACATTTGTATGGTTCTAGAATGGTTACTGAAATCCGCGGAATCAGTGTTGTGGGCATGCTTTGGCTCGCACAATTATTTATTATATGACAGAGATAACAATTTTTAATAAATTAAAATAGTTTAAAATAAAATCTTAATAAACCCTATACCACACTATTAAACACTACATTGATTAGTGAAATTCTGAAAGGTTTCAACTTCAACACGTTAATAAGCAGAGATAAATATATGGGTGGGTTAATAACAAGCCAAAGTGGAAAAATCAATAATCAGCTGATATATAATTCTCAATGCGACGATCAGTCTGTACAGTTCTTGCTTTCAGTCTGGTATCGAAATTACTATTCCTAAACCTGTTCACTAACGATTAAAAATCTGGTTGGAACAAAAAGCGGATCGTTTACTAAACCATCAGCTGTCAGTTGGAACGCACTTTTTCTCTTGCGCAGAAGTGTAACCGTACCATAAACGGTTTTTCGACGTGTTGGAACGATCCTAATGGCAATTCGTTACAAGCATCCAGAATGTATGCTGAAATGTATTCTCAATGGATGGCACCTCATCATACATCGTTTGCACGCCTTCCTCAGCGACTACGGGAAACTGGAACTTTTGAAAAAAAAAGGAAGAATTACGAGCGATTACAATCGTCAATACGATATTAGAACTCCAGCATTGGAATAATTGACGAATAACCGGACACCAGTACTAGAAAAATTGTTTGGCAGTTAAAAATCAATTATGTGACTGTGTGGGCTATTTTGAAGGATCAGTTATTATATACAAAGCGTTCAGGCTCTATTACTACATGACTTCCCTAAACGCCTCGAATTTTCTCGTTTGATTTTCGAAATAATTCAGTAAAATCCCGAATTTTTGGCTCAGATCTCGTATACGGACGAAGCTAGCTTTTCTAGAGAGGCCATCATTAACTACCACAATAACTATATATGGGCAGAAGAAAATCCACATGCCTTTACTGAAGCTTATGACCAACAGTTTTCTTTGAATGTATGGGTTGGAATCCTAAGAGATCACTTAATTGCCCCATATTTTTTACCACAAAGATTAAATAGAGAAAAATACACTTATTTTCTTGGATAAGTACTTCCAGCCCATTTCAGTTTATTAGCAAGCCGTTATTTAGACCAATATTATACAAATTGTTGGATAGATCAGATATTGAATTACCGATATTTTCGATATTACCATTCGAACCGAGGGTTTTTATTTTTTTAAGGGAAATCCGAACATCGGCCAAGAAAAAGTGAAGAGATCAAATTTACTCGGAAATGAATGAATGTTCCAGAAATAATTTTTGTTTTCAGATAAAGCAGTGGTGACATTATTTATTAAAAAAAAAAATCAATAAAAATCCCGTACGAACGCCACTGGTAGTAATAAAAAAAAAAGATGTACATCAGGAACTGCCTCTTGATGCGTATTAGTTGCATACCAAATTTCACCAAAATAAGTAGAATGGTTTCGCTAAAATTATAAAATTCAATTTTTTAGCTTTTATCGCCCGGTATTCAAAAGTTATGACGTTTCACATGTTCACATGAAATTTTTTTCTTAAAATGAACCCTTGAATCATCCCCGAAAGTTTTTCGTACTTATATATATGTATATATATATATATATATATATATATATATATATATATATATATATATAATATATAACAATAACTAGTGATTTTTCTCACTTGCAATCACCTTACAATTTATTACCTTACGAATCCTTTCCGAGGAGCGTAGTCTTTATGATTCACAGAGTGATTGAGAATAAGCTTTTCTTCTCCGAGATCTAACCATGACCTCTGTAATACGAAGTCTCGATTTTTTACAGGAGCAGGACATGATACTAAAAAGTAAAAATAATCAGTTAGACCCATCAGAAATAGAAGTTATTATTCTAAAATTAAAGTCAAGTTTTTATAGGTACGTGGATGATTGCATAACGATCATTCCTTCAAACAAAACAGACTATGTTCTGAACAGAAAACTTATCATAAAAATTGCAATCTACAATTGAAACGTAATAAAAATTAAACTAAACTTTTTAGACATGACCTTTTATAAAGCAGAAGATACAATTATTAAAACTGAAAAAACCTGGTTGTTTGGATACCTTAATTATCACTAGCACCATCCATTCACCAAAAAAAATCTGTCATTATAGGCTTAGCTGATCGAGCCATAAAGCTCTCTGACAACGAATACCGCCATGAAGCCATACAAAATACTAAAGATGCCTTAAAATTCAAAAACTATCTATCATTTTTAAAAAACTTTATTTAAAAAAAAAGGTCCCACAAATTCCACAATAGCCATTCTCAACCAAAAGATGATTATCATAATATGGCTAATAAAAATAAAAAGTTCATCTCTTTACCATACATAGAAAGGCTATCGGAATAAACAAAAAATACTATCCCAAAATACTACAGGTAGCGCACCAAGATACAACTTAGTAAGCAACTGCGTTACTAAATTAAAAACAAAACCACGAAAAGAAAAACAATCTAATGTAATATATGAAGTTCCCTGCAGTGACGGCAATGGTGTTTACATAGGGCAAACCAGTCAAAATATTGAAATTCGCTTAAAGGGACACAAGTATGATAAAACAAACCAAACCGCCCTCACAAAACACGAAATCAAAAAAAAACACCATTTTAATTTCGAAAACACAAAAATCTTAAAAATCGAACCACATAAAAGAAAAAGATAACTTCTCTACTCCATAAATAACAAAAAAGATATAGATCTATTGAGCCGAATCTACCACATTATTCCCAAAAAAAAAAACAGAAACAAAATTAACTTCCAATTACTGATTCATTTTAAAACCTATAATAGGATACCACTAAAATCTATATAAACATTTTACGACCGAAAATATTGAACAAAGGATTTGTCCGGACATCCAAAACAAAAATAAAACGATGTAGCGTGAATACAAGTAAATATCAATACCTGGTTTAGTGTGAGGCCAAACAAACGACATGTTAACATCTAAATTATTTGATTTAAACCTGTTCGTTATGTGTCTTTTATTTTGTATAATTTGACATTTTTGGATATTTGCACTTTATGGTGAGTTTTGAAAAACATATTTTTTACCTCTTGTAGTATTGTCTATTTTGTATTAAAAAGTTCAAACAAATTTACTCAAATTCTACGGACAGAATCCCAAGCAAATTCCGAAAAAAAATTATATATATATATATATATATATATATATATATATATATATATATATATATATATAATATTATCACCATTCATTAAAATTTGTAATAAACGAAATAACCTGACAAGGAAATTGATCTCTTGCCCCCGGATAATTTACCATTTTTATTTTTTAATATGCGCATTCTAGCACTACCCTAAGTACTTTCAGAAAATGCATCCACATAATTGGGTAATCGGATTACATACGTAAAAAAATACATAGGGAGATCTTCCTTTTTTGAAGCCATTTAAAAAAGGAAAGATAGTTTTTCAGAGATTTGTGCTGACAAAATAAAAATTGATCTCGAAAAGCCCGTTTTTACAAAATGGATGACAAAACTCTTTTATATAATCCATTTTCCTTAAAAGATGGGATGTTTATCCCTTAAAAAAATGATACTTTTAGAAATGGAAATTGAAACTTTATTGTGTTTAAACATAGGTTATTTTGATTTAAACTCGACTTTTAAATTCGTTCTGGTTAAACCCGTTTATTTAAAGCTTAAACCTAACCCTTTTAATGCGCTAAGTGGGTGTAATTACTCAGGTTTATCAACAGTTGGCACATTATATATACCTGTGTATTAATCAACATCAACATTTTCAGACTAACAGGCATAGTATCTTACGTAACCTACATTTTCTGACTTACAGGCATAGTATCCCACGTCGTTATTTGGATTTAAATATCCTATTTCCGTAGATACCATCATGTGTTCGTCCCATTCTTTCCGATAATCCGGATCATGTAATACGTCGAACATGGTATTTGCGCTTATATTTTGGAAGACTGAGTGTATTTTCACCATCTTGAAATTCGTTGATGTTGTTGTTTTCGTCCATACCTGAAAATGATACTGTATTAATAGTGCAGTCATGACACAGATTTCAGAAAAACTAATAAAATGTATATTACTTAGATGGCCTTTTAAAAGTTAAAATTCTACAAACATTCCCAAAAGTAAAAATTTTGCTCAATCCAGTCGCCTATGTTTTACTAATTTTGTTGATACCATTTTTGTACTTGGACATCTGTAAATTGTGCAGTAAAAGATCCTCAAAAAGGATCTAGTTACTTCTTTAGAGTATCTAGAAAAGTATCTAGATTCTCCAAAAAACTAGATACTTTCTTTCTTTTTTTCTGCAAGTTTCTGGGATATTGAACAAAATCCTCTGAAGCATCAACGTCACAAAGATCCATTTTTTAACATCCTAATTTCCCAAATAATAAGTTGTAATAAAACATATGAAAGAAAGTACATCATTACCACATTAAAATTTATTCGGTTTGCCTGTTTAGGGTGCTTTTCATAGTCCCCCTTTATTAGGCTGCTATGCACAAGGTATTTCATTATATTTTAACAACCACCTACAAGGTTAATTAACTATATTATAGAGGAAAAAATGTGAAAAGCTTTGGAGTTTCTTCTGAATCGACTGAATCCGTTATGAAAGAAAACAAGTGTCTATCGAAAAGCAATTAAAAACGTCAAAGTTAATTTTTTGAAATGGAACACCCTGTATATTATATATTCATCAAATGGGCTTCTACTTGGTAACTATATTACTATATATGACTATTATACCTTTATCTTTAAAGACACTCCAGAAATTTGAGAGATATTCTGCCATAAGAAGCAATGTATTCCCGTTGACCCTAGTGGTGGAACGTTTTCCGTGTCTTTCTAAAACATTCCCTCTTATGGCAAGGATTTTGTAAAATTTCTCGGGAGATTTAAAGGTATCAAATCTGGTATCTTTATGGGCATGTAATATACAGGGTGTTTCATTAAAAAAATAACTTTCACTCTACGATAGTATATTTGTTTTATTTCATAATGAATTCTGGCGGTCCAGAAGAAACCCTAAAGCTTTCATATTTAAACTTTTTCTCTATCTTTTCTAACAAACCCTGTAAGTGGATGTCAAAATATGTTTAAAAAATGTATTAATAATATATTAAAAGCAACTATCGAATTTTAAAAAATATGACACAAAATAAATTTGTTAATTTAAAAAGGGTATTGCACCTTATATTTTATAACATTTTTGAATTCTATGCAAAATTGTAGGCTTGAATTCTAGAACTTGATATACCATATGCCAATATTTAATTGTTTTAGAGATATTCACGTTTGAAAATAGACCATTTCGAACTTTGATAGACTGTGAAATCTAAATGGTTTGAAGTAAAACAAATTGCACATTCGTATTTTAAGATATTTTTAATGACGTTTCGTTTAAGTCAATATGACATTTTTTCCGATTTTTTGAAAAGCAGACGAACTTTTACTTCTGCTTAAACCAGAGGCCATAAAAATGACAATAAAAACCCAATATAGGAATGCCTAATTTCTTTCGTCCTAACAAAACAATTGAAAATAAGCATAGTGTGTTATATCAAGTTGGTCTAGAATTTTGCTCAGAATTTAAAAATGCCGTAAAATTCAGGGTTCTGCATTTAAATTAACGATTTTTGTATCAGATTTGCTTTTAACTCGGTAATAAGTTGTATTTTAGTACAAATTTGTAGTTTTTTCTTACCTCTTCAAATAACGGAGAGTCAATTCAAAGATATTTGAATCACCTTGTACAAGAATAAAATCAAATTATCAGACATTCAAAAAATATTTTAATCTATACCACTCACACGTTTGAGTTTGAAATAAATAAAACCAATAAGTGATGTAGATAAGACTAATTCTAGCTCATGAATTAAAGGTACGCTCCTTTATCACGGTGCCAACCAAAAATAGAAAAGCCAATAGGACAAACAAGACACATCTCGGTTGTTTAAGATCTATCATGAATATAATAGGTTTGCCCCCTTCTAAAATAAAAACTGCTAATAATGGCTTATTTATATAAGAAAATATCTATGTGTATTAATTTCAAAAAGACTATTTCTTATACATTTTCTTCTTTTTTAGTTGTAATTGTTTGTCATCAGTTTTTTGCTTGATCAACCCTGTAATCATTAAATTTTGATAAAACAAAAAAAAATCGTCCTGTGTGGTGAGGGATTTTTCTTTATTTCCCAACCATGATTGAAAGAAAGATCTAATAACTAGATCTTTGTAGAAGTATTTGATCAACAGGAAAAGCTATGATATGAGCTGGGATCGAACCGGGAGTTCTAGACTAGAAAACTTTTGCTAGAAATAATATTAATCTTGCAGAAATTTGCAGAACTGAGTTACGAGGGGGTTAAAATTACAAAAAGAATATGCGATAATTAATTATTATTATTTGACCTCCTTTTTGTGTCGCTATTTTTAAGATGTTATCTTAAGCTCATTTTTTTCGAGACATTGGACGTATATTACATTTTTTTGCTTCATGATTTTTTTAAACAACTCAATTTTAACAATTATTGGCAATATACCGTGAATTGTCATATAACAAGAAATCCTCCATTATAGATACATAAAACTCCAGGCAGAATTTAACCACAATGCCAAACCCGACTTATGCCGAATTATTACAGTGTATACTGTGCAATAATTTCCTTTATTATAAAATCTCGACGAGAGAGATCGATGTTTGGGAAGTATTTTTTTAAATATCTTTTTTTGGTCCATTGAACGCCCTCTGGTGGCCAAACGGTTTAACTTTTCTACAAAAACAAAAGATTGATTAATTTTTGTGCTGTCGTTAGCTAAAAATTAATTTTTTATGTTGATGGTTTTCGCCACATTTGACCTTGACGCCTTGTAGTTCTGGCGTATTTTTTTTAAGTACATCGATGCTTCGACACTCTGCCAAAAAACCGGGTCCTATCGGATAAAAACTAAATACGAATTTTTGGAAATTGAACTTAAATCTAAAACCACACTAGGTCATTATCTAAGGGGATTAGATTTTGGGTATCATGGGCGTAGATCTTCAATATTTTTAAGGGGTATAAAATCGTAAAAAAATCGTAGTTTGAGAACACACAAATCGATAATTGTCATACTGAAAACAAAAATAACATTTTTGTTTTTAGTATGATAATTATTGATGGTGTTGGTAGGTAAATACCTGACATTAAAAATTTGCTTGCTTGCAATTGGATATAGCATAGATGCATTTTTCAGTACATAGGCAGTGATTTTTTTGGCACTTCAGTATGTAGGGTGAATTGTTTTAAAATTTGCGTGCTTTCATGGTCGTATATGTTTAACATACGAAATGTAATGTTTAATACGAAATATCATTTATTATTATACAATGGCAGTAGATATATAAAGGACATTTAACCCTTTAAAAATGTTGATTTAAAAGCAGCAATTTTTTACCTATTTTTTCATAGTTAAAGTTTTATCGGTTAAGACATCGATGTAGGAGTTTTGGGTAATAAATAGGCCACATTTCGTTTTAGCACCTGTGAATTTTTCAATTTTTTTCTCCACTTGACCTTTTGAAGGTTTTAAAGTATCCATTTGTGGTTTTCGGTAATTTATTGGCGTAATTTATTTAAATTTTTTTTTCAACAATTTGTTTGAAAACAAAAAAAATTGTTGTCTCCGCAGTATCTGAAGGGCCTTACATTTTTAAATACTGGTTTCACAGTTTAATGTAAATTTTATTGAGGTAATTTAATTAAAGAATAAATTGACATCTATCAAAAAAATAATTTTGCCTTGTAATTTATTACCTTCTTATTATAATTGCATATTCTATTATCGTATTCAGCATATGGGTAAGTTCTGAAACCTGCTACCATAGCAACTCTAAATAATATAAAAACCATATAAAGTGGGATATGATGTTATGATTTAACCTTAGAGTAAAATTCCTTCTCTAAGGCTGTGCTTCCACTTTATCGTGATTCGGCGGTTAACTTGGTGCTAACCTAGTACCGATTCACCTATGTAACAAAATATCTGTAATAAACTCTTTTCAAAAGCTGGTTCGTGCTTTTAATAAATATTTTAATTTGTCTTACAAATTTCACGAAAAAAAAACCAACCAAACAAGTATAAATTATTAAAAAAACAAAAACGTGAATACCTAGAACTAAGTCATTATAGGAAAAGAAACCACAAAACATACTAAAATAAGCGACCCTTTACTTACAATGTGAGGTCCCAGTATCCCGTATATAGCAAAAAAAAATACAATCACTTCTGAATTTCCCCCATATCGAAGAAAGCATGCTTACAGCCCTTAAAAGCATTTGAGGAGATATTTACAAATGTCTAAATTCATGTCTAAATTTTTGGCAAAGATCAACCGTTTAGATGATACAGGAATAAACGTGAAATAATTGTTTAAATTTGGGACAGCCTTTATACTATATTAACATTTGTATGTATGTTTAGAATCGGTTTAGTGAGGTTTTTAATTTGATACATCACAATGAGTTATATTTTTTTAAAATTTTTTTTATGTCGGTCAAATGGTGTACTATTTCCACCATTTTAATTACCTATCTAAGAACACTCTCGAAAAATAGATTAATCTGTTAATGCCTCACTCATGAAAATCGGTCCAGGTGTTTAGCCTGTAGGTGATAACAAACAAAAGATACATGCATCCTTACTCGGGTAAAAAGCACCCACGCGAAGGTTGATCCTCAGATCTTTAAGTCCAAACTGCTAACCACTCAGCAGCGCGCCGAGAGATTGCTTCTGAGGGGGTTTAAAATTTCGACGCGTTGCCGGCGGTGCTGAGGTGTTGACTAAGGAAGACTTATTTGAGGGTTATCAATTGAAATATTCTTTCCGATTGTATCGATATAAATAGAAATACAGTATATTCGCGCTATTGCGAACACAAAAAAAAACAGCCGTGTTCACATTATCGAGACTGTTCACATCATTGGAGGTATACTTAAAAATGCAAAATATTATGTGTTGGAGAAACCTCTCTTAACTTAAACTTTAAGAAAAGAATCTACAAACATATTTATTAAGTACATTTTTACATTTTGTTGGTTAAAATAAGATATAATTTGCGTCTGAACTTTTCTAGCTGACCAATGGACGGCTACCGCTTTGTTCTGAATGTTTCATAGACTCTCTATGTCATCAACTCTCTCAATCACTTTTAGTGTTGCCAGAACCTCCGTCACAGAAAGTTTTCTAGGTTCCTCAATTTCTATCTCAGTTTCACCGTCTTCCATGTCTGAACTAACCGACATTGTTGCTTGACGATGATGCTGCTGGTATACAATCTTGTAAATCTAGATTCCATTTTCAATGTCTTATATTCACTCCAGAACTTACAAAAAACTGTTTAATTAATTTTATTAATTTATTTCTGTGCATTTGTACTAACCGGTCCAATCCCTTGGTCCAGTAACTCGCAATGGTTTCCTGGACAAAAGGTTTCGATTTTTTGGCTGATCAACATCAATTTCATTGCCTGTTTTTTTCTCTTAGTTGGACCAACATAACCGATTCACAACTGTCATTATTTGATCTTTTTTTTTTTTCAATAATCAAGTAAATGGTGGATTTGGCAATTCCGTATTTCTTAGATAAATTTGTTAACTTCATACCTTGCTGATAATCTTCTAGAATTTTTGACTTCTCATAAACAGTTAAAACCTTTTGTTTTACACAAAACACACGAACCGCAACAAATAGCAGACTAAAAATTAATAGACTGTTGTACGTGCTTTTGACGCCGCCTCGGTGATTCCCACAGTCCACTAAATTCAGAAACATTTCTTGCAGTCTTACTTCTCGATACATTCGGGGAACCCCAGAATCGGACCAATGACAAGAACGATTGCTTACAAATAGTAGTGCATTAATCATTTTTCGTGGGAAAGTGACGACCAAAAAAAACTTTTATATAGCAGAAGCTTATACGCTTCCTCAATATAATAGGATATCAAACTTAGCTACTTTACTGATAAAATGAAACAAGAAAAATTATACAAACGATTTTTGATACAGCAGGGCGGCTGGTCTTCTTTTTGATGGGCCCTAATGGGTAATGCGGCCTTGTTTACAATTAGACACAGAGCAGCAAATGAGGGTTTGAATAAATTGTTCATACTATCGAGATTAGTTGTTGTCACACTGGTGGGTATGTAATGGATTCATTCTGGCTGTTCATACTACCAAAAAATAGTACAAATTAGTTTATCATGTCCAACTTCTCTTTTTTTACTTCCCTCGTAAAAGGGAAGTATTGTAATAGTGAAAAAATCACTCACTGAGATTTTTTCAGATCTTCACGTTTTAGGGACCCTAGATGACGAAAAACATGTTTTCTCAATTCCGTCGGTCTGTCTGTCTCTTCGCGGCGTAACTAAAAAACTACTTATCAGATTGACTAAATTTTGGTCAAAAATTGAGGGTCATATGGGGATGATCTGGTAACATTTTGGTAAAAATCCAATTTGGCGAAACAAAATGGCGGCTTGATGAAATGTTAAAAAAATTATTATTAAAAAAAAACTAATCATCCAATTTATCTCAAATTTTGCAAAAACATCAAGCATTATGTTGAATCAACTGATAACATTTTGGTACGAATCCAAGATGTCGGAACAAAATGCCGGCCTAATAAAATATTTAAAAATTCAGCCTGTAAAAACTGCTTAATGGTTTAATTTCAAATTGTGCGCCTAAACTAATTGTGGTATAGGGATCAACTGTGGTGCTAATTCAAGATGGCCGAACAAAATGTCGGCCAAATAAAATGTTTGTAATAGTGAAAAAGTTACCCTCTCACTTTTACACATTTTTACGTTATAGCGTGGCTAGATGAGAAAAAAATATGATTTATCAACTCCGTCGGTCCGTCTGTCGGTCTTTCTGCCTGTCTGTCTGTCAGTTCGGGGCATAGCTTAAAGACTACTTACCCGATTGACTTCAAATTTTGGTCAAAAATTAAGGGTCATATGGGAATGGCCTGGTAAGATTTTGATAAAAATCCAATATGGCAGCTTAGTGAAATGCTAAAAAATCATTATTACAAAACTACTCATCCAATTTATTTCAAATTTTGCAAAAACATCAAGTTTTATATTGTAATCAACTGGTAACATTTTGGTACGAATCCAATTAATAAAATATATAAAAATACAGCTTGTTTGATTTCAAATTGTGTGCCATAACTAATTGTGCGGGGATCAACTAGTAAAATCGGGGTACTAATTCGATATGGCCGAACAAAATGGCGGCCAAATAAAATGTTTGTAAGCGTGAGAAAGTCACCCTCTCACTTTTACACATCTTTACGTTTTAACGTCGCTATCTGCCAAAAATATTGTTTTATCAACTCCGTCGGTTCGTCTGTTGGTCTTTCTGTCTGTCTGTCAGTTCGCGGCATAGCTTAAAGACTACTTATCCGATTTACTTTAAATTTTGGTCAAACATTAAGGGTCATATGGGGATGGCCTGGTAAGATTTTGGTTAAAATCCAATATGGCGAAACAAAATGGTGGCCTAGTGAAATGTTAAAAAAGTTATCATAAAAAAACTACTCATCCAATTTATCTGAAATTTCGCAAAAAATATCAAGTATTATGTTGGAATAAACTGGTAACATTTTGGTACGAATCCAGGATGGCGGAACAAAATGGCGGCTTAATAAAATATTTAAAAATTCAGCCTTAATAACTACTTAATGAATTGATTTCAAATTGTGTGCCATAGCTAATTGTGTTATAGGGGTCAACTAATAAAACTGTGGTACTAATTCAAGAACAAAAAGGCGGCCATTCACGGTTTAGCGCCCCTAGATGCCACAAAATACGTTTCATCAGTTCCGTCGACCCCCGTTAAGGAAAAATGTTATGAAAAAGCTACTTAACTTATTTCAAACTTTGCATAAACATCAAGCATTATGTTGGAATCAGCTGGTAAAATCTTGGTACGAATCCAAGATGGCGGAACAAAACAAAAAAAAAATAGAAACTACTTGAGATGAGGATGACCTGGTAATATTTTGGTAAAAATCCAACATGGCTGAACAATGTTAAAAAAATTATGTTAGAGTGGTATATTATTTGGAGTTAAGATCCGGTAAAAAAAAAAAGAGTTTTTTTATTGTCGACGTTTCGGAACTTAATTTGTGCATCCTCAGGACATATATAGATTCAATATCCTGCAGGAAACCCCTATTATCAGACTTTACCTACTCGGTTGGTCCTCAGATATTTCCTAGATATTAAGTTTCTAAATGGTTTTCGTTAATGTTGTTATGTTACAGTGGTGTATTGTTTGGGGTTAGGGTCCAGTAAAAAACCAAAAGTCTATTTTTAAATAGTCGACGGTTCGCAACTTTATTGTTGCATCCTCATGACACATATAACTTACTATATCCTGCATGAACCCCATATTATCAGTATTTACCTACTCCGTTGGTCCTCAGATATATCCCAGATATTATGTTTCTATGGTTTTAGTTAACGATCCTCTTGTGGTATGTTAGAGTGGTGTATTATTTGGGGTTAGAGTCCAGTAAAGAAACAAAAGACAAATAACAATAACGTTGCGAAACCACGTTTCGCAACGTTATTGTTGCATCTACAGGGCACATATATAGATTCTATATCCTGCATGAAACTCATATTATCAGTCTTTACCTACTACGTTGGTCCACAGATATTTTCCAGATATCAAATTTCTAAATGGTTTTCGTAAACGATCTTGTTTTTATGTTAGAGTGGTGTATTATTTTGGGTTAGAAGCCAGTAAAAAAAAACAAGAGTCTTTTTTAAATTGTCGACGTTTCGCAACTTTATTGTTTGCATCCTTAGGACACATATATATTCTATATCCTGCATGAAACCCATATTATCAGTATTTACCTACTTCGTTGGTTTACAGATATTTCCCACATATTAAGGTTTTAAATGGTTTTCGCTAACGATTTTCTTGTTGTTAGAGTGGTATATTATTTGGGGTTAGGAAATATCTGCAGACCGACGGAGTAGGTAAAGACTGATAATATAGGTTTCATGTAGGATATAAAATCTGTGTCCTGAGGATTCAACAAAAAAGTTGCGAAATGTCGACACTTAAAAAAAATTGTTTTATTATTACCTGGATACACCACTTTAACATAACAACAAGAGGATCGTTAACGAAAACTAGTTAGAAACTTAATATCTGGGAAGTATCTGCGAACCAGCGGAGTAGGTAAAGATTAATAATATGGCTTTCAATTTGAGATGGCGAGACAAAATGGCGGGAAAATACATTTGTTTAAAAATCAATGTAAAAAAAATCGTTCAATTGATTTTGCAGAAAAATTAGATGTGAAAATGGCATAAACTGTTACGAATTCAATATGACGTAGCAAAATGGTGGTTTGTGTCAATGTAAAAACTGCTTATTAAATTTATTTTACTATGCCTAAAAGTCAAGTGTGGCATAGGTAGAAAGAAAATGGTAAAATATTGGTAGGAATTCAATATGATGGAACAAATAAAAATGAAAAGACAGTATATGTAATATATACATACATATATACTGTGACTATATACTGAACTAAATTGAGTTACACTTCACTATTCCTAACAAATGGAAAAAATTATAATGAAGGAAGTTCCGGGTAAAGAAATGTACCGATTTTTTTTAATGGAAACCCCATATTTTTTGTCATATTTTTAAATGACGCCTAAAGTTATATATTGGTGCCGAGTTTAACTTTTCCATCTTTAACCGTTAGTTAAAGAGAGCGAGTAAGTGATTTGGTAGAATTCAAAAACGTTTTGTAACAACATATATTACACTTGTTTTAAAAGGTGTTAAAAATATAGTCCTTTCACTTGCTGGAAGCAACACAGTCGCAAATAAAATCCATTTCTCACATTCTGAATAACCTCTGGTGTAATAAATAAGTCCCCACTCTTATCTTATTTCTGCTTTTAATACTTCAATATTTTCGGGTTTTGTCTTAAAAATTTTGCTTTTCAAGCAACCCCACAGGAAAAAATTCAGTGGGGTAAGATCAGGAGATTTCCGTGGCCATTTTATTGAACCCCTTCCGCCAATCCATCTATTTGGAAATATTTAGTTCAGATAATCACAAACAGGCCTCGCATAATGATGAGGCGCCCCATCGTGTTAAAACACATATTCCATCCCAAACATTATTTTTTTTGGGCTACTGGGTATGTACTTCCCGATAACGGCAGTTTTGTGGAATAACATAGCCATGTGGGTGAAAATACGATAACGGGCTATTTCGGGTCCCTTGCTGTGTAGATCTGTTAAAACAAACTTTATTATATTTTTATTAGGCATATAGAATGCATATGGAAATGACATTATTTTATTCATTAAATTGTTTAATGTTAGTACTTAATGAGCGTAACACAAAGAATCCAGCACTTCTACCGAAACTTAAAAAAAATGCGTCAATACCTTGAAAGTGTAACGCGCGACGGTCCCTTGTCCCCAACAGAGGTTTCCAATGTTCAAAATGAAGTGAAACAATGTTAAGTGGCATATATCTGATAAATATATATTTTATATTTATCATAACAACATAAATTAATTAAAAACAAGTCATCCTTTCAAAAATGTTATATAAACTTTGAACAACGATGTTATTTTACCGTGTCCCCTGGTTTGAAACCCGGCTATACAATATTATTTCCGACATGGAATTATAGATGTCACCGCTCGCCAAGCGCCCCGCTAACTGTGGTCCTCAATTGCCAATTAGTTTTAGTCCGCGTGTTTTATGGTAAGTACCTCTGTTTACTTTTCTGTAAATTATAGTTAATTATTTTTGCTGAAATTTCATATACTATGTTTTTATGTAGTAATAACGGTCCCCGTACATATATTGATCATTTCATTATTAATAAGTGATTTATTTCTACTAAAAAGTCAACAATTTGTAGCAGTACATAACCTAAAATTTTTGAAGTCCATGGTGTATTCGTTTATTTTATAATTCGGATTTAGATAAAAAACGTAACGTCGGTCCCTGTAACGACGGTCCCATAAAACAGGGACCGTGGTTACTTTCTGTGGGACCGTCGTTACATATAGTTTAAATTAAATGTGTCAATTATTATTCAGGTATGAAACAATGCTAAAAGGGATTTAGAATTCCTAAAGATGTGGAAAATTAAATTGAATGAAGGGAAGGAGGGCGAAACAAGCCAATTAAAGCAAAAAAGAAACAAACCTAAAAAGAAGACGCCTGCGGAAATAAAAGAATATGAAAGAGAAAAAAAACGACGCCAGAGAGCCAAAATGACCGAGGAACAAAAACAGATAAAGAGACAAAATGATAATGACTACAACAAAAATAGACGAAAGAAAATTTACGATATGAGTGAGCGAGAACAGCGAAAAATGAGAAGACAGGGCCGGGAGAGGGTAAGAAGATTCAGACAGAAATTAAATCTTCGTGAAATTGAAGAGAACCTTTTGCAGCAAACTACTCCTCCTCAATCCGATTTAGAGGGCAATTCTGCAAGAGAGGATCGGTTAACAGAATCTAGGCGATTAAGCGGCAGAAAAAAAAAGAACAGAAACAGAACTAAGGCGTACAGAGATTTAAAGGTATTGAAGTTAAAACTTCAGGCAGCGGAACGCCGAGTTCAACGCTATAAAAAAAGGCTTCATAGAATTAAGAAAGACAAAACACCTTCTCCAAATACTGAAATTCGCAAATTAACAGAAAATGCAAAAATACCAACGCCCGTAAAAAAACATCTTATTTTTACAAACGAGTTGGTGAAACATCTCAAAACAAAAAAGAGAGCCATTATGCCTAAAAAGGAACAATATACTAATTTTTCCAGTATGATTGCTTCAAAAAAATTTAAGAAATTAAGAGTCATTAAACAAGCGTCAGGATTAATTTCGTACAAAATGTTTCAAAAAGTAACAAATGTAAAAAACGAAGGAATGACTTTTAGAAAAACACGTCGTGACTTAATTTCGAATAAATTTGCCACTTTAGTTAAAGACTTCCTAGAAGAAGAAACCAACAGTCGCATGTGTCCTGGTAAAAAAGATTTTGTAACGTTTAAGAAAAAAACAGTACAAAAACGTATATTGCTTGATTCTTTAAAAAATCTTCATGCAAAATTTAACTTAACAAGTGAAAAAAAGATTTCCTATAGCTTATTTTTAAAATGCAGACCATTTTATATTGTACCACCAAAATTGTCCGACCGAAAAACCTGTGCTTGTATCAAACACGCCAATATAACTTTTATGATAAATAAGCTACATTATTATAGTGCTATACATTTTTCTTCCCTAAACGATCTAATCGGTTCTACCGTGTGCTCCCTGCAAAACAAAGATTGCATGTATGACATTTGCAAACATTGCCGATCAAAAAAAATTACCTACTGCTTGACCGAAGAAATGAAGGACAGCTTCATAAAATATTACCAGTGGGTAACCGAAAAGGAAAAAAGGATTATCAAAGAAAAAAAAAGTCGAAGTTAGAGTTACGTCAAAAAAAGAATTAAAAATACCAATCACAGAACTAATCCACAAAGTTGAAGAAAATTTACCCGAAATTAAGAAACACATTTTTAATATTTACCATCAACACTCTACTATTAAAAAATTAAAGGAGAATATGCGTCCCAATGTTATTATTATAAACATCGATTTTTCTGAGAACTATGTCCTAAAGTATAGTGGGGAAGAAGTGCAGGCTACACATTTTGGTGCCTCACAAAAACAGATTTCATTGCATACTGGCGTATATTATATTAAACCAGCAGGAGCAAGTAATTCAAGACCTTATTCGTTCTGCACTGTTTCAAAAAATCTGGATCACGGGGCACACGCTATTTGGACCCATCTATATCCAGTTTTATAAGACATCCACGAGAAATTTCCTGACATCGATATTTTTCATTTTCAATCAGACGGACCAACGTCCCAATATAAAAATAAATTTAATTTGTATCTCCTCTTAAGCTATTTGCCTCAAGTTATCAAGAATATTAAAAAAGTGTCTTGGAATTACTCAGTTGCTGGCCATGGAAAAGGACCTGCCGATGGAGTAGGAGGGACACTAAAACGTACCGCAGATAAGTTGGTATCTCAAGGAAATGACATTATTTCAGGCACTGATTTTGTACTCAAACTAACTGATAGTTGCAAAAAAATTAAACTATTTGAGATATCAGATGATGAAATTTCCCGTACAAAATCCCTAATACCACAAGTTATACCACCTATTAAACGTATTACTTCTCTGCATCAAGTTTCATGGGCAGTTGAAAATCCTGGTTCCCTTAGTCTTAGACTGCTTAGCTGCTTTACCTGTGACTTAAATTCTACTTGTTCGCACTATGGAGAAGGAGAGATGAAATTATTACGTATCCTTTTACTTATTAATTTAATAATCTGTTATGAACTTAAACATAAATACATGTCATTCATGAATTTGCCTTAACTACTTAATAGCATCAACGAATTCATTGAATACAAATATTGCAAATGTTCAAACCTGCATTGAAATTGGAAACTTCGTTGCTGTCGCTTGGGAAGATAATTGGTACCCTGGTAATAATCACTCCGATAATTTTTAACGATTGATATTTATAAGTAATTTTTTGCAGGACTAGTTGAAGATAAAGATACCAGTAATGGAAATTTAACCATAAATTTTTTAACCCGAAACCGAAATTATTTTATCTGGCCTACAAAAGAAGATCGCCAAATAGTCAACGAAAATAGTATTATGTGTAAATGTACCATTTATCCACATTCCACAAGGAATTTTTTAGTTAAAGAGCATTTCAAATTCAAATTCAAATTCAAAAAAAGTTTTATTAACAAAACAAACAAAGCATAATTTTTATAAAACAAGTAACAAAAAATATCTTGTTTATTTCGCTAATAAGGACTACATCTCGATTGTAGAAACCGTTACCAACTTGCACATTGATTAACCATGTGCAAGTGCGATGCAGCCCTTGAACTATAAACTTATCTAGCCCAAAATCAACATAAAAATTAAACAAAAAAATAATTTAAAGTAAGATCTAAGGAATGCGCATACTAGGGGACAGAAGCGGCGGTGACGGGGAGAGCGGCAACCGGAAAGCGGAGGTCGGGTGCCCAAGCCAAATCAACAACGGCACATAAGGCCCGGAACGGCAAATAACAAACTACATATTGAACAGAAAGAAAAAAAACAAAGAAAATCAACAGGTGTAGGTAAAAACAATGACTGAAAACGATATATGTAAAAGTATTAGATTGTAGCTTGTTGATTTCGTAATAACAGTGTTTTTGTAAATGTTTTAAATGTTTTAAGTGGATATGATTTAACTTCATTACTTAACGTATTCCACAGACTTACACCTACATAAGAGAATGACTTTTGGAAGTTAGTAGTTCTGTGAGGAGGTATTTTAAATAATTGGCTACGGGTGTTATGTTGGTGCACCAAAGGAACGAATAGTTTTTTCAAATAAGCCGGATGACCCGTTTTTATAATTCTGTAGATGAAGGAGTACATATGGTGTTTTCTTCGATTTTTCATGTTCAGTAAATTATGGTTGTTTAAGTGTGGGGTTATATGCTCTCTGTAATGAATATCATAAGCAAATCTCATACAAGAATTTTGGACTTTTTGAATTCTATGCTGAATGCTTACACTTAAAGAGTCCCCATAAACAGTATCGCAGTAATCAAAAAGTGATAATATTAAGCTATCGCAAAGAAAATATTTTGTTTTTTGGGGCATGGATCTAGCTATTTTGTATAACTGCTTTAAACGTATATAAGATGCCTTGATTTTATTTTGAATATGGGGTAGGAATGACAATGAGCAATCAAAAACAACACCTAAGTTTTTGGCTTCTTTCACGTTAGGTATTAAATTGCCGTCTATCTCCGCTTGAATGGTATTAATTTCTCTACCCGAGTTAAAGACTATAATTTTTGATTTAGATGTATTTAGTTTTAGGTTGTATTCGTGTGCAAATTTGTGAATGTTCATTAGGTCATACTTTAAACGTTCTTCCGACAGAGATAGAGTATCTTTTGCAAAAGATAGGAACAGCTGAGAGTCATCTGCGTACTGACGTAGTGTAGAGTAACTCGTGCAGCTATTCATGTCCGCGACATATATTGAAAACAGAAGAGGAGAAACTATTGAGCCTTGCGGTACACCCTGTCTGATGGGGATGAAGCGTGATTTTTCGGCTGAAGAATTATTATTGATTGAAACACAACAATATCTGTCATTTAGGTAATTTTTAAAGAAACGCACTGCTGATTCTGAAAACCCGAAATAATTTAGCTTAGAAAGTAGCATGTCGTGATCTACCGTGTCGAATGCTTTGCTGAAATCCAGCAATGCTAGGCAGGTGGATACTTTTTGGTCCTCATGTTCTCGAATACTATTAGTGATGTTTACTAAACAAGTAGTGGTACTAAAGTGTTTCCTAAAACCCGACTGACAATCCGGAATAACATTGAACTTATTTACGAAGTTGGTAACTTGATTGAAAATATGTTTTTCTAATATTTTTGACACAGTGGGTATTATGCTTATAGGCCTAAGATCTTTTAATTCTTTCGGATTAGATATTTTTGCTAAAGGCTTCACGATTGCCTGTTTCCAAATCGTATATTGTATTGTAATTGTATATTCAAAATGTTTACGATGCAAATGAATATTAAATACTAATGATATATATCTTTAAATAAATTAACGTTAAAATACAATTTTGACTTTTGTTCTCTTGGTTAGTAATGACGGTCCCCGAATTCGTAACAACGGTCCCTTTCAAAATGTAACGACGGTCCCATACATTTTTGTAATTCCTTTTTTAATTAAAAGTGTGCGCGGACACATGCTTTATTCATGTAGGTAAGTGAAAAACTTAAGGCTTTTGAAAGAAAAACCGAAAAATTTTAACTTTTTTTTTTTAAATAAAAAAGCCAAAATAGCCGGTTATCGTATTTTCACCCATGTAACGTAAACGCAGCTTCATCAGAAAATAATATGTTTTCCGAATTGACGACATTTCTATTAATTAAATCCATAATTTCCTTACAAAACTGCAGTCTTCTACCTGGATCATCTACCAATTCCTGTACAAGCTGTATTTTGTAATGGGTATCATTTTTTACTGCTAGCTGCCTTGTGGCAATGAACGGATTCTCTTCAATTGTTACCAGTACATTATTGCCCAGTGCAAATTGCCTTTTAGTAGCTGTAGATCTCGCATGTCCATTTTCTCGAATATTTTTCTTAATTTTACTTATTATACTTTGACTTATTTGGGGCAACTCTAGATGTTGTTCTCTAAAATATCTAACCACTTCCTGTTCAGTTCTAGATTTATCTCCGCATTCGACCATTAATATTTTTATATTTCTGTGAAATTAAGCCTGATTTTGTACAAAATTATGAATTGCGGTAATGTCAGTATAGGATTGTCAACTTTTTACACAGGAAATAGAGTATTTTAAAGTCGGAGAACTAAAACAAACAGTATTTTAGAAAAGTAAACAGTATTTTATCTTTTGAACGAAAATGACGAAAACAAATGACTACAAAAAGGTTATGTTAATGTTTGTCACTCGACAAATGACTGACTGACTCGTACGTTTATCGTCCTTAAACTGCTGTGACTATATGGACGACTTGATGGTATCTTTTGTGTGAATGGCAACAAGTGTCCACAGTAAAGTGGCCCAGGGACAGCTCTTACCCTTTTTGGCTGAGGCTAAAAGGATTCACTGAAATAAGTATATATTGTCAAACTTTTAATCCTCAAGAAATTGCAAATGTTCTCAGTTACAAGATTAGGGTGGCTAGGCAAGACTGATTAACTCGACCAGTTTTAATATCTCGTTGTAGGGAATTTTATAAGAGAGAGGAGGCATGAAGATGTAGGGGACATTCGAAAAGGATGAGGTAGTGAACTTGACTATAGCAATCTGGGCTATCGACAATCCTGAGTCTATGGAGATGAGTCGGTAGAGCGTAGTGATCGCTTCTGATTCTGCAAATAGTAACAATTTCCTTCCTTTGCAGGTGTTTTGTTGCTGTAATCCAGGGTTTGATATACGGTGTTTGTGCAATTTCTCCGTAGAGTCATCCCTTGGTGAGAGAGATCTGTTTCCATCTCCGCTTTAACTTTACAAAGAAAACGTTATTTGTATGAAAGGATAAATTCTTTGTAATCCATTTTAATATTCGTAATAGTTTTGAGAAGTTTCCTCAAATTGACCAATTTATCTGCTTTTTCGTTTCCTACTATTCCCGTGTAGCTTGGAATCGAAGCCAAAAATATCTTAAAGCACATGTTTCTCATTTCATCCATTTTTGTCTTGGTTGCGATTGCAATGTGATCATCGGTGGGCTTAAAACTGCTACTAATCTTGTCCAGTGCACTCCGACTGTCTGAAATATTACCATATTGGTGAATCTAAAATGCTTTATTAGTTCAAGAGCAGTAAAGATGGCATAAATATCAGTAGAGCAGATTGAGAAAAATTCTGGGAGTCTATTTGAAAAATAAAACCGGGGCCCCATGTGCCAATTCCCACTGTTCAGTCATCTCCCTTGGATCTATCTGTAAAGACGAAGGCTTTGTTTTGAAATCCTGTCCTGGATTCATATAAAAAGGAAACTGAATGTCAGCATTCGACGAATGTCTCGGAGAGGAAGATTTCCGCTATATTTCTTTAGTTTTTTTTTGCAAGCTATTTGACACTGACAGTTTCGTTCTGAAATGAAATTTGTACGTTTACTTTTTATACATGTTTTATGGCTCCGGATGCCAGCGATCATAAAAACAGTAATTTGCATTTTTAATAGAATAGTAAACAGTATTAAAAACCGAAATGAAGTATAATACTATTTTTAACAGTATGGTTGGCAACTCTATGTCAGTATGACCTAAGTCCATGTTTAAAGACAGGTACTAATTTCTACAATCAAACGTACCTGATACATTCTTTACGTAACCAAAAAAAGTAAAGGATTTTTTTGTCCTAAAGATTTTTATTCAGAATGTGAGAAATGGATATTACTTACGACTAGGTTGCTGCTAGCAAATGAACGGACAACATTTTCAACACCTTTTAAAACAAGTATAATACATTTTATTAAAGATGTGTTCCAATTTTTGCATCTTTTACTCGATTTGTATAATAACGGTTAAAGATGGAAAAGTAAAACTCAGCACCAATATAGAACTTTAGGCGTTCTTTAAAGATATAACAAAAAATACTAGGTTTTCATAAAAAAAAAAGAAGTTGGCCATGATAACTATTTTTGTGGCTAACCCTGTGATACACGTACTTTAGTTCATAAAATGCGCAGCAAGGAAAATATAGTTCACGTGTCCGAGCGAATTTTGTAAAAATCTACCTAAGTACAATAAAGAATTTATTCCATGATAGATGTTCACACTTTATAAAGAATTTAAAAAATGTTGGCAATATTTTCTCTAATTTGATGACTCATAGTATGCTTGAATAAATTAGATTCACTTGAAAAAAATCATATTTTTGCGTCATTGTTTATGTAACAGATAAAATAAATAAATTGGTTAAATTTATTTTTGTAATCTCAAGGATGAAATTATTCAACTGCAAATAAATTGCAAGCCCGTTCGATATGGTAAGCTTGAATTAGTATTAAAAACAATAATAGTGTTTAAAACTTTTGCAGCTATCCATTGACGTATTTAGGGGGGCAAAAGGGGCAAATGGCTCCCCCGAGAGCTGATAACCGAAGTGAAACTAAATATTATTTTATAGTACATTACCACGAGATTATAGGTAGTGAGAATCCACTTTTTTAAACCAAGGACTAAATATGCCACTGCAGCTATCAATTTAATAACATAAAATATTGCAAATGGTTTAACAGTACCCAAAATCAGAGAAATACGCGTTAAAAGTAAATTAATAATAACACAATAATATTGATAATTTCGATTTACATTCCATTAATTAAGCATTTTTTGTTTCATTGAAGAATGAATTAAGACATTCATAATGCCATAGTTACATAGTATGCAAGGAATTTGATTTAAAATACTAAGTTTTGGCAATATCTGCGTGTAGAGTAGATCAGTGAAGATAGGAAACTGCATTAAAAAACTTTAAAAAAATAATGTACAGGGTGTCCCATTTTCGATACTTTTGAAGGGTATCTCAGTTATTATTGAAGATAGAAGGAGGCTGTTTTAGCGGCACAGTGCTAATTTTTCGTGAAACAAAAGATGACGTAAGCAAAATTTGCATGCTCTTCGTTTCTTAAATACACTGGGTTTTTTACGTAGAGTGCAATGGCGTAATTAGTTTTTTCAAGGGGAGCGAATATTGATTTACAGACCAAACTTTTATTTTTTTTAATGGGACACTCTGTATATTTTCGAGCAGTTAAAGTATACCATTTCTCGCTTTTCAAAAAAATATATAACATTTATATTTATTTTGCAATTAGAATTACTAACAAAATAATAACAATTTTACAAGTTAGCTGTGCTTGTAGGTACGCGATGGAAAACAAAAGCTTTTAATGACAACTATTACTGCCTTCATTGTTAACTCATGTCGGAATCTGACTGTTGTAGAGTGCTTTGACATATTTTATTGTTTAAATAATGGCTAATATCAGAATCTATGAAAATTACCAAAAAAATGTTATGTTAGTTTGTTTTAATCAATGTAATTATATTTAAATAGGTGAGTCCTAAGTTGTTAGTTACTAATTTGCAGTTTAGTCGCAAAACCATCTCAAAATTTTCGTTAATTTAAATCAAATTCTAAAGGCCTCAATTTTGAGAAATGCGTCTAGATCATCATGAAGTGATCTTACAACTAAATAATAAAGTTACCAAATATTTACTTAAATAAAAATTTGCCATTTCCGATGCTTATTAGCTTTTTTCTAACAGCTGATTCTAAAAAGTGAGTAGAAAACTTAAAATATAGTATTCAACGTTTACTTTTCAGATACCTGGATATTTAATAGTATCCTGTTGCATATTTTTATTGTAATTTAAATTGTTACAGAGTATAAGCAAGTACTTTTTATTTTACATTATATTTCTAGACACTCAACAGCTTCAACTGGTTATCACAAGTTCATCGACAAAATTTTTAAAGATATTTTATGTTTGGAGTTTAGAGTGGATAAAAACTATGCCAAGCTATTTTTTCGAAAAAAAAGGTTTATAATATTTACCTTAGTTTCATCACAATTACTATCATATTCCAACTTCCAACCTTCGTGTGAATCTACCAACCATTTTAGCGTGCAAAAATCGCTGTCTTCCGCGATTTTGACCACTCCAACGTCCATCGTATTCTGTAAAAAAAGTTTCTACCATGAGAAAATTGTACTACATATAAAAAAGTACGTCTTACTCATCAGCCATAAGTGCATAAGATTATGTATGGTCTAGAAAAGAACTGATGTATTCAAAAATGTTTTGGTGTTGTATTTTTATTTATTACGCTGCTCGCTGTAGGTGTTTTTCTAATTTTATTCCACTTATTTTAATAAATTTATTTACTATACTCAAGGGATTGTGCCGTGCCTTATAATCACGTGGCTTATAAAAATAATCGATTTTCAAAATAATTGATCGGATGTTTTGTCAAAGATTTCCTTAGGTGTGCCACTGACAAAAATAATATCTAATGTGTATAATAATACCCTTTTATCTGTGTCGAATACATACCTACTTTCAATAAAACAGGTAGAAAAAAAGGTAAAAAGAAGGTAGGAATATCAAGAAAATAATTTTTTAAAGAATTTTGAACGCCTTTATCACAAACGTTACTGAAAACACTAAAACAAGTATGGTATGGAGACGAATGTGCTGGGACAATATAAATAAGAGTGGTGATAAGAATAGTTATAGCCAAAAAGTGAAGCATCTGTAAAATATGTTACCGGAATTGTCTGCACATGCGCAAACTCTGCTGTCAGAAGTTAATTTTTATCCACAAATTTAGACGACTGTTACAAATTAAGGTTTGAAAAGAGATATTATTCATAACAGTTCATATCTCGAATTCGGAAATTTACAACTTATATTCGTTAGCCATCAATATTTATAACAAAACGTTATATAGCTTATTATTATTACATAAACTTCAACTGTTTCAAAAAGACATGCAAAATTCGGCAACAATGTTACAATCTTAGAAGATATATTAAAAAAATAGACTTACACTAAAAAATTCGGGGACTTATACAAAAATTCCCTAAATTTATAATTTAGGTGAGTAGTCATTATCCTTACATACTTATTTGGTATTAAACATACTTACATACTTATTTGGTATTGAACATTGGGAATATCTTTATGTTTTTAACTTCTTCAAAAAATGCCAGATTTATTAAAGACATATCCCGTTCTTTGAGAATATATTGGTAATGGACAAAACAGCAACATCCATTAAGAAAGCTGCTACTTTAAAACGTTCCATTTTCTATCTTGTCGCCTTGTCCGTGGATTTTTCGTCAATAAACAATTTGATTGGTGAACGAGTTTTAATGTTACTCCTAAATCATCTTAATTGCAGCCATTACCATTTCATTAGCTTTAATTAAGTCAAGCCTTTCAATTTGAAGATACCTCGATAGTCCACGGGGGTTTGCTGCTGCTTTTAAATGTGGGATTCGCCAAGGGCATTTACCCATACACTAGTGTTTTGGAGAATCCAGATATTCGGACATTTGCCCCTGGATAATCCAGGTTTATTTTTCAATCAGATCCTATCTGTCTATCACTTCCAAGCTAAATTTCTTCTAAGTTTTATTTCATGTCACTTTCCCAACTTTTCATTACTGTAAAGAAGAGTGTTAGTAAGACCAGCACAACAAAGGTTAAGACTTTTCTCGCTCCCGGGCATGGAGGAGCATTACACAGTTTGAGGATTGCCTCGGTTTGGATAGGGATGTGATATTTTAGACGATATTGATTAATTTGTTTATTATTATATTTTATAAATCATTATTATATATTTTTAAATTTAGGACGAATATGTTTAAGAAATCATAACCTAATCTTATTTAGCGTTAGAAATCTCATGACAATAGATATAATTTTTTCATTTAAATTTGATAAAATGCTCTTTAATGGAAAAGGAGTTATCTGGCCTGAATCCTGAATTTTTTTATATAAGTCTGCCACCATTATGGGACAATTAAACATTTTGTGATCTAAATCCGCAATGTCAGTAGTACATTCACACAAGGGGTTTTCTAAGATGCCTATTCTGTGCAAGTGATATGGATATAGGCAATGACCTGTTCTCATTCGTATAATGGTTGTAATATGTCTTCTATCTTTGTATGTTATGCCCTTATACCAAGGGTCAAAAGACAACTCTTCCTGGAGTGAGGCAAACCAGCCACCCGCCTCTTTAGTTGAGTCTTTCCAATAGTGTTTCCATTCCTCATAAATATTACATTTTATAATTGGGATATATTCCTTTTTATCAACAATGATATTTGCTGGAATATTCAGGCATCTACCGATATTTGCCAATTTATCTACTGTTTCGTTACCCTTTCTCCCTGAGTGATCAGGGATCCAAGAAAGTTTAATTACAAAATTATTTTTATTTGCATACAAAATTATTTGCTTAGTGTAGAACGTGACGTGGTCCAATTCCGAAGAGATTTTAGTAACATTAAGTTTTTGAATAGCGCTCAAGGAATCAGTAAAGATTACTACTTTTCTGATATATCTTTCTCCAAGCAAATGACTATTGCTCTATTTATAGCAATTAGCTCCGCTGTACAGATTTCAAATTCGTTGTGAAGTCGTTCAGAAAATTTGATATTATGTGATGAGCAATATACGCCATATCCAAATCACTTAGGAGAGGTCTCCTTTGACGCATCTGTAAAAAACCAGGTGAAATCCTCATTTTGTCATATGCTCTCGTCAAAAATTTTTTAGCGACACCCCCAGATATTTAGTTTCTTTTGACCCATAGAATTATAGAGTTATCGTATGAACACGTAAAGTAAATTATCCATTACTTTAAGTGTTCTACCGGGTCTGAAAAGGATGACTTTAGATTTCTGTGCAGAAAGAGCAAAATTGTGACTACGTAGCCACTGATGGATTATTCCGAAGGTCGAGTCGATTTTTTCTTTAAGAAGCGGGATGTTCTTACCAGTTGCTAGAATTGCTAAATCATCTGCGTATTGTAATAAAGTTATGTGTTGAGGAATAATGTAATGTAATTCCCTAATATGTATATTAATAAAAGGGACTGAGAGGGGATCCTTGTAATACCCCTATCCGAGTTTACAGGTCCATGTTCCATATATTGTTTATCTCTGACATATAGCTTTTTGTTTGTAATAAGTTCATAATTTAGTTTTCCGACCAAGCTATCGGACTGTGTGTCTCGAAAATTTCACTGATCCGAAAAATTTAGAGGTATTTATAATCTATACTAATCTAACCTTTGGTTAAAACAATCCCTTCTTTTGAATATTTAAAAAAATGGCGGGTGAGTTTAAAAACATACTTAGACATATCTTTTCTCGACTAATATAAAAATCTTCCACCTGATCTTGGATAGGTAATAAACTTTATGGGGCATACGGTGGGGGAGTCCGAAAGGTCTCGCCGTCCGAATATTAACCAAGATGTACACATGGATGTATTAGAAATTCAAAATGAGAATAAACAAAATAGTAAAAAAGTAAATAAAATTAGAAAAAGTAACAAATATATAAAGGGTAGCATAGGCCCATATACAGTCGTCGTCCAAAATAAGGATCGTAATATTGGTAATTTCCATCCTATGGCCATTTCTTAAATGGATAAGAAGGGATTCCTGCTGTCTTAAGCTTCTGATATAAGAGGTGAATATTAACATTGTCATAAACCGATACAATATCCACAAATACTACTATTGTTGGTTCTCCCTTTGAGAAGCCCAACTGAATTTGAGCTGTCATGTAACTCAGACAGTCCAAGCATCCTAATCCCGATCTAAATCCGTATTGAGATTATTGTTTTAAAGTTTTCAAGGATTTTCACTATTACACTCTTTACTAAAATGCGGGTCTAGTTAATAGGTGTTTAAATTTGAGAGAATTTCGCGGGCTACATTTGTTTGTGGAAGAGATGAAAAGATTTGAGAAGTGTTTGAAAATTTTTTGATGGTTGACCACACTTTCTTTAAGGGGGTCATTCTATTTAAAGAAGAACAAAACTTTTGAAAACTAGTTCTCTTTTTACCATTAAATAATTTCCTAGTTTCAGCTACAACTCTTTTGGTCTCTATAAAGTAATCTACAGAAGTGTTATATTTCAAATTAGATATGTACGACCTTCAGCGTGCTAGGGCATTCCAACATTCTTCATCCCACCAAGGGACTGATGGTTTATATTATTTAGGTTTAAAATAATTATTGGATGGTGATTGTGTTGCAGTAGTAATAAGGATGTCTTGAAAACTTTTATAACTAATATTTCCTGTCTTCGCAGGGAGTGGCAACAGTATTTTTTCATGAACTGATTTCCAGTAAATTTTTTAGAAGAAATTTTATTTAGATTGGAGTTGATAGCTGTTGGTATTTGATTATTAAGGGTTACGATAATGGGAAAGTGGTCACTGTTATCACAATCTGTAAGTGTTTCCCAGGAAATTTTTGTGGCTATTGATTTACTTGAAAGGATCAGGTCTACCACAGATTTATTTGTATTAGTTGGAGTTAATCTGGTGGGTCTACCGTCATTAAGAATGACAAGATCTAGGGTTTCTAGAACTTTACTCAAAATATTACCATTTCTGTTTGCAAGCGAAGTACCCCATATTGGATTATTAGCATTCATGTCACCGAAGATGATTTTGGGTTCCGAAACCATATTTATCAGTCTATTCCACTGTCCTTCAGATATTGGGGATGTGGGAGGGATACAAAAATTTAAAATACGCAAGTTTAGATTTATCATATTTTGAGTTTGGATATTATCATCCAAAAAAGAAGTGTCTAAATTAAATTCTATAAAATCTATATTGTTTTTCATAAAAAAGGTAGTACCACCCTTTCCGCCCTGTCTATCTTTTCTTAAAACTAAGTAACCTGGAAGATTAGATGTTATCTCTGGTCCTAACCATTTTTCATTCAATGCAATAATATGTGGAAGATTATCTCTTGTAGGTTTATTCTATTCGCACAATAGCTTTTAATATTCCATTGAAGGATTTTAATACTTTTTTGGTTTATTATTTAAAGATTTAAGGGATCCCTTCCTCCTTGTTCGAATCTATTTAGCCTAGTTGCGATTCTACTTATAAAATCTCTTAATAAATCTTTTCTGTTTGAGATTATTTCGATACTTTCATTTCCTAGTTCAAAATTTTAGCTATATCGAGAATGATATATGAACCGGATTTTTGATTTATTTGTTGACTATTGGGTCTTAGTTCGGGGAATTCTCCCAAACTACCTGCAAAGTTGTTTTTGATAATTTTTGGTACTTTAAGTTCTGATTCGGAAAAGGATAGGGAGTTCATGGAAATATACATTGGGATTTTACAATGGTAACATTTGGGTGTGGATGTGCAATCTCCCTCATGAACTTGAGTACATTTTTGGTATTTTGTTTTGCTTCGGCATTGCGATTTGCCATGACCGAAAAGGAGGCAGTTATAACATTAGGACACTCTCATAATATATGGTTCCACTCTAGTTTCTAGATCAAATAAATTTATTTCCCCAGGCATAAATTTGCTCTCAAATGTAAATAAACATGTCCCTTTGGGAATATATTCAGGTTTACCGTCTACGATGACTATCCTGTTAAATCTCATAACCTCTAGTTAACTGATATTATTCGTGCAAGATGTGTTTAGCTTTATTTCTTCTGTAGAGAGCTTAGAATATACC
Organism: Kuschelorhynchus macadamiae; assembly: GCA_030620095.1. Classification (NCBI taxonomy): domain Eukaryota; kingdom Metazoa; phylum Arthropoda; class Insecta; order Coleoptera; family Curculionidae; genus Kuschelorhynchus; species Kuschelorhynchus macadamiae. Next base: position 1,350,245 of record JAUTXW010001598.1, on the reverse strand, counting down.
CTCCTTACTATGCCTTTACAAGTAACGTTAGCGTTAGGGATGTACATTTCGTACCTCTTATCGATTAAGTCTTTATTTAATAAGAAAGAATTAGCATTTTCTGGTGAAACAAATTCTATTGTTATTTTGTTTTTACCTTTACGTAGTGGTCCTTTTTTATGTGAAAGATTAAAGTTTAGTAGATTTTTAGCAATGGCCATAGGATGGAAATTACCAATATTACGATCCTTATTTTGGACGACGACTGTACTATTTTGTTTATTCTCATTTTGAATTTCTAACACATCCATGTGTACATCTTGGTTAATATTCGGAAGGGGAGACCTTTCGGACTCCCCCGCCATATGCCCCATAAAGTTTATTACCTATCCAAGATCAGGTGGAAGATTTTTATATAAGTCGAGAAAAGATATGTCTAAGTATGTTTTTAAACTCACCCGCCATTTTTTTAAAAGAAGGGATTGTTTTAAACAAAGGTTAGATTAGTATAGATTATAAATACCTCTAAATTTTTCGGATCAGTGAAATTTTCGAGTCATACAGTCCGATTGCTTGGTCGGAAAACTAAATTAGGTTACGATACAAGATGATTTGATTTTACACCACACATGTATAGATTGTGATGCCACGGGGATTTGGTTTTGGTAATTATACAAAACTTTAAAATACATTTTATTAAAGATATGTACATAATTTAGTTACCGTATGAGAGTTTTCAGGTCGTGAACCGTCATTATTTGATTCATCAATTGAATTTTGCCTTAAAAAATAAAGCGTCCAATTTTGGTAGGATTTTTGCCTCTTTTAACCTTATTTGTTTACTAATTCTCTCTTTTCGGCGCTTCCTTTCCGCTAATATTAATTTTAATCAGTATATTTCTCTTATGACGATACGCAAACATTAAATCTCAATCGCCGCGCAGGAGTTAAACTTAATCCTATAATAGAGTCGGTGTTTAACGTGCGATACCCAATGAACTGGCGACACTACTTGGACCGATGAAAACGAAATCAGTCACTTGAAATTCTGCAGGAGCCTTCATTTCCATTCCAAGATGTGCCAACTGTAAAATCAGATTCTTATCAAGCATGTGCGACAAGTAAACAAGATATTTTGAAATCATGTAGTAGTTTAAAAATAACCTAGACAGTTGTTTTCCGTGGGCCGGTCGACTGGCGGGTCCTTCAGGAGATTTCCGGAATTCCCGTTGTACCCAAACCGTCCCTGTATTTAATGACAATGTATAGCTTTCTGCCATCGAGAAGTTACATTTGAGCCGGGTCAGAAAGTTAGCATTCCCATACTTTTAACCCCAAAACAACTTTTAATGCAGTGACTTAAGAGACGTGACACTCGGTAAGGTGGGAATCAATTTTATTTGTGTAGTAATCGTAGACAGCTTTCTTTCACGTCCTACTAGAACATTAGCGTAGGATTACATATAGTTTTTATCCAAAATTATACAATTTTAAATGAGTTGGTCTAGCCTTTTATTCATATAGTACCTAATCATCGCGACTTTTCATTTAAGTGAACTTTCCATTAACTTTTTATCACGCGCAAGCGTCGGAGTCAAAGTTATTTGTGTTCAGCTGTTACTATATTTTACATAGAGTCTCAACGCGGTCGGCTCCCGACCGGTATACCGATTTAATTTATTCCATTAGCATGTGAATTTAGATGGGATAAATGGGTTCAATTCGGGAAAGTAATTAATAGGGTTTTCTGGAAAATGGATCCAATTTACCTGCATTTAATTCGTACATCTATAGAATAAATTTAATTTGTATACGTATTTGGATTTACATTCAGGAATGACATAACTGGCTCCAAGTTTCAAATAAATCGGAAAATTTTGGTCTAGGAGTCAGGGCTGTGCGAAGAGAACATTGCGCCAGGGGCATAAGAAAAATTGACGAAAAGCTTTCTCTTCTAACGATTGATGGGAACAATTGCAAATTTAAACTTTTTAAAATGTTTTCTTTAATTATGTATAATTTTTGAATACATTCTAGAGATAGTGATTATTAGATATTACAGCCTACTTGTAATATTTAAAATTCAAATTATTGCAAAATATCCTTAAAAATCATCAGCCGCGTCTTGGAATAAAAAATTCTATTTGAATTAATAAAAACGTAGAAGATAGAAAGTGAAGTTTTATTATAATGTTTTTTAGATTTTTTTACAAATATGTTATTTGCAGTGTTGCAAAACATTCGGCAAAATATTTTTAAAAATTGATAATTTCAGGTTTACTAAGATTCTTAATAGAAAATATAGAATAAGCTAGAATAAATATCGTATCCAGATAATGTGATTTATTTTAAAAAAAGAGTCCTTTACAATAATAAAACTTACCACTCTAATAGAATTATGTGGAATATGAAATTGCGCTTTCGCGTTTTCGTTCACCGTTCGCCTACGGATTAACGACGTGCGTTTGGATTATTAACCGCTAACTCTTCGTCCGGATTACTGGATATCCGGATTAAAAAGGCTGTACTGTATTTCATTATTTGAACCATGATTTCTTAATTGATTTCAAATTTCTAAATTTAATACTGAGGATTGAAAATTAGTAGTTGACTATTATTAATTTAATTTTAATAAATAATTTTCTCTTTATGAAGCAGAATAGATGATAAAATTTTCTTATTTAAACTGCTTTCAGGAGAATGCTAAAGTGTGTATTTTGAAAACAAAATTTTTTGATGAACTTTTAATAGATCTTTTCTTCCATTAATAGTTAATAATCCGTTTCGAATTACTTTGCATTTTTGCTTATTACATGGAACGGCAAAAAGAGTTATGCAAAAACTTAAAATGTTTTGATGTTAGCCATTATTTGATTGGGTATGTGTTTTATCTCTGTAAGTTTTTGTAATTTTTTTCATGAATACCATGAGATCAAATTCATACCCGGTTAGAATTATAGATTTTCTTTACAAAATATTGCTGCTTTTGAATAATAATTAACTGCTGCCTTGGTTGACACGCAAACAAAAGTTTACTTTAAATTTGTTCTTTTAATCTATTATCATAGAAAAGCATTGCTTAGAAAAGAAACATAGTCATTAGAATGAAATATAAATCAGTACATTATCGCAAGGTGGTTTTTAATAATCCCCAGTGTATTTTACATTTTTTTGTGTACTATAACAATGTCATCTTACTATACTATACAGAGTGCTCTAAAAGCTCTATATTCCTGAGACCTCAGTAAAACGATTTAAGATTGCCTTAGCCCGAAAAGTACTTCTATTACACGTCAAAATTAAAAAAAAAATCTTTATTGCTGATTTTAGCCAAGAAGATGAAATTTGGTATGTGTGTTAAGTACTATAAAAGGGGTTTTTTACTTATTATCACATACAAAAAACCTCGTATTTTTTAACTTGTTGGGTGAACAAGTTTTAAACTTTTGCTGTAGGCAAATAATTTTATTTCAGATTTTTTTTGTCCCTTGGTCATTTTCGCTACCTGTAATATTTCAGACAATTCTTTTTTTGACAAAACGTGGAGACTTGGTCAATGCTATGAGAAGTTTCGCTCGTGCAGTTTTTGATTAGATTTTTTAAGTAATGGTAATGTTAATAAAATTATAATAATATCAAACATTTTTTGTGTGTTAGAGCGGTATCGAACGTCAAAATTCAAAAAAACTTGTTATTCTGAATAAATGAACTAAAAATGTTTATAAAAAAAATAAAACCGGCTTCAAAAAATGTACTAAAAATTGAAAAATAATATTTTATTCCATCTTGAAAATTTTACTGTGTGAAGTCGGTGTCACACTTATTAATTACGTAATCACAAAAATATATTTATGTATGGAGTGTTCTGATGTCTAATACCACGAGTATAATTACTTACTGTTTTTATTGTTTTGGTGCCTTCTTCACAGACTAAAATTTTCAAGATGGAAGAAAATATTATTTTTCCTTTGTTGGTGCAATTTTTGAAGTCGGTTTTATTTTTTTTTATAAAAATTTGTATTTCATCCTTTTAGTTCTATTTATACGGGTTTTATTGTGAAAGTTAGATTTAACAAAAAAACCCTATATATTGTGTGCAATTTTTGAAGTCGGTTTTATTTTTTTTATAAAAATTTGTATTTCATCCTTTTAGTTCTATTTATACGGGTTTTATTGTGAAAGTTAGATTTAACATAAAAGCCCTATATATTGTGTATGTTGTTTCCTGATAAAATGGTGAACGCTTGTTGGTAGTATATTACTGCCCATATCGCGTCGAATAAACCATTCAAAATAACGCCATTGCACCATTTTTAACTTTTTTCTAATATGCTTGCTATGTGACCACTCCAGCTATATCCTGAATATTCCCTGAAAATATCCAAATTGTTCAAACCATGGCGGAGTAATCGACGTACGTACATAAAAATGTTCATAGGGTTGAGTTGATATGAATGATTCGCCTTTTTTGAAGTCGGTTAAAAATATGTTGTTTTATCGACTTTTTTAAAATGTCATCTTGAAACTAATTTACCTCTCACTGCAACAAATGTTGTGAACATTTTTTTCTGACGAAACTTCTGCAGATATTGTAAATTAACAGATCACAAACAAATATTTGTAGCTGTAAGGATATTGGCTAAACAGTTTAAAAAACATTACATGTTTGTACAGACCTTGTAAAACATTTTGTAAATAATGCTTGGGATTATCAAGTCTATCAAGAATATTATGAACAAAATCACAAAGTATTATAGTTACTGACCAGCAGTTAAAATATTTTAGTTTTCTTTTGTATGCAATGGAACAAAATGTGAATACCTGCGGAACACTTACCATTCCAATAAACCCTTTTATGGTACTAATCTCAGATTAAATCTGAGGTTAATAATTCATATACCAAATTTCATTCTGTAAAGTATCGTAAAAGTTTTTTTTTACGGAAATATTACAGTTTGCGAAAATTACCAAGAGACAAAAAATGTCTGAAATATTTACCTGGAATAAAAGTTTAAAGCTCGTTTGCCACAAAGGTAAAAAAATACGAGCTCTTTTGTATTTGACAGATCAATGTTTACACTCTTATGTACCACCTCTATCCAAAAAAATGCCAAAAAAGCCCTTTTACTTACATACCAAAATTTAACTTCTTCGCTAAAAGCTAAATTTTTTTTATTCAAAATAATATATTTTATTTAAGTTTGACTTGCGACGACTACTTGTACTAAGGCAAGTTACCTTAAATCGTTCTTTTTTCGTCTCAGGAATACGTAGTACCATTTTGTACAGACCTTGTAGAGTCTCCCTGTACATTTCGATACAGTGTGCCTATGGACTAATGTATTAATTAGGATATTAACGAAAAAGATGAGAAAACATCTCAAAATACGCAATACGAAAAGACATTGAAGAAATGGAAACATTTCTCATATCTGATTGACAAAATGTTATCAGCGTTGGGTGTTCCCGTGCCCTGATTCTAGGAAAATCTAACCTAACCTAAGTACTTTTTCAAAATTTTAACCTAGGTTTAGGCCTCGAACATGTTGAGGCTGACCTTTACAACAAAACTTCGTATAAATATAAATCAAAAGGGTGTAATAAAAGTGTTTTTTACTTCCCTAGTTAAAGGGAAGTATTGTAATCGTTAAAAAATCACCCTCCGTGATTTTTTCAGATCTTTACGTTTCAGCGTTCCTAGATGCCGAAAAACATGTTTTCTCAATTCCGTCGGCCTGTCTATTCGCGGCATAGCTAAAAAACTACTTACCCGATTGACTTCAAATTTTGGTCAAACATTAGAGTTCACATCTGGTAACATTTTGGTAAAAATGCAATATTGCAAACAAAATGACGGCCTAGTGAAATTTTAAAAACATTATTGCTAAAAAACTACTTATCCAGATTACCTCAAATTTTGTATAAAAATCAAGTATTATGTAGGAACCAATTGGTAAACTTTTAGTACAAATCCAAGATGACGAAACAAAATGGCGGCTTTAAAAATATTTAAAAATTCTGCTTGAAAAAGTTCGCAATGGACTGATTTCAAATTGTGCCATAACTAATTGTGGTATAGAGATGAACTAATAAAACTATTCAAGATGGCGGAACAAAATAGAGGCCAAATAAAATATGTTATTGTGAAAAAATCACTCTCTCAGGTTTTACATATTTTCAAGTTTTAGCGTCCTTAAATAATGCTGCCAAAAATATGTTTTATGAATTCCGTCGGTCGGTCTGGTGGTTTGTCTCTACTCATCAGATTGACTTCAAATTTTAGTCAAAAATTAAGAGTCATGGGGATGATCTGGTAATATTTTGATAAAAATCCAATATGGCGGAATAAGATGGCGGCCTAGTAAAACGTTAAAAAGTTATTACAAAAAAAGCTAATCCAATTTCCTCAGATTTTGCACAAAAATCAACTGCTAAATAGAAATAAATCGGTAACATTTTGGTATGAATATAAGATAGCAAGACAAAATGGCGGCCTAATAAAATATTTAAAAAATCGGCCTGAAAAAACTACTTATTAGATTAATTCCCAATTTTTTACGAGAATTAATATGTGATATAGAGATAAACTGGTAAAGTTGTGGTACGAATTCAAGATGTCGGCCAAATAATGTTTACTTCTCTTGTAAAAGTGAAGTATTGTAATGGTGAAAAAATCACTCTCCGAGATTTTTTCAATTATTTACGTTTCAGGGTCCCTAGATTCCGAAAAACATCCTTTCTCAATTCCGACAGTCTGTCTGTCTGTTCGCGGCATAGCTTAAACACTACTTAACCTATTATCTTCAAATTTTGGCCAAAAATTAAAGGTCATTTGGGGATGACCTGGTAACATTTTGGTAAAAATCCAATGGGGCAAAACAAAATGGCGGCCTAGTGAAATTTAAAAATAATATTACTTAATAATTGCTTGTCCAATTTATCTCAAATTTTGCACAAAAATTTATGGAGGAGTCAACTGGTAAAATTTTGGACGGAACGAAGTGACGGTTTAAGTAAATATTTAAAAATTCAGCGCAATAATAACTTAATGGACTAATTTTAACTTGTGTGCCGTAACTAATTGCGGTATAGAAATTAACTAGTAAAACTGTGGTACTAGCTCAAGATACCAGAACAAAATTCCGTCGGAGCGTCTGTCTGTCTGTCAGTGGGCGGCATCACTTAAAAACACCTCATCAGAGTGACTTCAAATTTTAGTCAAAAACTAAGAGTCATCTGATATTATTTTGGTAAAAATTCAATATGTCTGAATAAGATGGCAGCCTAGTGAAACGTTAGAAAAATTATTACTACAAAAATAATTATTCAATTTCCTCAAATTTTGTACAAAAATTAAGTGTTACACAGGAACGAACTGGGGACATTTTGGTATGGATATAAGATAGCAAAACGAAATAACAATCTAAAAAAATATTTCAAAATTCGGCCTAAAATAAACAGTGATTAGATTAATTTCCAATTTTGCAGAAGCATTAAGCGTGATATAGAGATAAACTGGTAAAGGTGTGGTACAAAATGACGGCCAAATATTTTTAAAAAAAAAATCATCGTAAAAAAATCTTTTTCAATTGACTTGAACCTTTGCAGAAAAATTAATTCAACATGACGTAAGAAAATATCGAGGTGTGTCAATGTAAAAACTACCTGAATTGAATTTATTTAAAATTATGCCCAAAAATCAAGAGGAATAGCGAGAAACTGGTAAAATATTGGTAGACAAAATGGCGCCCATTAAAAATGTTTGAAAAGATTAGTATATATGTCTTATTAAATGACTATGTACTGAACTAAATTGGGTCACACTTCACTATTCCTAATAAAGGGAACTACTCATAGCGAGGCAAGTTCCGGGTAAAGGAAATGTACTATTTTCAAAAAATAAAATCTACTGAAAAGTAAAATATATTAATTTATCCCATCTTAAAAATTTTACTTTATGAAGTCGGCGTCAAATCAGTAAAAAATGTTATTAGATATTTTACTTGAGGTATGAGACATTAAAACTCAATACATAAAAATATGTTTTTATGTATTAATGATTAATAATGATGTGATAAATTTAGTAATTTTTATTAGTAGTATTAGTTTCACTCCAACTTTATAAATTAAAATTTTCAAGATGAAATAAAGTATTATCTTGTACTTTTCAGTGTTTTTTTGAAGTTGGTTCTAGTTTTTTATTACAAAATTTTGTATTGAATATTGTCATCTAAACCCGCTTACTATCCATTGGTTTGTAAGGATAAAGACACAAGGAGATCGTTTCCTCGCTTGATATTTTGTTGCTATTTGAAGCATTTATTTTCAATAATTCTATAGAGTACAGCATGTAACAAGAAAAACACAGGATGATACCCTTTTAAAACACACAATTAAGCGTGCGTTAATGTTGACAACAACGTCTGTTATAATTGTTGCTTTCCTTTAATCTTATAGAAGTGAGGGCAATATTCCTTCTTTTCAGTTAGAAATGAAGAAAGAGTAAGAGTGACAAGTTACATAAAGCTGATAAATCGGTAGCTAAAAAAATCAATACAAAATTAAAAAGAAAAAAATTTTTTCGTAATTATTATGTATCAAATATTAGGTTAGGTTAGGTAAGATAAAGTAAGGGTTGTTAAGTAAGCCTTGTGTATTCACAAAAGAGAGGGTTTGCGTACAGACCGATACAATTTTTACGTAGATCTATTTTAAAGAAGAATTAAAAAAAACAACGCGCCAAACAAAGCAATTATTTTCAAATCATTACTGATTTGATGTTTTTTTATGAGCTACTCTGTATGAAAAAAGTGTATCATTTAGAAGTTAAAATTAATCATCACCCGAACAGTACCAGTAAAATTTTCTTTTAATATCAAAAATAAATTCGACAAATATCGACCTGAACTCATCATATTTCAAAGCATTCCCATCACAAAAAGCATGTGTAGGACACGACATCACTGTATAATATACTTTTCAAGACACCTTCGTTTCAAGCTGATCCACATAATCAAATTAGGCACAGATGGATCAGTGGGCAGTCTTTTAAACTCGACCAGACAATCAGGAAACCACTAGACTATATTAGGAGTAATTATCAGCAAAGGGTTACAAATTACAGCTAAGAAATTCAGTACAAACTTCGGAAGCTCTTCTTACCGTAAAAAGTGCACTGAAGTTAAAAAGAAAAAAGTATTCCCCCAATATTACAATGTATGAAATATTAGGAATATTTCAGATTTCGATCGATTTAATTTGATAACTTACTTAAATTTAACCCAATCCTTTCAAATTAAATGTTGCTAGCTAATTAAGCCTCATGCATTCGCAAAAAAAAGTTTGCGTCCATACCGATGTAATTTTGACCTACACTTATTTTAAAGAAGGATAAAAAACGAGCCAAATAAACGAATTATTATTAAATATAGCAAAAAAGTCATAGTGATATAATTGCACTACACTGTATGAAAAAAGCATATCATTTAGAACTTGAAGAAATTAAACATAACTCACCCGAACGGTAACCGTAAAATTTTCTCCTAATATCAAAAATAAATTCGACAAACTTTGACCTGAACTCGATCATATTTCAAAGCATTCTTATCACAAAAAGCATGTCAAGGACGCGACGCCACTATAAACACTTTTCATGGAACCCTCGTTTCAAGCTGATCCATATAATCAAATCAAGCACACGTGGGTCAATTGGCAGTCTTTCAAACTCGACTGGCCAAAACAATCAAGAGAAACACCAGACTATATTTGCAGTAAATATTAGCAAACCGTGACGAGCAGAGAATCCACGTCATGATTTTTTTCAACGATCGATTGTTTTATTTTCTGTCACGGTGGTATATTAAAATAGTTTCACGCATACGACAATATAAAAACTATGTCCGAAAATCATGCAGCAATAAACACGACGTGATTGGTTTACACGTCTCGACAGTGAGGTCTTATCGTGGGATAGCGTGTTTAAAAGCGCCGACGCTACCGTGCGTCGGGCGTCTACTGGCGTCGTGCTGCGGATTGTGGGAGGAAAAAGGCCAAAATATGATGCGATCGCCTACGCCAAGACGCCTGAATGAGTCAATTGGCTTGACAGCAGCTTTTGGGCTATATCAGTTCATACACAAAATATTACAAGGGGAGTTAAAAAAGTTATGTAATTAATTATAAAACAAACAGGGCCGGTTGCAGAAAGCTCAATTAAAGTTTAGAACGTTTAACGGAATGTCAATTTCTATAAGCAACTTGTCAAGTCCGAAAGTTCGGTTAAATATTCTTCAAGCAATTCAGCAATTAAGTTTTTTGCAACCGGCTATAAAACTTAGGCCGCATTGCGCTACATCCTTGTAATAATACGACAAAATGGTCTTGGAACGAAGCCCAGACAAATCATAAAGGCAACTATATTGCAGCAATACGGGAAAAGCAGAGAACGAATGGGAAGCGAAGACAACAGAAACTTTAATTGTAGTTCTACATTTAATATTGCCGAGTTCTTTACGGGGCTTGTGTGATTTTTACTTCCGTCGTAAGAGACCTACTTGCCTAAGTCATCTAGCTTATGACACCCAACATCTAATCACCGGGAAACAACAGTGACCTTATTTTTTATGCAAATTTAAAACGAACATGTACTAAGTGACCATTTGAAAGGTACCACCCTTTTTAATGTTTTTATTTAGCTCTAAAAAAATGTTTATAAGAAGAGTTATAGAAGCTTATTTGGAGTGGTGTTCGTGTATGGCTAACATTTTTAAAATAAATAAAAAGTATTCAGCAATGGTAAATATTTTTTATTTGTTAAAAATTTATATCTACCAAACCGTACGTTTAGCTTAGTGTAAATGTTATTCCTACATTAAAAATTAATAGTCAATTTCATTCTAAAAAATCGGTAAATTTCCTTTACCCTGAACTTCCCTCATTATTAGTGTGACCTTAATTTTTTTAGTAATAATTTTTTTAACGTTTCATTAGGCCGATATCTTGTTCCTGCGTATTGGATTTTTACCAAAATACTACCGGGTCATACCTATATGACCCATAATTTTTGACTAAAATTTGAGGTCATTTTGATGAGTAGCCTTTAAGCTATGCCGCGAACTGACAAACAGACAGACAAACCGATATACGGAACGACGGAATTGATAAAACATGTTTTTTAGCATCTAGGGATGCTAAAACCTGAAAATATGTAAAACCCTAGAGACTATTTTTTTCACGGTAACAAATATTTTAATTAGTCACCATTTTGTTCCGCCAACTTGAATTAGTACCACAGTTTTACTAGTTCAACTCTATCCAACAACTAGTTATGTCACAATTCGAAATCAGTTCATTAAGTAGTTTTTTAGTAATAATTTTTTTTACAATTCACTAGACAGCCAGTTTGGTTTGCCATATTGAAATTTTACTAAAATGAAACCAGGTCATCCCCATATGACCTTCAATTTTTGACCAAAATTTAACCGGGTAAGTAGTTTTTATCTACGCAGCGAACAGACGACCGACAGATAGACAGATGACGGATCTGAAAAAATCTCGATTGTTTCAGTTTATAAAATCTGAAATATAAAAAGTTGGTGGGTGATGATAATGTACCAGTTAGCATACTTAAAGATATAGCTGTTGGAAATCTGCGAACCTTTGTAGTATATTATCAATCTTTGTTTTAAAACCGGAAGTTATTTTGATCTGTTCAAAAATTGAGTTATAAAGGCAATTCACAAAAAAGATGCCTCAGATAAAGACTAGAATTACAGATCAAACACAAAATCCTTTGTTAAGTCCTAACATTGGAACCTGTGGTGGAAGATAGATCAAAATACAAGAGTTCTAACCACACTACACCACAACTTGTTACGTCCTGGACGCGCGTTTCGCTAACCAAGTTAGCATCATCAGCAGATGATATAAACTGATGATATAAACAGTTTATATCATCTGCTGATGATGCTAACTTGGTTAGCGAAACGCGCGTCCAGGACGTAACAAGTTGTGGTGTAGTGTGGTTAGAACTCTTGTATTTTGATAAAATCCTTTATGAAATTAGAAAAATTGAGAATGAGAGGAAATGCTCCTGGATTAATCAGATCTTATTTGCAAAATCGTACCCAGCAAGTAATCAAGAATGACACTTATGGCAGATCATTGTCTCCTGTAGAGTCTGCGTTACGAGGGATTTGCTCAGGTATCTACAGACAATTGAGTTCTGTGACATAACTGGGAAACACTTCTCTATGCCAATGACACCACCTTGATTTTTACTGAGGAAGACTCTGATGAAATGCTGGCTAGCGTACTCCAAAAAAAAAATTAGAGCTTCAAGATGAGTCAGAGAATGAGCTGTAAGATCTGTTTACGGATGTGATAAATAAAAATGACTATGACACCAAACATAAAGCTGACCTTGAATGTAATTTTAGTTAATCAAAAAAATGTTCACTAGTCCGTTCTGAGGATTTATAATGCTTTTCCAATTAGAGTTATGGATTTATCGCAAAACAAAGCTAAAAATATTGATAAAATTATCTCATGAAAAAAACACATTATTCGGTCAGTCAATAATGATAAGATTTAATTTATTAGTTGTGTGCCGTGTCGATTTGTCACTACTGCTGGGTAAATATATTTTGTTTTTAACAGCTATTATATCTAATGTAATTTTAAAATTTTGTGTGGTCAATCAGCAATGTTCCATTCCGTTTGGTTTTTTTTAGAACAAATAACCAGTAATCTATCTATCTATTTCTAATAATATCCTGTAAAAATCTGATATTGTAACTGTGTTATTTTTAACTGAAATTATATTTTTCTTTGTCTCTAAAAATAATATTATAACTTTTAGAAAATGTTATAGAGTAATATAATTTTAACTTGACTTGAGCAAGATTTTTAAAAAGTGTCGTTAAAAGAAGTATCTAGTAGTAAGGGGTTTATTTTAGGTTTTCAACGGTCTTTGTATAATTAAAATTAAATGAAATTATTTTATTTTCTGGTTTTTAATTCATTATTTTATTTTGGCAACTATTTACTTCTTTGCGCTATCTGGAGTAGTCAATAATCTTTGTGGAGTTATTCATCCCCAAAGTTAATAAACAATCTAACCTCAATTTCCACTTTTTCTTCCTCTTTGATTTTATCAAAATAACTGGTTTTGCATGAACATATTATAAACAGTAATAAAGACACTTAAAAAATGTCTGTTTATTTTTACTAACAAAATGAAAAAAAAATAACACATAATAAGAGCTATATTTCACACTTTTTAGTCTATAACTTTTCTATATTTTCTTTTCTTTTTATTTATTTCTGAGGATAGTTGGTTGTTGTTACCAAGGGCCTTTTTTTTAGTCAGTTGATTTTACCCTCCGACCCTCTCACCCCAACAACAAGGGTCTAGTGACGCCCTCGATCATCGTTAAATCCCTAATTCAAAAGACGGTCAACAATGAAATGCATGAGTGTCGGAAGACAGTGGCGCAAATAGAGGATAGGGGGTTAGAGACGGCCCCCCTTTAAGTAACGCCCTTTTCAGTAAGCTATGCTTTGTTTTTAGTAAATTTTATTTTATAATATTGTTTTCTAATAATGTTAATCAACCAACCAACTGTATTCCTGCCTTAATTTATTAACATATATATTGCTATATAGTATATGACTTGCTCCCCAAGGGCCTATATTATAAGAGGGGGGTTCTGCCCCACCCTAAGGATAAATTGAATCCGCTTAATAAAAATAATATTTGATTTTTGTTTAGTCGTTAGTTTAACATGGGTCTGGTGAAAAACCTAGATAGATACCTAGAAAACTAGGTATCTACGCCACGCCCTTTGGGCTGCCCAAACCAAATTCTTATATAATCCACTGGTAAGCATCAATGTCAGGGGAGTCACTAAGGGGAGGGGGCGACGCGAAGCCTCCACAATATCCTGAGCAGTTGGCTAAGTCCTGGTTGATTTGGCTATTACTTGGCAAATTACGAAATATATTTACAAATAAGCAGAACCAGTATGCGGATCCGCGTTTTAACTGCCTTAACCCAACAGCAAGGGTCGAGGGAAGCCCATTATCATCGTTAAATCCCTAACACAAAAGACAGTCAACAGCTAAGTGCATCACTGTCGGAAGACAGTAGCGTAGCTAGGGGGGAGGGTTAGAGAGGGCCCCTTTAAGTGACTGTCTTTTCGGTTAGCGATGCTTTGTTTTCCATAAATATTATGATGACATTTTTATTTTTTTTAGTCGCATTTTAATTTTATTAAGGCGTTGTTTTGTATTTCGATGTCAGCAAAATCATTTATAGCGTAGTTTTACTTTATTCTGGTGCTCCTGTTAATGATTGCTCCCGCCACTTCTACAAGATGGGTACGCCACTGTCGGGAGACCAACGTTACTTAATTGAGTTATGCAATAATTTCGAATTTAAACAGACGAATGGTTAACAGAAAGGCTCCGTCATGTTGCCAAGTTTTCTGATACTTAGATACACTTTTTTTACATCAGAACCAAAGCAAAAGCAGTGGCGTAGCTACACCCCCTCCAGCCCCCGCAATGCCAAGTGCCCACAAGGTCAGAGGGCCCGGCGATAATTGCAAATGAACTGAATTTTGTTAGTCATCATATATTTTCCGGCTGTGCTTCGGGGGCTACATTTATTGACAAGTAAAGAACCTTTTATTTGTCATCAGTTATTTTTCTCTTTTGGGAGGGGGCCCTTTACCGAAAACCGCGGGGGGGGAGGGGGCCAAAATTTGTAGCTACGCCACTGAACAAAAGACCGAACTGGGCAAATTTAAAATACGGTCTAATATTTAAAACACCATTACATACAAAAATGCGTTTTTCTTTAGCCCAGATTTTGATTTTGTTTTGATGTTAAAAAGTGTATCAAAATACCAAAAAACTTGGCAACATCACCGAGCCTACTCTGCAATGAAGCCTTCGTTTTAGAAAGTTGTCGCTATTATTTTGTTTTTAAGATGCCAACAAAAAAACTAATAAAAAAGTTACTAATCTAAAGAGTACGAATTTAGCTGTTTTTGATGTGTTTTTTTCTTATTGTTTTTCAGTTAAAATGACACAAGAAAAATGGAACGAGAATTTTTTGTTTTTTTATTATTGTTTGGGATAGTACCATTCAAAACCAGTCAATTTTCATAAAAAGAAAGGAAGAAAACAGTATAAATTGGGGTTAGGACGTTCATAGACGTTGATGAGGATAAATAACTCAAAAACCAAAATTGTAGCGAATAAATTTGACTTCCTATTCGCAATTATAGCGCCAAAACCAACCTATTTAGAAAAAAAAATTAGAATCGGCGATGATATGAAAAAGTGAATAATTGCCCTTATTTTATATCAATGATAATATTATACGCTGTTTATAACAACATATTTCCTGTATTATCTAACGGTATATTCCGTTTAAAAGTCTCATCCTTACCGAAATATTAAATGTAGGTGGTGGCAATCCAGCCATTGTAAATTTGTTCTTCTTATTATACATAAAAATATCTTCTATGTTCTTTAGTGGGTTAAGTCATAGTCTATATGGATTACACCATCTTGATAACAAAAAAAATATTTACACATTAATCTCAACAGATTTTCTTTTCCTTATAACTGTGTTGAGGACACTTTGGTTCACTATTAATGTCTCTACAATATATGTTTTTTCAATTATGGGTAAATTTACTACTTTTATTCTATTGCAATCAATAACTGTTTTTCTCGTTTAGTGTTCTTTGAAGCCGTTTACACTTGAAATTTATCAAAAACTTAACCTCGTCGAGGAAATACCAAAATATCACTTTGACACCTATCTAGCATTTTTGAAAAACTGACAACTGGAAAATTAACTTACTGCCACATATTCCGACAGGTGGTTAAGTGCTTTGATTAGATAGGTGCGAATAGGGAAGTACTGCAACTTGCTTCTATTAAGAACGGTATGTTACAATTAACTGAAATTTTGGGGTCATTAGATTGAAACAGTATTATTTCCTATTAGATATCAGGACTGCTATTGACATTTTTCTTTATTAACTGTTTGCATTACTAAAAGGTAGATTAAAATGAGCGATTGATGTTCTTGACTTGACTTCTATGGGAATAAGGGGGTATAAGCTAATTCATGACATACTATAGGCGCGTCTTCTGCTACCAAAGATTTTCAACTGGAACAAATCCATTGAGTTCCAGAGAGTTGTTATTACTCCTAGTATATCCAAAATCTTTGTTTAATTCCAGCACTCCTGAACAACCTCTACTTCTACGGTCGTCTTTCAAAACTGTGTGTTTGCATTACATTGGTGCTTCTCCAATCGAAGTATTTATGTATTGACTGACGATCATTCGTTTAGCTTCCATAAAATCTACTAAAGGGGTCACATTCTCGGCACCTATTCTCTATTTCTCTTTCACATTGTAATCATTTCTAGTATTTAGTTGATTGAGCACCTCCACCTAATTCCTTCACCGTCTAATTAGAAGGAGATGAAAAGGTTAGTAAATTCGACTTGCATATTTTGATAAGACATTACAATCGTGTTTTCGCTGATATTTTTAAAATTGAATTGGGAATGTTACTTAAATACCTAGAACTACATGTACACGCACTATCTTTAATAACCATAAAACATTAGCAGTGCATCAGATTGAGAAGAATCTAACGGAAGAAGAAGATTTCAAAATCTCCAAACAATAAACCTTGGCTTTCAAATCTTGCAATAATGCGAGACTATAGAAAATCCCTACTCAAAATAGTTTCCTTAAGAACAATACTCCAGAAAACCTACAGGCTAAAATCTATAAACGAGGCACGAAATGATTATAATCGTATAATTCTCGACGCCAAATATGCCTTCAACACACCCAAAACAGGCCTTTCTTGCTAAAATGGGAGCCAATCCTTTTGGTCGCTTTCCAAAAATATTAATCGAAACTTCTGCATAAGCTCTCTAACTTCTGAATCGTCTTCACGTCTAAAGAAAAAACTGAGCTTTATGCAAAACAAATTGCGGCAGATTCTATTTTAACCTCTCCTTTTCACTTCCCCCTTCCATCAGTACCAGCTTTGCCATACAATATGCATGAAATTACCTTCAGGGTAGGGCTAAAAAGATACGACGTATTCTCAAGCTACCTAATACCAAAAAGTCCTGTGGCAATGACGATATTCCGGCCAAAGTCCTAAAAAATTGCGCTTCTGAATTGGTTTCTATCCTTACCACTTTATTCCAAGTGTCCTATGACAAGGGCATTTTTCCTAATGGGTCATTTTTCCTATGGAAATCTGCTCTTGTATAGTTTGTTCCCAAAGAGGGATTCAAAACTCTTCCCTTTAACTACAGACACATATCTCTCCTTCCAATTATGAATAGGGTACTGGAGAATTGTATTAATAACGATCATTTAAATTACCTTGAAAGGTAAAGGATGCAGATCTTCTTACCTACGTAAACCACAACTGGAATAAGTCGACATATTCAAAGCATTTGATTAAGACTGGCATAATACACTTCTTAACAAACTTCCTGCTGTTGGTTTTCCTCCAAAACTTTGTACTTCGATTGCCAGTTTTCTTTCCAATAGAAGTATTTTTGTAGTGGTTGACGGTCATTCATCAAACTTTCACCAAATCAACGCAGGCGTTCAAGATGGTTTAGTATTTGCACCTACCCTATTCCTCCTGCACATGAATGATACCAGCAATCATATGCTGACGATAGCATACAGTTTCCCAAACCTGTCTCAAAGACTAAAATTGATGATAGGCGTAGAGTAACGACTTTAAGCCTAAGCGAGGACCTCACTAAAATCGTAGAATGTGGAGCAAAGAGACTTGTCCGATTTAACGCCACTAAGACACAATCATGTTTACTATTTTACAAATTATCTTCTAATGCTCACAACAAATGAGTAACCAAATGCTTGAAGCCAAAGATTCCGTTAGACTAGTTATGACTTCAGAAAGTTCTTCGCTGGCGTTGTACGCGCATTTTCTTATAAAGGAAAGACTGGCAAGTTGACTTTTAATAAAAGCTACATGAAACATTGTCGCAAGATATGACCACTTGATGTGTTCCGAACCTTAGTAAGATAGCAAAGGAATCATTTTGTAGGTTTGGGCCAGTTATCAAATTATTGTTGAGACTCAAGCCATTGCTTAATTTGCAGACCCGTCGTACACTATACGGATTTTCCCGCCTTTTGAGTTCTGTTTATACAACTCCTGTGTGGGGCAAATAAAAATTAATTTCACTAACATCCTCAAAAGCGAATTTTTCTAAGTTGTCGTTTTTCAGCAGATCTATTATCGCTTTACTGTAGATTTCTTTGTAATTGGCATCCTTTCGGAATTTTCTTTCAAGAGATAAAAATCTCCGCATTATCCCTTGCGATGAGCCACCCAGATTGACTTCATTTTGTTTAAATGGCAACTGGATTAAGAATCTGCCTTCTTTGGATCTCGGCTATATGTGTTCAAAGATGCTCTTCGCGCGCAATTTCTTCCGCAGACCAATTATTATGAGTGGAACAAATTTCTTCCTGAATCCAAAAGCGCTCTATCAAATTCGTCTTGTGGGGTAACTCTTTATTGCTAGATTAGAAGACATAACCGAATTCCGTCCACTATTTTCGTAGGCACCTCCAACAACCCACCCTACTAATGTGTTTGAAAAGTATAGATTAGGGCTTGATTGTTTTATTCTTCCAACACAGAAGATCCCAGAGCACTTCTCCTCCTAGTAATAGATCTATGGGTCCGGTTTCGTTAAATTGAGGGTCAGCCAACTCTATATTTTTAGGGATATGCAACGCAGTTTTATCAAAGGATTCGGTGGGAAGATTCGCGGTAACAATTTTTAAAACATAAAATTGTTAGAATATCTAAGACCGTGTAATAAAGTATGATGGCTGGACCGACCAATGTGGCAGCTCGACGACTTACATTACCATAATAAATGATCGGGTTTTAAGCATTTTATGCAAAGATTGCGTTTTTTTACTTCATTATTTCGCTCTCGAATCGTCAAATGCAAAAATTCGTCACAATTGCGGCGTTTGAAATTCTATACTGATGGGTATTTCAAATCGTTTTAGACATGTTATTATTAATATTTTGTAGTTGTTTTTTTTTATGATCTTGTTCAGAAATTTGACCTAAACATCCCAAAACTACTCGTTTTTTCTCTTAAATTTGAATTAACTATTCTAAAGTCATAGGCTTTGATTCTAGAGTGTTTTCAAACTCGCGTTTCGTCTGATAATCAAATTTATTCATAATAATTTTAACTAGCATTAGGTACGTCCCACGATTCTGTTGGTAGTTTTAGGATCTTTAAGGCTTCCAAATTATTGCTTATATCGTCGCTAAGCTTTTCTAAAGATTCCGCGGAATATTTCCGGATTTCAGGGGATCTTAAAATAGCTTGTACATGACTTTGCAAAATTAAACGCGTATTTTTATAACGTTTTTGGAGAGTGGTCCACGCAGAATTATAATTATCACTAGATATAGATAAAAACTCTATCGCACGAAAGGCCTCGCTTTTCAAACACGACTTCAAGTAGTGAAATTTCTGACAATCATCAAGGGATTGATTATTATGAATTAGGTTTTGAAATGCATCGTAAAAAGGCAACCGTTTGGTTTATTTTCCTGAAAATGTAGGTAAATTAATAACAGGTAATCGTACGTTAAACTGAGGAGTTGACTTACTTGGTACATTTGGCATGTTCATCTAATTACTGACCTGAGGGATGGGAGAATTTTGTTCACATAAATTTTGTAACTGTGACAAAACGTAATGCCAATTTGTTGAGAAATTATTTATTTCGTCCAATGATGATTTCTGAAAATTGGACGAAAGATCTTGATCATCAGCTGCTAGTTCACAGCATGCAGTGTCGAGACTAACGATATCAAATTCCTCGCGAATTTTAATCATTTCAGAGATACGATTTTTTAATTCGCGCAGGTCTTTATTTGCTGAAAATTGATTTGCGAATGTCTCAATACTTTTAATTTGTGATTGAATACTCGAAACCGTTTGTCTAATTTTTAAATATCGTCATAAATTTGCAGTTACCAACTACCAATATCACACTCGCCAACAGCATAACTTGCCACTTCCAAATTCCATCAAACACTCTTACAAAAAAAAACAGCTATTTATGATGGCCTAAAGATTCTTAATCACTTACCAGTGAGTTTAAAGTGTCTCTAAACCCAAATAATATTTAAAAAAAATGTAAAAAAACTATTGACAGAACAAGCTTATTATAGTCTCGACGAATACTTTTTCAGCTCATTTTGACATGCATTGATCCTTATTTGTTTGTACTGACTTTTCTGAGGAGAAGGGAAATGATCTGTTTTTATTTTATATGTGTATGTATGTCTGTATGTACGTGTATATGTATATATATATATATATATATATATATATATATATATATATATATATATATATATATATATATATATATATATATATATATATATATATATATATATATATATATATATATATATATATATATTCTTTATTGTTAGTACATCTCAGATATGTTTTTTTTGTTTGTTGTTATAGGGTTACATTAATTGTTTTCATTTATTTAGTAATCGTGTTTTTCATCCATATTTATATAAAACATGTTATTATTATTTTGTATCATCAGGTTAATTTAAAGCTTTGTCAATAAATATTTTATTTGTTCTTGTGATAATAAAGCATATTTTGACTTTGACTTTGACTAATTACTTATTTTTTAATTAATAAACGTTTCAAATGGGCAAGCGACGTCATTTTGTTTGAGTTGAGAAAATACTCGAAAGATGAATAGTTAACACTAAAATAATTATTTTTGAAAATGCAAATTCCACTTACTGAAGAGTAGAGCTATTGTAGGCACAATTCTTTCTTTATTAGTGGTGCACTTTGCGTATGTATGCAGTTCTTCACGTTCACCACGAAGAAGTTCTTGATTTAGTTGTAGCACCCGGTAGTCGTTTTCCCGGATCCGATACTCGAAGGAAAAATATAACTTTCGAAGGATCAAATTCGACTTCTTATAAAGAAAAGACTGGCAAGTTGACTTGTTATAATTATATTGACTTAAGTTACATGAAGCTCTTAGTACTAAAATAAAGTGAGATCGAGTGACCGTTACGGTAACGACTAATTAAGCAACGATGATCCCCTGCTCGTCAAGAGGGCCTCTTTCGTTCTGAGTTATTAAAAAACTTAACTAAACAATTTGCAATAAGAAAAGTTGGTTGAAAGAATCGGTTAACCCATTAAGATTATGAAAGCCGTTGAAAAGTGTCAGCAATTCTGAATAACCGTCAACGGTCTTCGGTCGGTTGGAAAATATAAACATGAATAAGATAACTGAAAGTATTCTTTTCTACAGGCGTAATCATATCACCTCAATTGCCACAGCAGCCGCGAGGAAATTGGGTTTTCTTTTACACTTGGGCAATCTGACCCAGCCTCGAGTATTGCTCGCACATATGGGAAGCAGCCTCTCCTTCAATCTTTGATATCCTTTATTTGTTGCGAATAGTTCTTGTTTGGACTCTGTCCAAACAAGAACTGTACTACCTGATTGATCATCCAAACATTACAAGAAAGCTTGCATCACTAGAGCATCGTCGAATTGTGGGCGATCTACATATACTATCACGGATTCTGTTTTAATGAGTTATCAATCATTATGCCCTCCTTAGTCATTCACTTCATCGTTCAACTGCAAATAACAATGACCTCCCACTTTCTTTACTCCTTTATTCCCGGAGTGTCCCGATTATGGACTGTGCCACCAGCAAATGCCTTTCCCTGTTCTCTTAAATTTCGCAGCAATAAACTTTCCCTGTCTCTACTTAAAGCAACCAAGGGACCTAGTACTTAGGCCTGCGGTCTTCGTGGATGGTCCGCTCATAGATAAAAACCCGTATCTGTATTGAAATATTTAAATATTTTAATAGTTTCTTTTTTACTGAATGCATAATATCTTCTTGGCTATAGCCATTTCCTTTTAGTACTTCAATTTATCTGTTTTTGATGATAAAACATTTTGATCAGAAATCGAAGATGACAAGCGTATTAAACTTATTTCAAAATTGATTATAATCGCGGTGTAAAGTATTTAATGCATCTACCAACGTCAGCAACTGAACAATATACATCTCAGTTTAGTTTAGTTTAGTAGGTTTTTTTTAAGGCCAATGATCTAATATAAAAGACGTAGAATTTAAATAAATGCTTACTGCGCATTGCATTTGTGTAGTGTTGCAAAATTTATGTTTGTAATGTATCCATATTTAATTGGCAAAAGCAATATTAAATACTACGTGGGTTTAACGTGCGATACACATACAACAAAAAACTCCATTATATCGAAGCTCTCGAAGATAAGAAAAGTAATAATGTTACGTAAACAAACAAGAACATTTCAGGAATTCGTTATGTGGAAGCGGAAAAGTGCAACCGAATGAAGTACGTATTTAATTTAATTATATTCTATTTACTGGTTTTTGACGATTTATTTACTGTAGGCTTAGTCAAACGAAAAAATTACCGTCACTTCTAGTTCCACCATTAAAGTTAAAATGAATGCGTTTCTATAAGAATTTATTTAGGTTAAAAATTTGTTGATTTGTCTGTAATTCTATTTAAATGTCATCATCTCTACTGTTCTGTAGTTACCTGTGCTGAAATTTGTATACACCTTTTGTTTAAATTTGTAGCTAATACGGCACATTTTTCGGTATCTTAGCCTAGCTTTTATCGGTGGTGCATAAGTTTTTCTTATCTAGAGTAGAGGAACCCTCGAGTTTCAGTTTGTGTAATACCCTCTGGACTTCGGATAGTTGAAAATTAAAGGTTTTCAGTGGAGTCAGAAAAACGCTGATATAAACTGTAAAATCGAAAATTTTTTTTTTCAGTGGCCTGCTTAAAAAAATTATATATTTGCCCGGAACTTCCCTCGTAACGAATTCGCCCACATACAGATAACACAATTCATATATGCATAATATAATGGTAATAACTTCATATATATTCTTTGAATTGTAGTATATTTAATTTTTCTTGATAAGGGGAAAGTTTCACTACCAGGATAGTTCGAATAAAAGACTTTTACTTACTTTTCTTTACCAAACCTTGGTTTTATAGGAATGTGACACAGACAGTGTAACCAGTAAAGTGCCGTTAATTAAAAAAAAAACAATTTTTTCGTTAACCGTTTTTTTTACAGGTATGATAAATAACTAAAAATAAGCTAAAAAGCTTTTATGAAAAGGTGGCTAACTTTTTTTAGTTTTGCTCAGATACTGAAATTGGTTGAAATATGAATAATTTGGTTATTTTCTTCAACTTATGCTCTCATTTTTCCTGAATATAAGATTTTAAGGGTGCTGGTTTAACTATTTATTATATTGTGCCGAAAAGCTAAGAATTTTGTACTTAAACCTTGAATTTTATTGAAAAAATGAAAACGTTTGGGCTTAATGTCGATCAATGCATTTTTGGAGGAATAAATGATATGATTTTTTAAATTACTTTATCAGCGATATCAACTTAAACAAAATATGTTTAAAATGACTAAATTGTAGTTTTAAATTCAGAATAAACAACTTTCAAGTTATCTTTTCTTTATGACCACTCAAGTGTGTAAGCTTTTAATAATATTATTACAGTAGGCCATGAAAATAATACGACAAATCTTTCGTCTGTTGCTTTCAAAAATCATTACCTAAAAATGAATTTATGGATTTTATGAAATTGAATCATTAAGGGGTTGAAATATTTTTTTACTTTTTTTACAATACCTCTTTTTAAGTAAATAAGGTAGCGATTCTTTTGTCCGTGGTTTTTAAAATTAGCTATCCTTGAAATCGTTTTATCTAAGGCTGTGGGGAAAATTAATAGCAAAAAAATTATTTTTGTCGAATGAGGTGGATACAGAATCATTTTTATATTTTTGGTCAAGTTTATCTAGGTCTGTTTTAGTTTTAATTGTTTTATTTCCCTCATAAAAGGGAAGTATGCATTATAGTCGTGAAGAAATCGCCCTCCCAGGATTTTACAGATCTTCACGATTTAGGGTCCCTAGATGCCAAAAAACATGTTTTTCTAATTCCGTCGGCCTGTCGGTCTACATATTCGCGGAATAGCTAAAAACCACTTATCGGATTCACAAAAATTAAGGGTCATATGGGGATGACTTTACCTCAAATTGTGCACGTAACTAATTTACCTCAAATTGTGCACGTAACTCAAGTATTAGGTAGAAATGAACTGGTAAAATTTTGGTACAAATCCAAAATGGCGGCTTAATAAATTATTTTGAAAATGAGCTTGAAAAAACTATTTATTAGATTGATTTCAAATTTTATGTAAAAATTAAGGGTGATATCGAGATAACTGGCAAATGTGTAGTATAAATTCAAGATGGCGGAACAAAATTGCAGCCAAATAAAATGTGGAAAAGTTACTTTTTCAGGTTTTTTACATATCTTCACATTTTTTCACATATGCCAATAAAACAGGTTTTCCCAATTCCGTAAGTCGGTCGGTCTGTCTGTATCTCTGTACTTACCTAATTGACCCTGGGGACATAGGGGGATAACCAGGTAACATCCAACATGGCGGAGTAATGTTAGAACAATTATTACTAACAACTAATTATCCAATTTACCTACAATTTGGTACAAAAATCAAGTGTTACATAGGAATTAACTGGTAACATTTTTGTACGAATACAAGTTGGCAAAACAAAGTGGCGCCCTAATAACATATCTAAACAATCAGCCCGAAAAAACTACTTATTAAATTCATTTTATATTTTGTGCAAGGATTAGCAAGAAATAAGTGTGATATAGAGATAAATTAGTAAAATTCTGATACGAATTAGCGATGGCGGAACAAATGGCTTCCAGATTAAATTTTTAAAAAATCAATGCAAATAGTAATAACTTCATACATATTATTTGAATTGTAATATATTTCATTTTTCTTGATAACGGGAAAGTTTCATTACTAGGATAGTTCGGTAAAAGAGCTTTTTTTTTATAGAAACGTGACATATAGAGTGTGACCAGTAAAGTGCTCATCATATGGAATTTTTTTTAACTACTGACCTCGGTAAAATTTGAGTTAGAAAAAAGTTTTTGCTTTAAAAATAATGCAAATTGGTAAAATTTTGCTACATGGCGGAATAAAGTAGCGGTCCATCGAATTATTAATTCCATTAATTATATAATTCCCTCCCAATCGATTTCGGAACAGTATATGACCAGAGCTAAGAAAATATACGACTTTTTCGAATAAATTTCATTTGCATCTCGAAAAATTAGGGTACATTCTGTTCATCAACGAATCAAGGAAGGTTTGTTTTGAAATTTGCCACTAGTTCGGAGGCTACTGGTAGAATTTGATAAACGGAAATTAAGTCCCAGGTCAAGCACTAACTTTTATGAGGAATACAATTTTTTGAGAAATTACAAATATAAAGTGTTCACTACTGATCACCACGCGGCCACGCTGTGACCACAGTGTACCGTGTGTCCAATTAAGAATGGTCTCCGGCCATAACTCGGTAACCGTCGATCACACAATTATGGAGAAACAATATTTATAGTTAAATCGGTCAAGAAAAATCGCTGGAAATTATTTTCAAGTTCGAAAAATGGCCGCTAGGGGGCGTAGCAGCAACTCAAAAATGGAAATGCCGATTTTCTCTTGAATTTTCCTAATTAAGGTTTATTGAAAATATAAGCATTGTATTCTTCAGGCAATGATGCAACTTTTTGCTGTTTATCATTTTTTTCTATTTTCAATAATAAAGTGGTGGGGAAAGGTCAAACTTTTTTTCTTTTAAATGTTTATATCTCTGTTTTGGATGAACAGATTACATTGAACGTGGTGTTAGAAAAAGTGCTTTTTTTGCTTTTCACGCAGAGCTATGAACTGTACCGTAATCATTCTATTAGTGGTCACTGGATGGTGTTTTTTTGTAATTCTTCAAATAATACGAATTTTCTCAAAAAAGTCAAATGGTGTGATATGAGTTTTTTTGTCATAATTTAATTTAAGGTTATAAAAGGTTCGTGAAATAAAAAATCCAGGTCCGTATTTAAATTAAAAAAGTTGATTACGGTAGCCCGAATCCGAAACGTCTGATTGAAAAAACTAACCTCACCAATGTGTAGAGAAGAAAAAGTGACAATGATGAACTAAAAATTATTTTTATCTGTCATTTCAACTAACTAACTTTTTAGTTTTCCTAAAATTGTAGGCTTAGTTGAAATTACAGATAAAAATAATTTTCACTTCATCATCTCTCTCTTCTACAAATTGGTAAAATTAGTTTTTTCGGGCGACTATCATCAACTTTTTTAATTTAAATACGGACCGGATTTATTACTTCATTATTCGATACCTTTTATTAACATTCAATTAAATTGTCAAGTGAGATATAGGAATCAACTGGTAACATTTCGATATGAAAAAAATTTCAGTATGAATCCTCTATGGCAAAACAAAATGGAGGCCTAATAAAAATTTTAATATTCAATTAAATTCTATTTTTTGGAATAAAAATCTTTTTTATGGAGGAAATTAACAAAAGACATAATTTATTTTTTATAGATTATGTAAATAAAGTTACATGAAAAATAAAAAAATAATAACAATAATATAATACAAATTACAATTTTTAGGATTTGTATGAACTTATTACCAATTAAGTATATAATATTTAGTAATAAACTAAATAAATATACATATAAATAAATTGTATTATTTAAACGTGGTTAAATTCTGTGCTAGGGAAGTTCTGAGTAAAGCGAATTTACCTATTTTTACTTCTCTTCTAAAAGGGAAGTATTGTAATCATGAAAAAATCTCCCGCCGAGATTTTTTCAGATCTTTACGTTTCAGAGTCCCTAGATGCGAAAAAACATGTTTTCTCAAATCTGTCGGTCTGTCTGTCGGACTGGCTTTTCACGGTAAAATTAAGTACTATGTTGGAATCAATTGGTAAAATTTTGGTACGAATCCAAGATGGCGGAACAAAATGGTGGCTTCGTAAAATATTAAAAAAAACTACTTAATGGATTAATTTCAAGTTGTGTGCCATAACTAATTGAATATAAACTAGTAAAGCTGTGGTACTAATTCAAGATGGCGGCCAAATAAAATGTTTGCAATCGTGAAAAAAATCACCCTTTCAGGTTTTACATATCTTCACGTTTTAGCTCCCCCAGATTCCAAAAAATATATTTTATCAATTACGTCTGTTCATCTGTCTGTCAATCGCGGCAGACCTTAAAAACCTCCTACCAGATTGACTTCAAACAATAGTAAAACATTTAGTGTCATATGGAGATGACCTAGTAATATTTTGGTAAAAATCCATTATGCCGGTACAAGATGGCGGCTTAGTGAAACGTTAAAACATGATTAAGTACTAAAAAACTAATTATCGAATTTCCCTCAAATTTTGCACAAAATGAAGTGTTACATAAGAATGAACTGGAAACATTTTGGTATGGATCCAAGATAGGAAAACAAAATGGCGACGTAATAAAATATTTAAAAAATCAACGTAAAAAATCTTTATTCAATTGACTTTAAATTTTGTAGAAAAGTTAAATGTGATAATGGAAATAAACTGGTACGAATTAAACATGACATAACAAAAAAGCGATGTGTGTCAATGTAAAAACTACTTATTGAATTTATTTTAAATTATGTCCAAAAATCAAGTGTGGCGTAGGTAGAAAGAAACTGGTAAAATATTAGTAGGAATTCAGTATTATGGAATACAGTGATTCATGGCGCCCAATAGAAATGTTTGAAAAGATAGTATATATGTGTTACTAAATGACTATGTACTGAACTAAATTGGATCACACTTCACTATTCCTAATAAATGGAAAGAATCATAACGAGGGAAGTTCCGGATAAAGGATATTTACCTATTTTTTAAAACTGTTTCTGATATAATCTTGAAATGAAATAAATCAAAAAACAAAGATTTCACACAATTAGTATCTTTCAAAAAGTTATCAAACAAACAAAAAGACTAAGACTACAAAGAGTATGGTATAACACTACAAAAATACAACTATAAAAAATAGTCCATGGGTAACAAGGGGACAAGATCTGGCAGGGCGTTAGAGGCATGAACAAGCTTTTCAAAGAATACAAAAAAACAACAATAAAAAACTATTGAAATTATTCATTCAAAAGAATAAAACTCTTTATCAATTAGAAATTGATTAGGTTGGATTTAAACGAGTTTAGTTTGTTGATCTCTTTTATGATCACTGTCAACTTATTATAGATAGATACAGAGAGGTCTGATAGAGTGGTATAAACAAATTATTTCTACCCCTGGTATTTATGTTGTCAGAGACATCCTTATTTCTAACAAACAAGTGTGGATTACATTTAACAAAATTCTTATATTTTTTTGTAGATTGAAAACCCTGTCAGCATTTAGTACAGAAGAACGATACAAGAACATTATACTCTATGAGGTTATGCTCTGAATAGCAGAAAAATAAAATACTTTAATTGTTGCAAGACCACTTTGGTCACGCAAGTACCTGATGACATAGGTAGCAGTACTTGTACTGGACAAAAAAGTGAACCTGACCTGCAAATTGCAATTGGCTATCCAGCAAAACACCTAAACATTTTGTCCATTCTGTCTGTGTTAAACTCTTGTCATTTAGAGACACATATAGGGACTCTAAATTGTTATTTAAAAAAAAGTAATAGTGCAGTTTTATTTGAATTTAATATAAGATTGTTTGAGTTACACCACTCTAGCATTCTATTAATTATCTCACTTGAATTTTTGGATAATAACAGTTTATCAGCAGAATATATCACACAGGAAGTGTCATCTCCAAATTGATACAAAGATGTAATGTCAATTTTTCTTTTTAGATTATTTGCAAATATTAGAAACAAAATGAGTCCCAGTATAGATCCCTGTGGTACTCTCCTACTAATTAATTTGTAGTCCGAACAATACTTACCCACTTCCTCAGAATTAATACACACAGACATGTTTCTATTAGTTAAATAAGATTGTAACAGTTTATTTGGTAATCCGTGAACACTATAGCACTCCAGTTTATATAGCAATATTTTATGATCTATTAAATCAAATGCTTTAATCAAATCAAAATATATAATATATAACCCTTTCAAAGTTTTTTGAGAAAATAGACACAGGCCTATAATTAAACAATTCCTTTCTATCTCCCTTTTTATAGATATAAATTACTTTAGCCTGTTTCAGTTGGTCAGGAAAATAATCTGCTTGAAAACATTTATTTAACAAGTTGGCCAATGGAAAAGCTATAATATCCACCACTTCCTTAAATGCCACAGCAGGAATGTCATCAACACCTGTCGAATATTTAGGCGGTAAAAGTTTCTTGGATAAATTCACTTTAGTGATCAAATTGTGTTGCAAATAAATTTGCCAAGATTCTTGGATCACTAACTATTGTATTATTGTATGAGATTTATATGTTATTTTGTTTTTATTTCGAATAATGTTAACAAATTCCAAGTAGATTTAGTCACATTTTGTAGTTAATTATTAGATTGTTATTGCAGTTTTGTTTATAGTTCCTAACATAGCCCCTGAATTATTTTCTTTTTGTAGAGTGGTAACAAATTGCTGTCACGAGTATTTAGATACAAATAGTATACATCTCTAAGATGTATACTATTTGTAGGACCACTCCCTGATCTTTGTTATATGAATAAATAAATTAAAACGTTTTGAAATATTGGCAAACACTCTATACTGCTCATTAACACCCTCTGCGTCATACAGTTCCCAGCAGTCCTCATTCAACATATATATATATATATATATATATATATATATATATATATATATATATATAGTCGTCGAAAGCAAGAACGTATCTGTAATATTATAGTGACACTTAAAATGTTAAAGTATTAATGCATATTGATCAGAAATATTTGTTTTGTAGATATCACATCTAAACTCATAACCATCCAAATTAGAAAAACTATTATCTAGTTGTGTATTAGTAGTTGGGGTTGCCCTAGTCGAGCCACAGATATTCGATTTTAAGTTGTATATAAAAAAAATATTTATTATATCTAGGGTAATATTGTTAAAAAATATAAAAAACTGGCCATTTTTTTTCATCTCCACGATTGAATTTTTATTTTATTATTATTTTTTATTTTGCATAACTTTATGTAGGGTACATAGTCTACAAAAATGTACATTGTGTCATTTATTATTTTCCTCCATAAGGAGAAGGTTTTTATACCAAGAAATGGAATGTTATGACTTTTTGAAGATTTTATTAGACCGTCATCTTGTTTTGCCAATATACAATTTGCATTAAAATTAATACTAGTTAATCTCTTTATACACTTGATTTTTGTTCAAAATTTAAGGTCAATCGGATAATTAATTTTTTACTAATGATTTTTTTCATCTCCACGATTGAATTTTTATTTTATTATTATTTTTTATTTTGCATAACTTTATGTAGGGTACATAGTCTACAAAAATGTACATTGTGTCATTTATTATTTTCCTCCATAAGGAGAAGGCTTTTATACCAAGAAATGGAATGTTATGACTTTTTGAAGATTTTATTAGACCGCCATCTTGTTTTGCCAATATACGATTTGCATTAAAATTAATAATAGTTAATCCCTTTATACACTTGATTTTTGTTCAAAATTTAAGGTCAATCGGATAATTAATTTTTTACTAATGATTTTTTAAACGATTCATTAGGTGGACATTTTGTTCCGCTATATTAGATATTTGCCAAAATGTTGATCATCCATATGACCCTTGATGTCAAGCAGTTTTTGAGCAAAGCCGCGCACAGACAGACCGACGGAAACGAGAGAACATCTAGGGGTCCTAAAAGGGAATAATCTGCAAAAAATCTCGGAGGGTTATTTTTTTCAGAATTACAGTACATCCCTGTTACAAAGGAACTAAAGATGCATTCATTTTCCAAGACGGTGGGTGGCTTGAGCTACTTTTTTTGAGAAATTTAGAGAATTTTAATCAGAAAATTTGTTTTTTTGAATTTTGAGCCACTATTACTGTTAATTAAAGTTATATTTTTTTTCTTTTTAAATAAAGAAACATTTTTACATGAAGTAATATTCTGACGTTCTAAAAGACAGTGCATACATACATATGTGCTTCGGAAGAAGTTAATCTAAAAGCCATACTAGCTAATTTAAAAAATTATTTTTATAGATACTTTCGGGCGAATTAAGGATAGCAAAGTGAAACTTTGTTTGATTATCAAGCATTTAGAAAAACATTACCATTATTTTAGTAAACGATTGATCGAACGTAAGGGCGGGCATTGTTGGAAATGATTGTCCATATTCTCGTTTAGAAACTGTTAGTACATAAATAAAAAAAATATTGACACTCATAGTGTGTGTGAGATGGTTGCGGCATGATATAGCATAAGCCCATTTTGGATATAAGAGCAATAATCGGAGTTCTTCTTCCCTCTTGAAGAAAATCATGCGCCCTACCACTGAATGCGCGGTAATATTTCTAATAAACTTGAAGTACTTTAGGTCTTAGGGCTATTAAATGTGACACCAGTAAGAACATGTTTTATAAACATATCGAATGTAAAGTTTACGAAGAAGGAAGCTATTTATCAGACTAATTGTTGAATAATTTGCATGTAATTCGTATATAATTTTAAGATATTAAATGTAGTAAATATGTAGTTATAATTTCATTGCTGTAGAAATGGCAATCATTTTTAATACACACTGGAGAGCTTTGGGCTTCCTGGAAGTTACTAATTACTGGTTAGATTAATAAAACTTACATTTTTAAAAATAGGTATCTCAGGATATCAAAATTTTCGGATTACACTAACATTTTTTGAAGCAGTTCATCGTTTGATTCAAGGAGTAAATATCTATAGGTAGATAATAAGAGGCTAAGCGAAATAAAAGTTCTTAGTCGTTTTAAGATCAATACGTTTTTTTCCTGTCGAAAGTCAAGAAAGTTCTTAAAAATCCCTCATGTACGTCATGGAAGGAATTTAAAAAACTTTTTTTCTGAATTTTGATTTGAAAAAAAATTAGGTGCTTTAAGGATATTACCCCCGATTAAACAAGAAAAAGGAAGGATAATCTATTTTCTAACTATGGCATTTTGTCATGCTTATTTTCCAGTATTTTGCTGTCAGCAGTAATTTTTTCCTTTAAAAATTAAATATGACATATGAATTCTTGTCAGTGATTGGTCAACATTGATAGGAAGGAAATAACCGCGGCTTTATATCCCTAGTGCATATAATTTATCCGGAAAAATGTGGAAAACGAGTTTCTCATGCAATTTGTTTAACAAATTGCATGAGCGTTAGTAGTTTTAAAGACCCGATTCGAAGGCGAGGATTTTTCCACTGCCGCGAATGCTATCTGTTAAACAAATTTATAATTTTTCCTTTGGAATGCACGACGAATATTTGGTAAGATTATTTCCTGAGTTTAATAAATTATATTTAATATGACAATATTTTTATTTAAAACAACGGTAAGAACAATAATTGTTAAACTAAATAACATAATATAATTACTTCATGGTCATTTCAACTTACCTTGTCAAACTTAAATGATATTTTTTTGACTTTTTTTCTGGAAAAACTGCTGTCAGTTATGTCAGGCAATTTTTCCACTTGAAAATGAAATATGATGTACAAAGTTAATAGGAAGGGGTTATTCTTGTCTTAAATTAATATTTATTTTAGTATAATAAACTGATGATAAAAATCCCGTTAAAGTTGTTGATATTGTTGATAACGTTTTCGGTAATAGTATTTTAATGGTGTTTGGTATTTGTGCAGTTAATGGTTTTTTTTCTTTAGATAGATATGGTTTAATGTATAATAAAACGATAACTAGAAAACGTAAGTATAAAATTTTGAACCTTAACTTGTACTTGTCTCTATACATTTGTTAATAAGATAAATTTATCTAACGATTCTTAAGGTAGAAAAATGTTGTTTTCATTTATCTTTTGATAAAAAAGCCGTATTCACTTACCATTGTGTCGTTCATCCAACAAAACAGTATATTATTTTATTTACCATTTTAAGTACATAAAGGCAGCAAATCTTGTTCACACTTATGTGCGTCACCATGGCACAATTTTTCCTCACTGCTTCTTAACACGTCTGATTTTAAACAATTAGCCGCATAAAAATTTATAACTTAAACAAATGTGTGTTCGCTCTCGTAAGATTTTTATACCAGAGAGATAAATAATATAACAATTAATGTAATATCGAGTGTTTAACTTTTCTGACCCGCATATTTAACAAGTTATGTGGGCGAATTAAAAAGATATGCTTTTATTATGGGAGAAAATACAACAATAATTTATTAAATTAATAGTCGTTAAGTTATTGGAAGAATCAGGCGCGGATCTCCATTAGG
The DNA here is from genome assembly GCA_030620095.1 of Kuschelorhynchus macadamiae. Lineage (NCBI taxonomy): Eukaryota > Metazoa > Arthropoda > Insecta > Coleoptera > Curculionidae > Kuschelorhynchus > Kuschelorhynchus macadamiae. Next base: position 1,316,730 of record JAUTXW010001598.1, on the reverse strand, counting down.
CCGAGGAGTAGTCCGCAGGTGTATTGTGGTGAACAAATTTGGGGTATTAAAGGTAGTATTCAAGGTATTATGGGCATTATTAGAGGTATTAGAGGTATTAGTTGTGGAATTAGAGGTATTAGTTGGTATATTAGAGGTATTAATGGAAATATTAAAGGTATTATTTTAAATATTAAATATATTGTAAATGTGTTATTTCTGCTTATTGGCTCTACCTACTATTGATTTAAATAAAGCAGTATATGCTTTGTTAATGGAACTTCATTTTCCCGTAGCAAATTCAGTTAGAGAAATATTACTTGCTCAAATTAAGTCAAATTGCGGATAATGATTGAAAACTTGGAAACCCTGTATATTCGGTTTCTTACTTTCAAAATTGAGAGCGCGTAAAAGCTTGATAAGAAAAATTTTAAAAGTGAAGTAATTTGGTGGATGGAGAATATATATATATATATATATATATATATATATATATATATATATAATTTACGGTACAAACCTACAATACCTTGCCTTAATTATCGTTATCGGTTTGAAACAAATATCAAGTATAGGGGAAAGTGGGGATCATTCGGGATATTTCAGTTTTAAAAAAGAAATCACTAGTATGTTTGGACTTTGACAAATACTATGAAAATTAAACCAAATGTATTGATATTAGGTAGGTATATTTTAGGCATGATTGGCACACTAATTTCGAGTGCGTATTTCGAATATTGCATGATTTATTTTTCTCTACCCGTAGCCGAATCATGACCACCAGTAGGGACCATCCAGCTAATAAGTGGGAATCTTTCGGATGTCTGGTGTAATAAGATATTTAACTAATGTAATCCAAAAAACAATGTTTATTAATATAGAAAAACTTAGAATACAACATATAGGAAAATGTAATCAATACTTATACGAATCATCAACATTTTGTCAAAATAGAAAAAGTAAAAAAGTTTTTCATGGCAACAGAAAGTACCAAAACTATAGCGTACATAAGCACTTAAAAGACAAAAAATTAATCTAACATTTAAACTTGTAAAATTTAAATTAAATTTATAAACGGTTTGAGTTCATGAAGTTCCTTGGCAGGTAGAAGTAGGTAACAGAGCCGCAATGTATATTTTATCTATTACCGAAATATCCTTGACATTAGGGAAATAAAAGCTGCTTGAATTTCTTTTTCAGCGTAGGAATTTTACCTCATGATCTTCATTTTGTACAGAGATGATCTTTCCGACATAGTAAATCTCAGATTTGGAAACTAAAAATTTAACCAGGACAAAATGCGCCCCTTTAACAGTGTTTTTCTGGCTAATAAGTTGCAACTCTTCGAAGACATCTTCCTCATCAGACGAATCGTCTCGGACAACATCGATACTAGGTTCACATGAATTAGAAGTTCTTCTTTTTTTGGAAGGCTTCATCAAATCCCTTTTCACTGTTTTCTTTTTGTCTTTCAACGAGTTTTTCCGTTTTCTTTCTTCTTTTTTGCTCTGTCTTTTCTCATATTCTGGAGTATCGGTGTAAATACCAGACTGAGATTTTCTAGATGTTGTTTTTTTTTCTCTTTCAAATCTGCCTTTGGATAAGGCCTTATATCACTTAAACAAGGAATAGCTGATACAGGCTGCTCCGTTGCTATGTTCACAGACACTATATCGCCTCGTAATTTGGAAGGAATGGGTGGCGTTATTTTCGTTTGATTTTGTACGTCCGTGGAGAATAAATGACATTTTGATGTAGAAGGAGCAAGTGGCATTGTTGCCTCTTGATTTTGGATGTCTGTGGCAACTTGACTTGTTGACGCTATATTGTTTTGGGTTTCGATGTTTCCATTTTCTTTGTTATCACTTGCAACATCATTAATTGGTTTGTCGGTGACCTCACTTGCCACAAAATCAGAATCATTCATATAAGACTATTGAATAGCCAAAGCCCTGTGCTTTTAAACGAGCTTGTTATATTTTTTATTGTGAAGGCACGTTCTTATGCAAGTTTTGCAAAGCTGGCCAAATGACGAATTGTAATTACTCGACCTGGATTCGTTAGTAACCAATCATGCTGTGAAGTGGAAATGTATGACTTGAAAGGTCCATATACTTCCACATCCAGTGGCTGCATCCTGTGAGTCGTATGCGGTGGAAAGGGCAGCAATACAATTTCTTTTTCTCGACATAGTCTAATAACGTTCACAGAAATGTGGGATTCGTGGTTGTCTACGATGAGAAGCACCTTATTTTCAGTGGAACATTTTACGAAATTTGCAAAGTGTTCAATTACTTTAGGAAAAAGGTCAGATGTCATCCATCCTTTTTTGTTACCAAAAGCAATGGCTGAAGTTGAATGTTCATCTCCTAAGTATTCTTCAGGATTTCTTATTCTAGGATAAATATAAACTGGCGGAGCTGTACCTCCTGCTGCGTTAATAATACCAAGAAATATCACAAGCTCTCCTCTCTCTTGTGAAGATATGTGTGCTACTTGTTTTTTCCCTTTTGTGGATAATATTCTTACAGGCGGAACTATTGTCGATCCAGTTTCATCTAGGTTCCATATTTCCTCTGGTTTAAATTTATACTTCTCCAAAACCGACGCATATTTAGAAAAAAGGTGTTCTATGACTGTTTTATTAAAAGCCATAGATATACTAAGACTCGTATTTTATGGCTTGCGAAGAGATATTTCCTTGTCGTGCCTTTTCATGAACCCGCATAACCAATCAAGTCCTACAACAAAATAGTTAATAAGTATAAGTAGATAATAATCACCCCTCAAAAAAGTAAAACTATAACTTCAAAGATGCATCCTTGAAGTTATAGTTTTACTTTTTTGAGGGGTGATTATTACCTACTTGTTTATAAGACCCACCTGCAATTTTATTTACAAGCCAAGTGCTTGGTATTTTGCAGTTTGTCTGACTTTTGGCATACTCGTAAGCAAGGATCCTTATTTGTTGATAGTTCAAACCATAATTTTAATCCGAACACCTTTTTACAGAAGCTACTAGCTGATCTTCTTGGATTTTAGAAAATACTTGTTGGGATGTGTATTTACTGGGATAGGCCTGATCATATTCACTCTCACTCTCATTCCCAGAATCATCCCATTGTCGCAGTAGGTCTTCTTTAGATTTTTTTTTTAAAAGATTCTTTATTCGAGACTGTAGTGTCTGCCTCTTGATTTGATATTCTTGAGCAGCTTTGTACTGACTTAAAGTTTTAGTTAAAACAGCTTTTATAGCCAATTTCATACGCGTCTCATCTATGTCGCAACGACTTATGTACTTAACGTACTCTTTTGGCATCAAAAATAAATACGACAATATTGAAAAACTACTAATCTCATTTGCATTTATTTTTTTTCAGAGATGGGGAACATTCGGCTACCGGCCGAATCTTCACTAAGCGTCCTGGCCGAATGTTCCCCATATGTCACATAGAAAAAATAGAATGCAAGTTTTGTCTTTTGTATATTGCCAGAATATACCCTAATTAATGATCTAATATAATCGTATATTATATGAATTATCTAAAATTAAATGCACGACTGCTATATACAATTTTATAAGTAGCAAAAATCTTACCTTAAATACACGAAAACACACTTGCCCTCAGAAAAATACAAGTTCTTGCCTGCAAATCTTGAAAACGCGTGGCTGGCGTTGGTAAAAAATATTTTCGATAACCCACATGAAATATGGCGCCAAACTTAAATGGATGCCACTGGATTCTACGTAAAAATCTCTCTCGATATTAGTTTACACCTTTTCGGTAAGTTGTCAGACCATCGAGATACGAAGGGTGCCTGAAAATGCAAGAACTCCAATTTCACCCTGTATCTCAAAAACGAACAGGGTTGGGAAAAATTTGTTTGAGGCTTCTTTGGTTTCACAAAAAGTAGCATAGTGTTGCGAAAACCGCATCTCTCTATATTCAGTAATAAGGGAGATAACCCGTAAAACCATCGAAATTGGGATACCCTGTACAGGGTGGCTCACGTAAAATAACCTACTACCTTATCTGAAAAACTATAATAGTTATGGAAAAGAGTTAAATACAAAAGTTTATTGTTGTAAAACAAAGTTTTATATTATTTTTGTATATATCAACTTCGTTATTTTAAATGGGGTACACTATTTATTTTTACATTTTTAAATTCTACAAAGAATTCTAATTATATCTCATGTTATATATCCTATACCCAAATTCATTTGTTTTCGTGATACTGACATTTGAAATTTGACATTTAGAGCAATTTAACCAGCTGTAAAGTCTAAACGGTTTGATTTATAACGGAACGGTTTGCACTTTCTTATCTTAGTTTTTAAGTATCTATAGGTTGACATCAACTTCTGGTTAAACCGAAAGATCAAAAATTTCAACTTCCGGTTTACTCGGAAGTTGATGTCAGTTTAAGTCAGTCAAACTAAGATAAAAAAGTGCAAATCGTTTTGTTATAAATCAGGTTATGTTGGTGGGCAAGTATAGCTGTGAGAGAGATTGCATTAGAAACTCATTGGACACAATTTTAATATCCAATTAAAATAAATATACAGGTGAATATATAACTTATAACTTTTAATTTTCGCAAAACAGTTCCCAACTATTACTTATAAGGAAGAATTTAGTGGCACGAACTCGTGAAGCAATCAAGGAGTTTGCAATCGATTCACTGATATCTTGGTAGAGCGACGTCCTGATAAGACGAAAGTTTGTGGGTTCTATTCTCATTCGAAGGCAGACTTTTCCACTTTTTATTGCCTTTAATTTTCAAATTTGCTATTTTATATCAATGGCAAGTTTTAATTAAACAGAATTAGTTGTGGAAAATATGTTCAAAGTAGAGGGTCCACAACCTGGGAGAGGAGAGTGATACGTTACGGTCATACTACCCTAATTTACACGCTTTACATTTTTCGTGGTATGAGTATATAACTGTATTTATTTATTACAATATAAAATTAAGAATAACTTTGTCATTCAAGCAAATAAAAGCCTTTTATTTTATCTAATCAAAAGTACGTAATATAAAAAGGTGTATTATAGAAAGAAAATCTCATTGTGATAAATAATTTGTAGATAAACTAGAAGTGACTATACAACTGTAATTTGTAGGTGTTTACTTTTGGTTATGGCAAGTCATAATGAAGCATATTATCGAAGTCACCCAAAGGTAGATTTTTCGCGAGCTAAGGCCGATGATACTAATAAAATCAATTACAAGCTATTTACGAAAGAAAACCCCCACGATTTCGTTATTTTAAATGAAGATAATATTGAAAAACAAAATCTAAATAAAAGTACAAAAACAATTTTGTTCTTTCATGGATGGACTTCAAATGATTCTACTCCATGGTAAGTTTTGGTTTGTGTTTTTTGAAACTAAAAGATATTCTAAATATTGATATATATATATATATATATATATATATATATATATATATATATATATATATATATATATATATAGGTAAACAGTACAGTTGTTGGCACTCAGGGTATTATTGGCACTCTTTCATAAATATGGATATATTAAGATTCCAATATTAAATACACAGTTTTTGGTAAATGGAGTAAGATCTGGCAATTATGCCATTCGCCATCCAGTAATTGCATCATACTACTTTTGACAGTTAGTATTGTTTCACTTATATGAACAAGTGCATGACGTGTGTGTTCCATAATCAAGGATAGTTTCAGTAAAGTTCATAAGGTAGGCTTGCTATTTTGGCTTGATTTTAAGTATTTTGAATTTAAGTAAAATTTTGATATGGTTATGTGTACAATAAATATCGTTTAAGGCTTTAAAAGAACGCTTTCGCTGGTGATTTTTTCCCGCTCTTTTTATTTAATTCAGGTGCCAATTACTATCCAGTGGATTGAATGGATAAACAATTATTGGCACTAAGTGCCAATTACTAAATAACGTTTTCTACGTTTTTTACTAACCTTTTCTAGCCTATTACATTTCCTTACGATAAATTTGATTTTTTTATTTTAAAAACTTACAAAAATATATTCAGATATAGTTGTTGGCACCCTGCCAATAACTGGATTTTGTGTGTGCCAATAACTAAATCGACTTCATTGTTTCGATTTATATATTCCCAGTTAGGATGGTCCTTAGGTAAACAATTCGTATTTTTTACAGAAAATGCCGAAAGTTTACGAAGGAAAGAAATATAATAAAAGATATAGTGAAGAGATCCTGCAAAAAGCGTTACAAGAGATAAAAAATGGGATGCCTAAAAAAACTGCGTCAAAAAAATATGGTATTCCACGTGGTACACTGTGAAAACTTCTCTAAAATTTGTCATGGACCCCCACCAGTTTTAAATATGAGAGAGGAGACCGTCTTAGTAAAATGAATAGAAGATAGTGTCAGAAAAGGCTTTCCGCAGAGAAAAGAAAATCTTCAGTGTTAAAGCTTTTCTGGACAAAAACCCTAGAACAAATTGCAAATTTAAAAATAACTACCCAGGTGATGGTTGGTATAAAAGTTTCTTGAGACGCCATCCAGTTTTAACTGAAAGACAGTCAGAAGCGATAACTGCAGCCAGTGCGTCAGTAAGTGAACGGGATTTAAGAGGTTGGTTTTCAAAAATAGAAACATATTTAAAGGATGAAAATCTATTCGATATTTTGCAAGATTCAAAGAGAGTCTTTAATTCTAATGAAACCAACTTTCAGTTATGCCCAAAAACTAAAAATGTTATAGCACCAGTAGGTACTCGCAATATATAAGAGGTGTATTTCCTTATAAAAGACTACCAGCTGACACTACTTCAAATATTCCGAGTAACTGGGGAGTCGGAACCTCTTCAAATGGATGGATGAAAGCAGAACTTTTTTACGAGTATATCAGCAATGTTTTCCATCATCATCATCTTGTAAAATGCGAAATAAAGTTCCCTGTAATCTTATATGTAGATGGACATACAACACATCTTACATATGAAGTAAGTGAGTTATGTACCAGACTTAAAATTGTTTTAGTGGCATTATACACAAACTCTACCAGGATCCTCCAGCCTGCAGATGTTTCGGCTTTTAAACCCATAAAAAATCTTTGGAAAAAGGGAGTGTTAGAGTGGAGAAAAACTAATTTACTAACAAAAGATAAGTTAGCACCTATTTTGGATAAAGCCATAAATCAGTTAAAACCCGAAACAATTATGAATGGGTTCCGTGCGTGCGGAATTTCTCCATGGAATCCATCGGCTATAGATTATACAAAATGTTTAGGTAAACTAAAATTACCGAAAGATACTGTAAATTCAAGAATTTTAAAAAACACAACTCTCACTTTTTCCAAATTTAAAGATATAGTGGGAGAAAATTTATTTCAAAGCATTGAAAGTATTAACGCTGCAAACATTCAGTCACAAAGTGAACATCTTCAAGCACTCATCAGTATATATAAAGTCTTTGTACCGGACCACATTGTTGCTGAAACAGAAAGCGAATCGAAGAATACGAATATACTGGAAGAAAGAACCGAGAATTTAGAGAGATCGCTTGCACAAGATAAGATAAAAATTAAAGGTAATGAAAAAAAGTGAATACATATGAAGAATTTGAAGAATTTAAAAAAAACTGAAAATATACATCTCGGTGATGGAGACGAAAACGTCCAAGTCTTTGATTTAAATGATATCCCAATTATTTTTATGTCATCTCCATCTAAACCAGTAGAAACATATAATAACGAATCGCTATCTGTTAAAAATACGTCACCTGAAATGTTAGATGAAGCGACATGTACCTTGAAAGCAACTATGGAAACTCCCGAACTAAAACAAAATGACCCTGAGTTAATAACTATAATGGCAAACACCATGACCCTTAGAGAACTCCCCAATGAAACACCTGAAATAAAAAAATTTATTTAATGTGGCCTGATACACCACAAAGAAAAGGAAAAAAAATCCGAAAAACTGCCGTTTGTATTGACATCTGACCAGTGGAAAAAAATTAATTTAGAAAAGTTAAATAAAAGGAAAGCAGAAGAAGAAGCTAAAGAAAATAGAAAAAAAATTAGACTAATTAAGGCTAAACAAAAGATGGAAACAAAAAAAGATTCGGTAAAAAGAAAAAGACGACTACCGCAAAAAGCTAGGAAAATACCTGAAAGAGGAAAAACAAATAAAGAATGCGTTGAAAAAATAAATTTAAAGTCTGCAATTGTAAATGTCATTTCTAACGTTTTAATAAGAAGTAAGTGTGATGAAAATAAATCTTGTGAAACGAATAAATCGTTAAAACCAGTACATGTCAGAAATTTATGTGAAAATGAAACAAGTAACAATGATCCTATTCATGTATATAATTTTGAAGATTTTGTTAATAATAAAAAAGTGTTTTCAGGGCTTTGCTTTATTTGCACTTTTAATATTACACAAATTATCTCTGGTGTAAAATGTAATACTTGTAATAGAAATTTTCACCCTCAATGCATTAGAAAACACAATAATATGCCACCAGTTGTAAAAAGCTGTGTTTGTCAAGCTTGTGTAGAAACAGTAAGTAAAGATTTAAATAATAAGTACGTATGAAAAATACATTTAATGCATTATATCGTTAAAAATAATTTAGAAACTACTTTAAGTTTTTTATTGGTTAAAAATAGAAATAATGAATAATAATATTTATTTTAAAGCACTATTCATGTTTTTCGTACCTACATACCAAAGGTTTTTGAATTATCATGACACATTTTTTATTTTATAAGGTTTTATTGTACCTAAAAAATATAGTTTTAAAAATTGTAATTTTTTTAGTAGTTTATAATGTTTGTTTTGAAGGATTTATGTTGTTTTTCGTACTTACCTAATGTTTCTGAAGAACCGTGAGTTTAAACTATATTGAGAATCGTGTTTTGTAGACAACTAGACAAATATTTTATAAATCTTATGTTCTTTGTTGTAATAAATATAGTATAATATACCTAATAAAGCTATATTCGTAGTTTTGTTTAACTTTTTACAGGTGCCAATAATTGTATTTTAAAGTGCTAATAACTATATCTTGGGTGCCAATAATACATTTTTAGTTCAACTAGATATTTATTATGTTTTAGACGTTAAAGTATCACTAAAGTTGTAAACGGATTTTGTAATCAGTAGTTTAAATACATATGTAACGTATAAAAACAATTTTGTGTCATTTTTCTGTCAAAACAAAAAATTACAGCAGAAGTAATTAAAATAGTTTCCAATTACTGTACCCCTTACCTACTGTGTGATATTGAAAATGTAGAGTTTTTCAGTAAGATGCAAAACCAACATAATGTGTTTAAGATTGCAGTAACTTCATTAATAAGCTAGATATCAAAGCTATAAAGAAAACAACGCAAATACGATACTGTAATTGATAACTACATTAACTACTAAACTAACTACAGTGTTAAGAATGAAAAAAAGTGTACCATTTACTTAATATTATTATGTTTCTGATCTGTAAAAATTAACAGTATTACGTTCGAGTTGAATATACAAAAATACCATAAAGATTTATGCTCAGTCAGTTCTAAGCGATGTTTTACATTTACATTTAAAAAAATTCCTGCCTAAATCTATGTAATTTTTGAGTAGTACGTTCTGTTTAAAGGTGTTATGGGTTTAGGCATAATTTATTAGTTTATATTTATCCTCACTTATACCGGATGAGGAAAAAAATGCATCCTCTTTGGAGTCGTATTAAATTTCTTAAAACATAAATATCAGTTTACAATTTCTTAGTTTATGATTTAAAGAAAAGTTATTATAATTTTCAATTTTTATTTTTTAACCCAACAGAAAATAGTAGAGCAAAGTTAATTATCAAAAAACTTATTTTGTTTGGAACACAGAAATAAATCATTTTAGTTATTTTTTTTAACAAACGACATAAAACTACTTGAAAAGGGGCTTTGTGGGTGACCCATTATTATCAGCAGATACTTTAATCACTTTCGAATTGCAAAATGAACTCGCATAGTATTTCTGGACTTACTTGCAACTTTCTTTGGTAGTAAAGTTTTTCTTGTAAACCCATAGATAGTTAATAGGAACGAGATTTGGAGACTTTGGCTGTATTTGTAGGTGGCAAATGCGGGAGCGTCATTCAACACATTTCGTACAAAATCCCGACAGCATAGAACCAACTCTGGAAAATATACTGTCTAGCTAGTAAGTTACTAAAAAGGTGAAATTAGATATCACCATACGTATTAGTGAGTATAAAACCTAATATTTTTTATGGTGATTTTTTGGCTTTTTCGCAATGTAAATAAAATATAATATACATTAGCCAAAACTTAAAAAAAATTCCAACCAAGCTAGATTTTTCAGAAGCCCTTTATTTTGATATCCGAAGCATACTACTTCGTTCTCGTTGAGAAGAGAAATAACAGTTTCATACAGTATTCAATTTGATCGACTATTTCACTTATTAAAGGCAAAAGCTGTTTTGTCGATTTTGTTTACCGGTGTAATTTTCTCTCTGTATATACCACTTAGTAACATTCGTCAGGCATATTTCCACGATGGTTCACTCAGGACGGTTATAGAAATTGAAATCATGGAGGAGCACTTTCAACGAATTTTAAACATTGTAGCGCCAGGTATGACGAGTTATCTTGGTTGTGTTACCTAGACTATGTCTTGTTCGTTGAAAGTGGCATCCAAAGCAATATTCAGGGATTACCTCTCTTTTATATTTAAAACTACAAACATGGATCAGCAATATGGTTTCAGCAGACGCAGATTAGCCGAAGCAAATTTGCTAACTTACACACCTTTCTTGTCCGAAGGACTTGGACAATCGATTTCAGGTAGATTCAATCTTCGCCATGGTATTTGACGGGTAAGACATTGTTAGAGTACGAAGCAGTTTCTCACACTAAATTAGTGTATCTTTTGGAGTTCCATATGAATCACGCTTTGGACCTCTTTTCTTTAATTTATATATTAATAAACTGAGACACCAAGGAACTACGTGTAATTTTCTTATATTTGCTGATGACCTTACATTTTTTTCAAAAACAACTTCTGTAGAAAATGCATGTAATTTTCCCAATGTTGTACCACCAATAGAATGGAGCTCAACACAAAAAATGTCATGTAACCAGGTTTTATCGTACCCGATCACCAATAGATATTTAGTAGTGAACAATGTAAATTAAAAACTATTCACTAGTTCGAACCCATTTAGAGTACTGCTGATGGATGGTCACCACAATATCAAGTGCATATTGGAAATCTGGAGAGACTTCAACATAGATTTTTAAGGTTTATAGCGTTCAAAATGGACCTCAATTTTGATTCTCTATTCACATATTTAAATACTCGTAGGTCTTGATTAAAGGGTAGACATCAGAGAGACTTGAGATTTACCAAGATCAACTGTCCGGATCTCCCCATCAAGATTGAATTTGCGGTGCCAGCCCATCCTACGAGACAAAATTTGGTTTTTTAAGTTCGATTTCATATAGAACTAATTATGGTTTCAATTCCAGTATATATCGTATGATGAGGTTGGCCAACCGCAATCTCGAGGCTGCACATTTATTTGGATGAGGCCATCTTTGATACTTATTTCTACTTTCTTCTGTTTACAATGTTATTATTAGTAGATTATACTTTTTTTATTACTTCTATTTTACATAGAAATATACTTATAATCGGTTGTTTTGAATGGGTTCGCCCGTTGAATACATAAATAAAAAAAATAAATAAATATCAAAGCCATTTCTTGCTACTTCTCCCCTCAATTACTATAACATCGTCTAGCTAGACTCGGGGTCGGGGCATTCAAATTTAGGAGCGTTATCACTGGGTCATGACATAATCAACCATGTATCAGTTTATCAGATGGGCAGCGGTGGTTCACGCTTTGGTCGTGGGCTCTAGGTCTAATAGTTCTGCCAATCAGTTTAGCTTGAATGATGCTGACATGTTTATTGGTCATTTAGATACATTAGATCTGTCTATAAAACATCTATTATTCCTTCATAAGTGATCTCATTTATATACATTGTGGACACCCCGTGAAACACAAACTTAGAAGGAATGTTGTTGCGCCTTGTTCCAAGAGATGCCTTTGACTATTTATTCTGTAAACAACATTGAGCGGTTGTAGATCCAAGAGTTGGTCATATCATAGGCGTATTAGAATGTTTTATTGAAGGGGGTGGGGGTGCCAAATAAATATTATCATTTGTATTCCGCGACTAAAAAACAGTCATCATTTTCGACGGAATAGACACATGGAAATACAAAATTCATCATATAGACATGAAAGTTATTTTTGGTTTAAAAAATTTTGCTCAAGGTTTTTGGCTCTGGAGAGGGGAGCTGCATTTGCTTTCTTTCCCTCTCTAAATGGGCCAATGGATCATATACAAACGGGTTTAAGAGATAGTTTAATTACTAGATCTGTCTCTCATGTAGTGCGGGTAATTTTGCTAGTAAATTTAAATTAACGATATGCATCAAATTTGTGGGTACGTAACCTGACCTAACCTATTTGTATTATTTCTATTTTCATTTCTTACGGATACTTCTTGCTTCTTATTTATTCGTTTTTGTCTAGCGGGTCCAATTTTAACACATGATTCCGGAAGGGTTATTGCTTCTGAAAATTCTCCCTCACCCCACAAAATAACTAAACCTTAGTGGTAAAATTCACAAATTCTTGGTTACTCCCCTTCTTCCATATTTTTTCTCAATTCAGTAATTAAGCTAGCTATAATAAAAATAATATTTATTTTTGTAATTATTATTTGATAATCGCAAAACAAACTGGTCAAAAATAGATACGGGTGGCCAAAAATAGTCCGTAATTTTCAAATTGTTGTCATTTAAAAATATGTTAGCGGATTTTGATGTGCTTTTGCGATTATAAAGCTTTTTGTATTAAGATTTTTTTCTTGTTAAGCTACTTTTTATTACTTGTTTTGTTTTTATGATATATGGTATGTTGAAAAAGTTAATTTTTTTAAATTTGTAAATAGATTCTTAAACTACCTTAAAATATCGTTACAAATATCATTTGCTTTTAGAAAAGAAATCTTTTTTGATATGAATTTAAAAATTCTAAATGGTTAACTACGACCCGCGAAAATATTCTATACTTTTTTATCTATTAAACAAACTAAAATATATGTACTCTTAAATTGTCGAAAACCCGTTTTTTTTTATTTGAACGTATGATTTTTTGCAAATTTATACAGTTAGATATGGCGATGATAAGAATATTCCTAAATGACGTGAACAAGAATTTTTTAAAATGAATCATTTTTCATTAGGTACCTGCCGACTAGGGATAGATGATACTAGATTTTACAGATTTTACCTATCAATAGGCGATTTTATATATATATATATATATATATATATATATATATATATATATATATATATATATATATATATATATATATATATATATATATATATATATATATATATGTATATATCATTTCAAGTATTAAATCTCCGTTTTATTATTTGTCAAAATATCTGTCAAATTGCTTTTCCAATATTACCGGTCTAAACGACTTCTACATTAAAGACTCCTTTACTTTCAAAAATTTTATAGATTCAGTAGTCATACCAGATAATCACATCCTAATATCTCTGGATGTGACTTCCTTGTATACAAACATACCTAATGAACTTATACCTATTATTATTAATGAAAAATGGAACCTGTCAAAAGATCATACGCAATTATCATTGGAAGAGTTTATAGAAATTATTAAAATCACATTATCAACAAATTATTTTCAATATAAAGAAAAATTCTACCAACAAATTGATGGCTGCACAATGGGTTCTCCAATTTCTTCAACAATGGCACAGTTAGTAATGGAGTATTTGGAAGAAAAAGTTTTAGCTAAACTAAATTTTCAACCTATATTCTTTAAAAGATATGTTGACGATTGTTTAATAGCAATTCCAAATAATAAACTAAATGAAACTGTACATGAATTCAACAGCTTTCACCACAAACTACAATTCACGTATGAGGTAGAGCAACATAATCAAATAAACTTTTTAGATATGACCCTCATAAAGAACAACAACAAAATTCAAACAAAATGGTACACAAAAGATACTTGGTCTGAGAGATATCTGAATTCTAATTCAAATCATTCAAAAAATCAAAAATTAAGTGTAAGAACCGGTTTAGCTGATCGAGCCTTATAGTTAACATCACCAAAATACAGAAAGGAGACTCTAAAAAAAGTAAAAAACGTATTACTAAAAAATCATTTCCCAGAGCAACACATTCATAGAATAATTAAACAACGCACACACAAGCTATACAACACGTCTCGTTATAACAATAACCGCACTCCAGAAGAACATACAAAATATGTTGCCCTCCCCTATACAGAGGGACTTTCACAAAAAATCAAATATATTCTTAAAAAACATAACATTGTTTCCTGTGATAAATCACACAACTTAATCAATAAAATTTTTACAAAACTAAAAAGCAAAGTTCCCTTAAAAAAACAATCTAACATAGTGTATTCAATACCATGCACCAATTGTCCAAAAAAATACATCGGAATGACAAGTCAGCTTCTGGAAAATAGAATAAAAGGACATAAATACACAAAGAATGCCACAACACAACACATACAAACCGAAAAACACAACATCAACTATGAAAACACCAAAATACTAGCTAAAGACTCTAATTACAATAAATTAGCCATCAAAGAAATGATAGAAATTACTAGAGAAAAAAACACCATGAATGACAGAACTGACATAAATAATTTAAGCCATATGTATATAAATTTATTAATGTGACACATTAATTTCAATTTTATATTAACTCTCCACACATAAACGGTATTCAACATAAAACAACAAAAAAACGTTCCGTTTCTTTTACGAGAGAACAAAAAAAATATACAAGTGATAAATATTTCATTACTGCTCTAATACAAGTTCTGGCAGCATAAACAAATTTGTCAATAAATATCTGCTTATTTCAAGGTATGTACTTTTATAGTGTTTAATATAAATATGTTTTAACGTGGTAATATTGTTTTGTATACAGTGTGTCTCTTAAATGTTAATGTCTGTATTTTTATAATTTTAGCAACAAAAAAATTTTTCGGGAGATGCCCTAAATTACAGGGCGAAACGTCAAATAAATGAAAAATTAAAAATTTGGTATTTATTTATTGGTATTCGAACCTAAACCTAAGAATTTTCCACTTTTGTATACAATAACGGTTCAAGAAAACACAAGATATATATACCACCACCCTGTACAGTCAACTAGTTGGAGTCCAACACGGAGCAGCATAAAGCCACCTGTCACGAAACTCATTACCAAAGAGAAATCAAAAGTAGAAAAATAATAACGCGCAGGAACTATTATGTAGTATAGTGTACGGTTGGCCAAATTCACGTGGTCATCGATAGTTAGACTGATAGTTATTGATATATCGAGATTTTTTAATGTACCTATTGTTTTTCGACACATTGATAGTTTTTTTCGTATTAATAAGATTTCAAGGATTTTTAGGAAAAAAACTTGCCTATTTATTGCTTGATGGGTCCAGTACTTAGATGTACTAATTGAGGCTATATTTATTGTCAAGAAAAAAATTATTATTATAATAATTATTATTAAATTAAGTATAATTATATTCCAAATGAAATTGCCCACGCATTTTTCTATATTCTGCTATAAAATCATATAGATGTGTTATATATTTTTTGACAAGAAAAATATTTCTTAAAAATTATTGTACTTTCAATTAAAATTTCCTACGCATTTTCTTTATCCTCCTGTAAAATATAGAGAAATGCTTGGACATTTCAGTTGAAAATATTTAAGCAATTTAAAGAATAGTTTAGTGCTTTATAGGATTTTTTGAAAATTTGTTAATTAGTGTGAAATTCGCACTTTTAGTTAACTTTGGATCAACCATCATGGTGAAATACCGCAAGTAGTATTCCAACCTTAGATATAAAAAAATCAGTAAATTGGCCTTTACCCGGAACTTCCCTCGTAACATATTCCTCCTAAAACGCAACACAATTTACGAGTATATACGTTTATAGTTTGGCAATAACTTTATAACTTTTTACACATTATATAATTATAAATATGGTTCACTTTTCTTGATAAAGAGATGGTTTTATTCAATGACGTATGTTTCATTAAATGTTCTCAGAACTTAAATAAAACTATATACATTAATATTTGTAATTTCTTAAATTCTTGGGCTACTTATTTAATTTACACAGCCTTCTTAATCCACTATTTTCTGAATATTGTTTAAAAAAGATTGTTTCTTTTGAATACTACAAAGAAAAAAAAAGTTAGGTGTTTCTACTGAGTATTTTCAAGACATTTCTATTTTATTTTTAACAATCATAATTTTAAAGGCTGGCAAAAGAAAACAGTTTTATAATGGTAGCAATTTTTATCAACTAACTTTTTCTGGGGTTTCTGGGGCCGACTTTTGCTTCATTGTTTTTATTTTCCTACCGCAGCTTGTTAAGTGAATTTAAACATACATTTTTTGGTCAGATATTTTTTTATCCAAATACTAGCTTGTAAAAGTGATTAGAATGGGATTTTGATTCCAAATATCATAAAAAGGTTATAATTTCTTTTAAGAAAGTTTGGGATATCAATGACTGAAACTGTAGCTCTTAGGACACTATAACACTTCACCAAATATAACCTTATCTACCGTCTTAAAACCGCATACACACTTCTTTAAAAAAAATATATATATCTAAAGCTTATCCAATTTTGGTTGTTTTTTTTTAACCACGAGATGAGCGGTAAACATGTCTTATGAAACTTGAAGTATATTTCGTGCAAAGTTTATCATTGCCTTTTCCTCATAGGTATGGACCATTGAAAGAAGCCTATTTGCAACAAAATGAACACAATATAATTTACGTAGACTGGTCTGAATATGGGAACATGTCTTACTCAGTATCATCGGCAAATGTTAAACCGGTGGGAGAATTTATAGCCACCTTTTTGATAAAGACCGGAGTTCCTGCTTCCAAAATACATTTAGTAGGTAATAGAGTAAATACTGTAGTATATAAGCAAGTATTACAAATTTAATTCATTCATAAGAAGATTTTACCTAAACTCTGTTTTACATATTATTTTACTCTGTCAAATATTGCACGCACGAGGGAGTGTTATTTACACATATAAGAGGGTTATTTTTTTAGGGTTTTTATTTATTTTTTGTAGTCTTAAAACGATTTTTATTCTGACCCATACAATGTATCTCGAAAAAGCAGAACATGTATTACCTGTCTTTTGTTTAATTAAAACATTCCATTGGTTTTGAGTTTCGATTTCTTGTCAATATTTCTAACTATCTCATATATAATATCGTATAATAAACTAGAGCAGCTTTCAAGGTATTGCGTAGAGCCTGCTACTCGCTATTCATTCGATTCGTCGCGTCGGTTCGATTTGTCCATTCATATGAATGAACGAATTGGCGAATCAACGAATGGACGAATATTTCATCCACACTAAGCCCGCTACTCACTATTCGGTTCAATTTGTTCATTCAATTCGTCCATTTATATGAATAAACGAATGGGCGAATCAACGAATGGGTGAATCAACGAATTGACGAATATTTCATCCACACTATTCATCAATTTTTATTTCATGGCTTTCAATGTTTGAAAGTACACAAGAAACAAATGATTAGTTTCGGACGAATGGTTTCTCGAAATCAAAGCCTACTTGATTATTCGCCCTAAAGTCGGTATCGCACCTCAACGAATCGAATGGATCAACTGGACCCTCCACACTGTGCGGACGAATGAACGAATGGACGAATCAACGAATAGTGAGTAACGTTCACATACATTTTAAGTGTCTTCAATGAAAATACATATAAAACAAAAGATTTGATTCGGACGAATGGTTCGCCGAGGTCAAAACCTTCTTGATTACCCGCCTGAAACGCAGCGCAACGAATGGATGGTCCCGTTCGTCCGTGTGACTTGTTGCGCGGCGATTCCGTTTTTTGGGAGTATAGTCAAGAACGCTTCGACTTCAGCGAACCATTTCTAGATCAAATGTTTTGTTTTTTGTTTCTTCTCAAACACTGAAATCCATGCTAATGAATTAGATTAAAATGGATGAATGATTTTGTGTAGGAAATATTCGTCCATTGGTTCATTCATATCAATTGACGAATCGAATTAATGAATCAAACCAACGAATCGAACCTAATCGTGAGTAGCGGACCTAAGAAATTTGTCAGCAAATCAAATTAAACATTTTTATCTTATCTGTTCTGCGCGTTTCAAAAACCTTAATAAAGTTTAATATTATAGTGAATTCAAAATATCATAAGAAAGCATTGGCGTAGTCAGGGGGAGCAGTGTTTTTTGCATTTGAATTGTACCTCTTCCAATCGTTTTTCCCGGGCTACGTTAGTGTAAGAAAGACCACGAAAAAGTAAAAAAGAAATGTATAATCAGATACCAGCCCAATATATGTTTTCATATCTATATATACCTTCTGCAGATTTAAAGCCTGGACAATATCTTTCACAAGACAAGGCCTTTCCATAAAAATTACAGGTACAAAATGTAGAAATGTGGGTTAAAAATGAGGAGGTATAAACATTTGTTTAAAAGTATTTTTAATGATTTTTCTCGAATTGAACAGTAAAATTTGACCCGCAGATCTATCGCTTCTGACAAACTTCCCCCTTTCGTCGAGATTTAAGATGCGTGTGATGTTCTATAGTTCATCTAAGTATTTACAGGGTATTTCTTATAAGTTAATGAATATTTGTATTATATAAATGGCTACTTCAGTTATTGTCCACAGCCTTAAATAGTTTAAATTATAAAATAGGTCTGTAATTTTTAGGACATTCTTTGGGATCTCACCTTTGCGCATTCATAGGAAAAGCCTATGAAAAACTTCATGGCCAAAAATTAGGACGAATAACTGCATTGGATCCTGCAGGACCGCTGTGGGCACATAAAGAAATGAATAAAGAAGAACGACTAAACGAATCCGGTGAGTTGGTTACTCAATTGTCTGCATAGAACCAAATGAAGTTTAATTCATATTTTTGTCAATATTCATAAGTAATTAATTGTTGTTCTTATTAAATAATATTCTTTTATGTGTGAAATGTGAAAATTGTATTCTTTGGGTGGCATTATCTTTTGTTACCAATCACTTCTGTAGATGTACTTTTGCCTTTTTCAAAGCAACCTGTATAACAACCTTTGCCGTTTGCGGATATTTTAATATTTTTAATCAACTTAACTCTTGCAAAAGGTGAACATTCAGATAAGTTAAAATTAATGACTGTAACTCCGATATATTTAATCAAATTAAAATTACCGACTGTAACCTCAATATATATCTCTGCCTGGGATGAATGTTTTGTGAACTGAGTAAGTCGATGGCTACTACTCTCGGTCACAGTCCGGTTGAAGGAGGAGGGTTGAGTGAAAGGCTAGCACCCCCCCTCATAAAAAAGGTCCTGCTACGAAAACGCAAGAAAACGAACATAAGTATTGAAATATGGGATGTTCTCAGCTGACTCAACACATTACGTTTATTAATTTTTTTTATATTTAGTGGTGAGAAATTATTTTATATCGTAACAGGAACTCTTAAAATTACCACACACCCTTTCATCTGCGTTGTTACTAGTGGCATGCGTAAAAATTACCTGAGGAAGGATACTACAATCATTAGAAATAAATATAACAGTAATCCAAGAAATCAGATAGATCGGTAACGGCAGTGTCAAAATCGGTAAGCCAGTGGTATTGTATAGTGGTAAAAATCAAGGAAGGCACGAATTCGGAGTTGGATTTGTTGCGAAATAAGAAATGTTCCATTTAGTTATAGACTTTCTGAACTCATGAAAGGCTCTGCTAGTTTAGGTTGAAGGGCCGCTGGTATAACTTGACCTTTATGGCAGCACAGGTTCTCAAATAAATGTGTGCCAGTGGAGCGAAAAACAAAATCAGAATTGGATAGAAGCTGTCGGACGTGTTTGAAGTCAATAACGGTCTTAAACAAGGGGGTACCATCTCATCCTTGTTTTTAATATAGCTGGAATACGTTGTACGGGAGGCAGAAATAAACAGCCCAACCACAGTGTTCAGTCAACAGCCTTCAACTACTGCTGGCATTATCTCTAGTATTATAGGAATGATCATTTTTTGTCTGCATGAAGTCTTTTTTATTTTAGTCAATGAACATACTCAAAAACTGATAACTTTTTATCCAGCAAGGTGATTATTTACGGTGAATATTGTAAACCCAGGTCGTGATGTAGATAAATTTTTTGTTTATAGTAAAAAAAGAAACGAGTTGCTCCTTGATTGCTAACTCGAAAACTTGAGATATGCTAGTTAGCAAACTTTTTATATATATATATATATATATATATATATATATATATATATATATATATATATATATATATATATATATATATATATATATATATATATATATATATATATATATATATATATATATATATATATATATATATATATATATTTCGGATATTGCTGAACTTAGGTATTTAAATTTTTTACCCGCTCAAAGTTGTAGTCATCCATTCTTGCATTTTGCCCTACCCTATTCTTTTTTCGATTATCCCTAGTCATATATATATATATATATATATATATATATATATATATATATATATATATATATATATATATATATATATATATATATATATATATATATATATATATATATATATATATATATATATATATATATATATATATATATATATATATATATATATATATATATATATATATATATATATATATATATATGTACTCCAAACTGGTAAAGGTCTCTTTAACACTGAGTCTGCTGTGACCCGTTTCAAGAAGAAATGATCGTTCCTATAATACTGAAGATTAAAATTTTCTCTTGTTCTTGGCAGTAACTCACTATACTATTTTATTTCAAAGATTAGTTTATTACAATACCTGTACATTTTTTAATGTTCTGACCAATGAAATTAAAGGTTCCCCCAATATAAATGTATTTACAAATATGCTGAGACTTTACTTGATTAGAAAGAACTGTTAAAATATTGAGGAGTTCTTTACTTAATGCTCTTAATGTTTATTTATTGTTTAATATGTAATAATATTCATTATCTTGTTTTAGTAGTTGTTAGATGTGTAGCGTTAAGATTTTTATCTTGACGTTTTCTTCAGTTATTGTAGCCCTTGTGCTTTTAAATTTAAATACATAAATTATTTTAATTGGGTTGAAGCTAAAATAAGTACTAGTTTTTCTTTTAGTTTCTTCTAGACGTAATAAGAACATAAACTTAATACTTTTTTATGAAATTAATTTTTTTATATGATAATTTTTAATGGCTAATCTATCTTCTGAGAAATAAAAAAGCTAGCGCCATCTGATGTACAACAGTTTCTATAATATATATAATTTAGTTTTTATTGTTTTTCAGATGCCGATTTTGTAGATGTTATTCACACAGACATACAGCTGTATGGCTACACACACCCTTGTGGACACGTGGATTTTTATCCCAATGGAGGAAGAGATCAACCAGGATGTCCACCTAAAAATGCAGATGGTGGGTTGAATATTTTCATTTTATAATACACTGCAGCCTAATTTTTTTGAATTAATGTAAGGGTGTGTATAATTGAAAGAATCCTTGTTGAGTATGCCCCAATTCCACAGCCCAGTGTTGCTTTTTGGAACGATGGTGAAAATGAAAATGAAAAAAACACATATAGGCATATATAGGAGAAATCAGTAAAAGTAATAGTTCATATTTGTTATGCCTATTATCGTACAGTTTTACTGATACACGTTTATCCTGCAAAACATATCGGCTTGTGCTTTTAATTGTAATAGAATTTCTTTGTAGAATGTTTTGCCAACATATAAATATTTTTAATATTTCTTTTTGTATGGATTAATATTGACTAATGGTAAGATTATAAAGTTTAAATTTTGACATTTGCGTGTGAAGAAATCTTTCTTTTGAGTTTCAATAATATGTTGTTCTATATTGAAGCCCAACGAATGATAAGATATTGAACAAACATTTCAAAAGTTCAATTACCTTATTTGTTATAGTTTTCATTTCCAGCCCATACGTTAACTTTCTGAGGATGCTGTGTACGAGCTTTTTGAAGCCAGTGAGGATTTTGATTTCTTCATTAATGACAATAACTATTAATTGTGCTACTCAGGAAAAAATTACTC
Organism: Kuschelorhynchus macadamiae; assembly: GCA_030620095.1. Taxonomy (NCBI): domain Eukaryota; kingdom Metazoa; phylum Arthropoda; class Insecta; order Coleoptera; family Curculionidae; genus Kuschelorhynchus; species Kuschelorhynchus macadamiae. The sequence goes on along the minus strand of JAUTXW010001598.1, from coordinate 1,294,465 downwards.
CATTACCAAAATATGTACGAGAAAGTTATTTGGTTGCGTTTTTCATTTCTTAAGTTCTTTCTAGTGATGCATTTTTTAATAATTCAGTAAATTTTGATTTATCTACACTTGCATTAATAGCTACTACCCGAGGTTATTGCTTTGCACCTTAAGTGTAAATGTGCCGAAAGGCGTGAATTTTAAGTTCTTCAGTTTTAACAAAAGGACAACTAGGTCAGGGAGCTTTCTAGTAACTATCGCAGATTTGAATACAATACTTCTCACACAAGATAATGTATCTCGAAAAGTGTATTGAATAATTTGGATGTTATAATTTCGATTACATTGTTTATAAAAAATATAAATATAAATAATGATATTTAAATAGAAAATACAATGATGTGGAGTTAAGTTTTGTAACAAATTAATTTAGCAACCATGAGGCTTCTTCTGTTAATGTCTTTCTTTAGACATTTCAAACAGACCAGTAAAGCATAGTTCCTCAAGGATTTTTGTGTTACGCCTGTAAATATTAGATCCCCCATTTCATCGTTTGCTGAAGTAAAATAGTTACTATTGTTCGAAAATTCATATATACTACCATTTACATAATCACGACATACCGATTTACCAATTTACCCTGATAATCTAATATATATTCCTGGCTATGCAGTATAAACGGCCAATAGTGTTATGAGTAAAGTATTTGATACCTTCTATACAAATTATGAAATGAATTGCGTTGAATAACTGTGAATAAAGGTGTCTTTTAAAATCGAAAGATTCTTGTTGGTATACATTCTAACCAGTTAATTTTAGAGAATTAAGATTTGTAAAAAATGTACCCTGCGCGCTGTTGTCCTCTTTTAATTATAACATTGTTACTTGTCGTAAAATCTTGTATCTATAATGTCGTTTTAATAAAAAAAGATAACAAGGAATCTAAAATATTTTGCACTTGCCCATCCAAAGAACCCTTTTGAAATTCCCAGCTATTAGGAAATGTTGACTTTATTAGTAAACAATCTACAATTTTGGTCGATCCGATTAATACTCATATAAATTAGATGATCTTTAAAACTTAAGTATTTCATTTACAAACATTTCAGAATATAACGTTTATCAAACTTTGTTACTGTAGTGGTTTTTCAGTTTTAAGTCAGTTTGTCAATGGCTCCGAAATTACTTGCAAATCTGTACAGATTATGAAGTTGGTTGTTCATGTTGAAATGGTCCAACAAGTATAGACTTGTGATGATTAATGCTAAAAAAAAGCTATGTCATTGTAGGTACATATTTTATTAGAATTAAAATTTATAGGCTTCCTCTTCATACTGCCGGGTCTCTATTTTTATCATCAGCACATATTAAAAGTCTAGGATCACTATTAATAAAAATCTAAACTTTAAATCTCCCTTTAAATGAAACTGAATTTATTAAAGTGTCTTTTACCAGAAAAGGTAAATTTAATGCCTGTTTAGTGAATTCTTTTCGATCAGTTTAATTATAGTTACCTATTAATTTTTCTTATAGATACATATTGAAGTAAGGGTAGAGCTCATACTTTAAATTCTATACATTATTAATAAATTTGATTTACAAGAACATCGTACTCCTAAATTCAGAAACTCATTTGCTTTTCTATCAGAAAAATTGTTAAATTTGAGTTCGGTCTTGTTAAATTTTATCAGTCTATTGTTCTAAAAATAAATTCGAAATAAAAAAACTAAAATGGGTCACTTATGTTTAATAACAACTTACAGTAGCTAGGACTTTTTTTTAGTCATAAGTTATTTCACGGAAAACCTTAAAGCCCTAAGCCCCATAAGTCTGAAATCCGGCCATGTTTTTGGTTTTATTTTTTTTTATAATTGAATTATGTACGAACGTATCGTAGGTATAGAGAGCTTTTTGTAGAAAACTGGGGGAGGGGAGGCAAATTTGTAGTTACGCCGCTGCCAGCTTAGGTAAGTTTTTAGAAATAATTTCAATTCATAGAGTCTTAGGTTCTTTAGGTACCTTGGAAGAACGCTCTTGAGAAATAATTGTACATGTTATTGCATAAGAAACTTTTTTTCTGTTGCATCATTCTATATAACGGGTCAACGTAAAAATCTCTGGTGTGCGAAGCAGTATTATTTTTAAATGCCTTTAAAATTGATCCCAACATAACTATAGGGTTAGGGTTACATTTAAAATTCGAAAATTGAATCTCCTGATGCCTGCCACTCTTAGAAATTGTGGAAGAAGCTTAAAAACTCATAAAAGTAAATTTCTTCTAACCCATGCAATTTCCAAACTTTAAATTTTTTAATTTAAGCAGTAGTCTATATTAACCTATACCTTATTCTTAGGCTCACACTAAGACATGAACATGCAGTATAGTAATCATAACTAGTCGTTTTATTTGTAGCAAATTGCAGTCACCATCGTGCAACTAGACTTTTTATCGAATCAGTAAATACCAGGGTTAATGCCTCGGAAATCGACATTGAGGAAGATGAGGACTACAACATTATTATAACTCATAAAGAAAATTGTGAAAAAGTTGTTTTTGGTGAACACACTAACCATTCATCTAGAGGAGTATTCTTCTTGAAAACAAATGATGCTACTCCCTATTTAAGACAGGGGATATAATAATGTAAATAAATATAGGTCAAAATCAATAAAAAAATGTAATTTTAATATTTTTTGGCATAATTTGTAACCTATTTACACGAAAATAAAAGCGCAATGTGATAAGTCTATCTAAAAATAATGACGAAGTGATTTAAGCATCAAAAATTAAATCTTTTGTACTGCCGAATTTTACAATAGAAATTTCAATAATATGCAATGAAACAAAGAAGGACTCCTCTATGTAACATGTTCAATATAAGCTATCAATCGGTAAAAGATTGTATCAAAGCGCGTAAGAGTAACAAGTCATATTCAGTGCTACTCGTCAGTAAAAACAGGAAGAAAAGATAGATGGTCAAATTAATCGAAATTGCAATTTTACATATAACAAAAGGCAAATGCCGACTGTGTTTTGTTATATGTAAAGTTTTAATTTCACTGATTGATCTGATCATCAGCCTGTTTTTTTTTAATGAAAATAGGAATTGTGGCTGTGTGCACGCAGAGGTGAAAAGGAAAATATAGATACTTTGCATTTCACGCAAGTCTTTATTCAGTTAATTTCATAGCAAAGCGCTTTCGGTTTTCGCCATCATCAATGCTACCTGCAAGCAAGGAAATACGTTTCTTTCAGAAATGCCAATGCAGAGATTGGTGAATAGATTAAATTCACTCATTTAAATAAAAATAAAAAAGAAAGTTAATCTAGAAATATAGATACTGATAAATAACATTTATGAAATGTATGTTAATCAGAGAGAATATGAAGATTTTCTTCCGTAAATATAAAAGTTTTAAATAGGGATTTTTTTTATTGTAAAAATTTCGATATTTTATTAGAGAATGTTTTGCTGAGGATATTTAAACTGAATTTTTGACGAGTTGCCCTAAAGACCGATTATGCTTCGAATAGGCAATAAAATATTTTAAATAAATAATTGTCACATTAACTGTTGGTGTCGCAGTTTATGTAGATCGCATGTAATAATACGTGGTTCGGTATTGCTAGAAGCATCCATTTGTTTAGAAATACAACACAAAAAATATGCTAATCTATAAACGAGTTTAACCAACCGATCGCGTACAGTGCGTCGCGGTCTAACATCTCTAGGTGTTGTGCGAGGTTAACAGAGGCGGCCCCGGGCGTTGTGCTATGCGGAAATCTCTCGATGGATCCAATCTATAGGGAATACAATATAAGCTTGGGATTAATTTAGTATTATCTGATTTGGTACACACATGTACAGAGCTTTTAAAGTTTTCAATCAATAAATATTATTGGTTAAAATTTATAATCGCTTGTTGCTAAATTGCTTCGGGATGTCTTGATATCACTTATTAAGATACTGCGTTATATTAAAGCAAAAGAGATTTCAGAGATTTTAAGTGCAGTTTAAAATGCTGGAACGATCATATGCTCGTTCGTTGCCTGATGAAGAAGAGGGTTTTTATTTCCTTTGCACAAAAAATAATTATAAAATTAGTATTAATTTAGCAAAACTATAAAAAAAGACAGCAACACTCGAAAGAAGGAGGCGTCTGTAGATGTGTACCACGTTTCGTGTGAGTCCTATAGGTATTGCTTCTAGTTTTGGAGCTATGCCGCCTCTTCTAAAACTGATCTTGTTTTTTTATTCCAGAAAAGGGCAGTACGTCTAATAGAAAAAATACCACCCACTTTTATTATTTATTTATCTACTTTCAAATAAGTGGCTTTATTTCCAATTCCCAATCAAAACAACCCAAAAGGTTATGGGCCCAGGTGGGAATTGAAAAGACAGTACAGTCGTGTGTCGGAGTACTAGTTTTTTAGTGATTAAAGTCGGTCGGTCGGTACATTGTTTGTCGTGTACGGGATAAGATGGCGGAAAATAGAGATGTTGTTGCGCGAAAATTTGAGGGTGAGAACTACATGCAATGGAAGTTCCAAATAAAATGTGCTCTGAAGGCAAAAGGGCTCTGGGCTCTGGGGCATCGCTGATGGGTCAAAAAAGATGCCGGAAAACAACGCCGATGAGCAAGAAATATGGCTCAAAAAGGATGCGCAGGCTATGTATATCCTGACTGCATCGATGGAGTTTAATCAGATAACGCTGATTGAAAATTGCGAAAGAAGTAAAGAAATATTGGATAACCTCGACTCCATATATCTTCAGAAGAGCGAAACCAATAAGATGATAGTGCACGAAAGGTTTCACCAATATAAAATGGATGCAAACGACTCCATTGCACAGCATATTGCAAAAGTAGAAAGCCTTGCGAAGCATGTCAAGGAAGCTGGCGAGCAAATAAGTGAAGCCGTAATCATGATGAAAATAATTAATACCTTGCCTCCCAATTGGACGACTTAAAACAAAACATTGCCAATCTGACGTCAAGACTTCTCGACGAGGAAAATAATCTTACCGCCTACGAAGAATCCGAAGTTGCAATGGCAACGCTGTCGGTAAAGAATTCGAAAGAGAAGAAGGGAACGCGCTCAAATGTCATCTGTTATAGGGCTAAAAAGAGAGGGCACAATATGAGAAACTGCAGGGAGAAGAGAGACGACGCTAATGAAAGTAAGCAAAATTCGAATGAGACGGATAGATTTCAATCGCGTGAAAATCTTAACCGTTTCAACAACAGCAGAAGAAATGGCGGAGGTGACAGGAAAATAAATTCTGACTCAGCATTTACCGGAGTGCAAGAATCTGCCTTCAATGTCGAAGGAGATGAATCCATGTCCATTAGTATGACGTGGGATGATCACTGGCTTATGGACAGCGGCGCATCAGCGCATATGTGTCATAAAAAGGAATTTTTCGAGAGTCTGGATGAAAACACAAACAATTCTGTTGTTTTAGGGAGTGGTCAAAGAATTCAAGTAAAAGGTAGGGGCACCATTAGAATCCAGAAACTACTAAATGGTGAGTGGTGGAATGCCTCAATCAACGACGTACTGTATGTGCCTGACTTGAAAAGAAATTTATTTTCTGAAGGAGTGGTTACTGGGAAGAACATGAAAATAATAAAACAGAATACGCACGCAGAAATTTTAGACAGTAGCGGAATGGTCGCAGTAGCTGTTAAGGACAGTAACAACACCTACAAAATGTTGTTTCGTACAATAGTAAATTTCGCTAATACAGTGCTACAGGACAGTCTAAAAGTGTGGCATCAAAGACTAGGCCATTTGAACATTGCGTCGATATGTACCATGGCCGAAAAGGGCTATGTAAGCGGGATAAATTTAAGTGACAAAGACAAGTTTTTTTGTGGAGCGTGTGCGCTCGGAAAAAGTCACAAGTTACCGTTTAATCAAAACAAAGAACATATTAAATTAAATCTCGGCGAACGAGTGTACAGCGATCTGTGCGGTCCTATGAACGTATCATCTGTGTCAGGTGCGAGGTACTTTATGCTAATGAAAGAGGAATGTTCAGGGTATAGGGTGGTGTATTTTTTAAAACACAAATCGGACGCGTTGGAGTGTTTTAAAATTTATAATAATAAAATGAAAAACAAGTTCGGAAAATCGGTCGGTGTTTTACATGTAGACAATGGTACCGAATATACCAACACTGATTTTAAAAACTACTTGTTGCAAGAAGGTATAACCCTGGAACTGACTGCCCCCTACACCCCGGAACAAAACGCTGGGGCGCGATAATAGAACAATTGTTGAAAGTGCTCGTTCAATGATGTGTCAAAACGACGTGGCAAAATATTTGTGGGCAGAGGCCGTAAATACGGCGGTATATATTTTAAATCGAATGCCAAACAAACAATCGGGTCGACGCCGTACGAAATCTGGACGAATCAGAAGCCATTTTTGGGACACCTAAAAATATTCGGTTGTGATGCGTTCGCGCATATACCGGACATTAAACGCACAAAACTTGACCAAAAAAGTAGAAAGCTGATTTTTGTCGGGTACGATAACAACTCCACGAACTATAGACTTTTCAATCCTGTGACGAGAAAAATCACTATTTCTCGAAACGTAATTTTTCACGAGAATTTGGAGAAATCGGGTAGCGGAGCTGGCAACGCCGCAGATAATCTGTCAGCGAGCAAACAATCCGCGACCATGCGTTTCGACGAAGAGGATTGTTGTTTTGATAATGACAACAACGAAGTAAATAATGAAATTCAGCCCGAAAATAATGAATATGATCCAGACGATGAGCAACCAGAACCAGAGGTACCAGTACTGAGGCCTTCTAGAAGTATCAGAGTACCAGCGAAATACACGGACTATGAATTAAATTTTGCTGAAACAAATGTACCCCAAACTTACGACGAAGCTCTTGCCTCCCCAGATGTTTCGTAATGGAAAGGGGCGATAAACGAAGAACTGAAGGCGCTAGATAAAAGTCAAACATGGTATCTTGTGCCTAGACCTAAAAACGTGAAAGTTTTACAAACGGAGTGGGTGTTTAGAATTAAAAGAAACACAGACGGTAAAGTTTCTCGTTACAAAGCTCGATTATGTGTCAAGGGATGCTCGCAAACAGCCGGAAATGACTATCACGAAATATTTGCGCCCATAACTCGTTACGATTCTATACGTGTGTTGTTAGCTGTCGCGGCGCAAAACTGTTATGAATTAATGCAGCTTGATATAAAAACTGCATTTTTATATGGTGAATTGGATGAAGACGTGTACATGTATATACCCGAAGGCTTGAAACAAAGTGAAAGTTATTCTGATATTGTCTGCAAACTCAACAAGTCTCTGTATGGGCTGAAACAGGCTCCACGCAGTTTTTAGATCAATATGGTTTCAAAAGATGTGAATCAGATAGGTGTGTATATACTGGATTTGTACATAAAATTAAAGTTATTCTAGTTATATTTGTTGATGATGGACTGGTTATTTCTGAGAGTAAAGAGTTAATTTTACAAGTTCTGAAGCAGCTCAAATCAGAATTTGACGTTACTATATGTGAACTCTCAGATTATGTTGGTGTAGAAATAAAAAGAAATCCATTGACAGGCTCGATATTTATTAATCAAAAGAGCTACATTAAACAGATAATTTCAGAATTCGGATTGGAAAATGCAAATTCCTGTTCGACTCTAGAATCTGAGGGTGAAGTGCCCTACCGACAGGCTATTGGATCCTTGCTATTTTTGGCGACTGTGACACGTCCAGATATTTCACGCGCAGTGGAAGTTCCCAGTAGGTTTGTCAACAGCCCCACAAAAGCACATTGGAGAGGAATTAAGCGTGTCATACGATATTTAATTGGAACCGCAGATTATGGAATATTATATCTACAACAAGATGCTTCTGACAGTGCTCTACATGGTTTTTGCGACTCGGATTGTGCAGGCGATCGTGCTACGCGAAAATCGACAAGTGGATATTTGTTCAAACTATCAGGAGGACCTGTTACCTGGTCAAGCAGAAAACAAAGCACTGTTTCTCTATCTACAACTGAGGCGGAGTATGTGGCTGCTTCTAGTGCTGTAAAAGAAAGTTTGTGGCTGCATCATCTTCTCAGAGACATTAATGAAAAAGACATGTCAGTGCTACCTATGACTTTATATATAGACAATCAAAGTGCGATCAAACTTGTGAAAAACTCTGAGTTCCACCAGAGGTCAAAACATATTGACGTAAAATTTCACTTTATTCGTGAGACATTTGATAGTGGTCTGATCTTGCCTAAATACATAAACACTGTTTTTCAAGAAGCTAATATTTTTACTAAAGCTCTCTGTAAAAATGTTTTTGAAAATTTACGTAATAAGATTTGTGTTAAAAATAAGTATATAGGTAGTTGAAATAAGTAGACACTTACTTATTGTTTATTTGATTCTTTTGTTTGAAAACTTTACAAAAAGTGGGAGTATTGGGTAATGTATTCTAATTCTCAATCAAAACAACCCAAAAATTCTAATGTTCAGATTTTATTATCTTCTGATAGATGAATCACTCTCACTCTTACATAAATACAACTTTCAAGGATCTTTTGAAAAAAGATGTGCATTCACATTTTATAAAATTTAGAAATAACATATTAATTTTTACGCCAGTGACGTATAACTCTCTTTCTCATTTTGGAAAATTCCTATATAATAAAATACCTGATCATATAAAACAAAACTCGACAACAAAATTCAATTTCACATTAAAAAATTTTCTTAGTGATTTCGCTCATTATTTTCTAATTGAATTCACAGAAAAAAACACACCTTTATTCAATTCAAATGTAGGTAGTCCATAGAGGAAAACTGTTGTCCGGGTTCGTTATTCGTTTAGGCTAGAATTAGTTTTAACTGTACTGTTGATTTACAAATAGAAAAGCGATTTTAAATAAACATTTGGTAATGTACAAAGCTTAACCAAAGAACGAGTATAAACTCTCTGATCAGTGCGCACCTCTGCTGCTCTATTAACTCTTTCTTTACTTAAAATTCTTCACAGTCTTCACTTTACAGGAGGGGCGTTCTTTATTGTTTTATCAAAACTAAGAAAATTATATATATGAACAGGAATATCTAAACTATGAGGTTTGGCGAGTATGTAGATATTTTTGATATACCAATGCTGCCCTATGTAGGTGAAGTAAGTAAATGATATGTTGATACCTATCAAGACGAATACTTTTTAAATAAGACACGTTTGAAGCAGGCAGATATGTTAGCAGTTCTAATGTCACAACTAGTAGCGCACAAGGGCCTTGAATTGAAAAGCGATTCTGTTTGAATTAAAGGGAGAGGGGGGATGAATAACCATTTAATATTTTCTAAAGTTTTTTTCTTTATTTCTAACAAATATTTATTTGAACCAATAAAGTATGGATCGTTATCACTATTTATTTGCATTTATAACAGCTTTTGTCTCGTACTAACAAAAATGTAAATGTATGCTTTTACTTTTTTGTCTCCGCGGGGTTTATCTAGAGTTGAAAAGAAGGTACCTCCAAAATTTCTGTAATGCATTATAAGCTACTGAATAAGTTGCGGCTGTCAATTGATAAGGTTTTTGCATCACCAGAAAACGTCATTAGTGATATTTTTGGTAATTGTGGCTTTTGCGTTATTGGCTAGCTTTGTTCGGATTGAAAATTTCGCTCGGAATCATTTTCCTGATCAAATATTTGATAGCAAATTGTTTTTATTTGTTAACATTAAAAAAAGTTTTAAACGATTTCTTCTTGAATTTTAAGTTCTTCGTCAGAATTTATCATTTCTGCAAAATCATATTGTTAATAAAAAGATCTTTTAGTTAGATCTATATGCAATATTGCGTTTCCAGGATTGATCTATTCAAGAGTTTTTTAATAGCTCTTTTATCTGCGATTTACTTCTAGAGTTCTAAGAAATTTAGCTTTCTTATATTTTTCTTCCGTAGAGACCATATTTTTCAATAATAGACATATGTGATTAATGAAATAGTGTAACGAATTTCTAATTAAGCTACCAAAGCAATAAACACAAAGAGCTCAAAAGATTCAATAAAAAAAAAGAGAAACTATGTAATAAGTACCGTGGTTGCTCTAAGTGAACAGAGGATAAATTTATTGATGCGAGATTTAAAGACTTGCAGATTAGGAAAAGAGGGAAATGCATTTGCTGGCCACACGTTCCATAATCGGGGCACTCTGGGAATAAAGGAGCGAACAAAGTGGTCTTGCAGTTGGGCGGTGAAGGTATGCATGTTGGTCAATGCTGATGCCTCCGTGGCAGGAACGACTAAGTAGGGCATAATGGATGATAATTATTCAGAAACAACTCCGTGGTAGTATCTGTAAAATAGGGATATTTCGACGATGACGTGTTGATCATCAATCAGGTGGATAGCTCTTCTTTGGACGGAGTCAAATATATTAAGGATTGAAGGAGGGGCTGCTCCCCATATGTGCGAGCAGTACTCAAAGCTGGGCCTGATTTGCGAAGTGTAAAAGGTATATAAGTTGGCAGAAGAAAAGTATTTTCGAGTTAGGAAAAGGAAACCCAATTTTTTTGCGGCTACTGTGGCAATGCAGGATAAAGGAATTTTTGGCATCAAGCATTTGATTATTCAGTTGAATGGTGTGGTTATTGGGAGATAATTTATGAGATAGTAAACATGATTGTGTCATAGCAGCGATAAACTGGACAAGATTATTTGCTCCGCAATCTACGATTTTAATGAGGTCCTCGGTTAGGGATACTCATTACGCCTACATCAATTTCAGTCTTGAAGACAGGTTTAGGAAATTGAATACTGGAGTGAAGTGTACTATTGTCAGCATAGCTGTGAATAGGACTGCTGTTAGAAGAAATCAGGCCATGAATGTGCAGGAGGAATATGCTAGGTGCCAACACTGAACTCTGTAGAACGCCTGCGGTGAAAGTTTGATGAATTTCCGTCAACCTCTATAGAAATACTTTTGTTGGAAAGAAAACTGGCAATCAAAATACAAAGTTTTGGAGGAAGACCGTCAGCAGGAAGTTTGTTAACAAATGCATCGTGCCAGACTTCATCAAATGCTTTGGATATGTCGAGGGCAATAATTTGGGCTTCTCCTTGCAATTCGATGGAACTATTACAGTGGTGGGTTACTAAGGTAAAAAGGCTTGTTATAGATCCTAGGTGGCGGAAGCCGTATTGCGTGTCGTGGATAAGTTTATTCTTTTCAAGATAATTTAAAAGATCATTATTGATATACTTCTCCATTGCCTTACTCATAATTGGTAAGTCGGATATGGGTCTGTAGTTAGAGCGCACAGTTTTGTATCCTTTTTTGGGAACAGTCAGATCTTCAGCTTTCAAAAAAAGTACCTTTGACATAGGATATTTGGAATAACCTGCTAAGGATAAGGGCCAATTGAGAAGGGCATGTTTTAGGATTATAACCGAATATCGTAAAGGGCAGAGGACTTTTAGGTAATAAGTGTTTTGAGAATACGTCTTGACGGCAATTTCGTGCATAATGTATTGTAAAATTGGTACTGATGGAAGGGGAAAGTAAAGAGCTGGGATTAAAGCAAAATTTGCGGCGAATTTCTTTACAAAGAGTTCAGCTTTTGCTTCAGACGTAGAGACGATTTCATCACCAGAAGTTCGGACTCGAAAGGAGCTTTTGGAAGTTTTGATTAATATTTTTAGCAAGTGATCAGGAGGATTGGTTCTCGTTTGGGCAAGAAAGAGCTTTGCCTTTTATGTATATGTTAAAGGCATTTTTGGCGAAGAGAACTATGCGACTCGTTTTTAGCCTGTAGATTTTCTGAAGTAAAGATCTACAGTTTGGCAATATCGCAGAAAGCCAAACAAGTTATTAAAACAATCTTCTTCACCATTTATTTTGACATATAACCTACATACTCTTCTAACTGTTTGGAAATATGAATTGCAAGAAAGATAATACATTTTAAATTTTATGATGTTTTATTTATATTTACGGAATTATCTTAAAAAAGTCTTTGAATTTATCGTTAAATATGTTTAAAACATCGTTGGCCTTTTCTTTCCTGAGGTAGTAAGACCTAAATCCTAGGGCGTATGGCTGTTTATCTGCTGTTTCGAGATAGTACGTACCTCTTGTCCTGAAACCCACAAAAAATGTACAAATAAAATTATTACGGCTATATGCTATAATTTGCAATGCAAGCAAGAATATACTGCGAAATATTTGCCATAGACGTGATGTACAGGGATTTCATTTACATTTTGAGATCTACCTACAACTTAAACTATCTAAAAACCTTAAATACAAGAGCTCAAAATATAAATTTTTCTGGAATTATCTTTTAGGAACATAAAAAATTCGAAAAATATAATAAATAGTAGAAGTAAGATATAACCCCAATTTTTAAATGTGACACCTTGCATTAAATGGGTCTCTACCTGCTGATTATAATTATATTAGATCTGATACCTTTCTCTTTGAAGGCAACCGAGAAAACAATAACTTTGTCATAAAAGGCAATGCAATTTCCACTTTTTAATATTTTTTTCCAGAATTTTGATTTTCTTAAAAGATAATACTATAAAAATCTTACAAGTTTTTTATTTAAAGTTTTTCCATATTTCCTATGGTTAAAGCTATTATGGGAATTTAGCTTATCTCAGGCCCTAAAATAGATAGGAAAAAAGTTAAATATATAAGTTTCTAGAATTATCTGTACTTTCAAATAATTGTATTATCAGTGTTTTTGTGGGCAGGTATAAACTTTCTTTTTAAATAGATGTCCCTATATATTTTTTACAGATTAAAGAAAGGATCTTAAGGTAAGCTTAATGATATATATATGCTTTTGCTGTTAAGACTTTCAGACCTATTGCCTTTTATATCCAGAGATTTCCTCACTTACCTAAACATTTGTACAATGTGTACAAGTAACAATGATTGATAATAATTAAATAATAAATTTTATTTTATTTTTATCAGAGTGAGTAATTAAAATTAATTGAGTATTTTTTCAATTTGACCGTTTTTTTAAAGAGATATTTTAATGTAGTCTCCAAAACTACTTTGTATTAATAGCACAAAGTATTGACTCTAACACTTGATAAGTCAGCAACTAACACTAACCGTTCACTAACGCACTAATGTTTGGATACGTCTACCATTCTACACAATATACAGCGTTTAAAATGTTTTCAAAATTAAAAATACATTTGTGTCATAGCTGGTTTTCTCTAATAAAATTCAGAGCTGTGTTTTCTGTACCAATTTTTTAACTGCTGTTGAGATCTGAGCTACTATACAGAGTGGTCTATATAAAGTATTAGGTTGTTGGAGAATTTATAGATTGATTGATGCCATCATATTTTTGAGGCTTTGTTAAAGGAAAAATGGCTACAGGTCCAATCATTTTCGGGGATATGAAGCAAAGAGAAAGACGTATGTTTATTAGCCGATATCTCTGACGACACACATTCTCGAAGAGTTAGTTCATATCAGGAGCAAATCTTAAAATATAATACCATTTGGGTCATTTTTTTTTCTGTTTTAGTTTACTTTAATTACTACACCGTGTAACGTGCAGTGTTTCTGAAGCACTCTGTATAGAACTAAATATTATTCGAAAAATATTCTTTTCTCTTCAGTATCTTTCTACATTTGTACTCTTGGACACTGATGTAAATACTACGTTTTATTTTAGAGAATATAATTTTTTTAATGCCTATTTTTCAAAAATCGCTGTATTTACAGACAGGGTGTATAATACGACAAAATATTCAAAATCAACCGAAGAATTAAAACGTCTAATAAAAAATAAAGTAATGGCAAATTCAAAGACATACAATAACATGGGTCTATATGTCACCGTCACTTATTGATTCATATCTTCAGAAACTAGCCATTCTACCGAAAATTCTAGTGAGAAAGGAACTGCTCCTCCCTCCAGAGGAGAACATGTTGGCGGAATCACAAAGGAAGGGAATCTTAAGTTTTTGCATTGTACAACGACCGGAAGCCATATATATATTTTTTAAAATTTGCAGAAAAAATGGTGTTTTTGACAATTTTCTAATTGACGTCAAAAGAAGGGGGAGGTTTTGAATTTGACCCTTTTATTTTTTCTAACCGACTTTAAAAAAGGAGGTTATCAATTTGACCGGATGTATTTTTTTTATGTATAAGTGCAGCCATTTTCAATTATTTTATTTAAATGCGCACCGGAGCTAATCTATATTGCGTTCATCATATCATTAGGGAAAAAAGTATGCATGTTAATAATGTGTTTCATATGGTTTCTTGGGCTTTTAATCAATTTTACTCAGGTTTTTAAATTTTGACAATTTTTATAATAATAGTACAGTGATTCTAGCAAAATTTTATATGCCTCAATATACCCAGTAGCCACATATTTTTTTATTATGAACCTTCAAAATTTTAACCCAAGTTTAGGCTTTAACATTTACAACTTTGTATAATAGAATACTAAAAAGAAAGGATGAAATTAAAGTTTTTATAAAAAAATAGACTCACCTTAAAAAAAAGCACTGAAAAATAATATTTTATTGCACATTGAAAATCTGATTTATGAAATCAGTGTCAAAGTAATAAAGACCATGTCTATTTAATGTGGTACATATGTAGACACTCAATATATAAATGTTTGTTTGTGATAAAGTAATTAAGAATCAGTTTCACGCCGACTTCATAAGTCAAATTTTCTATGTTTAATAAAATTTTATTATTTACTTTTTAGTGCTTTTTTTGAAGACGGTTCTATTTTTTTATAAAAAATTTTATATTTAAATGATTTGAATAAATAGCGGCTTACGTTGATCCTGTGGCGACTGAATGTCTCCCACATTTGTCTGCCAAAGTTAAAATTTGCGCATATCACACTGTATATATTTGTTTTTCTTTTCATTGTTACTGCATAACATACTGTACATATTTATTTTATTTTACATTTACTTTTTTAATCTAGGCTAATTATCTATTGCTATTGAGAAATGTAACAATTTGTAGGTACTTAGTTTTCTGTACATAATTGTGGGAATTTCCATCGGCATTTAGAGTCTAATTTAGTTTTAAGGTTCTTTTATGCTATCCGTTAATTTTTATTTTTACAACATTTCTTTGTACGATTTTAAAATATGTTGTTGCACGTTCGATAGTAGGAACCATCACCGATAGTAAACTGTTTATTGCATTTAGGGTTTATGATAGGAAAATACCGAAACGACCCTTCTTAGTAAAGCTTTCTCCAAATTCCCATTTTACTATCTGTAATGAATGTTTTTATTTTGACCATGGGAAAGTTTACGAAGATGGAAAAAAACCCCTTTTGCCAACGAATAGGACCAATCAAAGCGAGGAATTTTGGCACAGGGGGTGGAACTTTATGTTTCTTAAGATTTGTATTAATATTAGAGGAGGACTCTGTTTTTGGACTTGCAAGAAGTCGGATGTGAATTTTATTGTTCTAGTTCAATAGACTTATTTTATTTCGTTTTAACAGTGTTTCAATAAACTCTCACAGTTCATATAAAAAAGGAATGTATTGGATATATAGCTAATCAAGCACCTACATACGTTCCTAAAATCCTCTTGAAAAAAAAATTTCTTCATATTCACAGTTCCGGCAAAACTGCGCTGGTTTAAAAGGTCTGTGTCCGATTAGAACCAGAAAAATAACAAAAGCCACATGACAAAAAATATTAAAATTTTCTTCATAATTTTACTTGTATTTGAAGTCGATAGGTTGTATTTAATAGACCCGTTAAAAACTGTAATTCAATTTGAAAATTGAATCTTGTGGAGTTTTTTTGCAAACCGGATAAATTTATTTTGTTTGTTATTTTAATGTAAATATGTTTTTTATCCTCTTCAAAATGACAATAAAAATTATTTTTTTAAATAGGAAACTTTTTAATTTCGTAATTTAAAGAAATAAAAATGTTGATAAAATTTGTTTATTATGTTATAATAAGATATTTTCATTAAAAGGGCTATTATTAGTTAAACATAAAATAAACTTAATTAAATATAAAAATAAAATTATTGATTATAAGTCCTTTTTATATTTAAAAATAAGCTTTTGTTACTCTTTGTATTTCTTTCGAATATAATAACTTTTTTTTCTACATACATTTTCAAAACATAAAAAACCGATTTTTTCAAAATTTAATTTTTTTAAATTAAGGAATAAAATAGAATTTATTATTTAAAAAAAATCTTTTTAGTGTCATTTTAAAGAGAATGAAAAAAACCCACATGAAAAAATGAAACATTTAATTTGGTGGCGCGTTTGCACAAAAACTACAGATGATTCAATATTCAAATTGCAAATAACTGCAGTTTTTAACTGTTCTATTAAATATAAAGGCCTAAAACTTGATTGGCTTATTAGTGACCATTCGAAGCACATATTCACAATTATTAGACATAGAGGCCTCAAACTAGTGCATTTTTGTGGGAAATTTGAAGACAAGGAATTTATATAGTAATTATATAATATATATCATATAATAAAAGCAGCTATACTTTCTTTGTCTTTATTAAAAAAAATGTCAAAAAGTCAATTTTTCTACTACAGGAAAAAACAAAATGGTCATTGTGGAATGCAAAAACTCAGGATTCCCTTCTTTTGTGATCCCAACAACGAGACGGTGAACTACCGACCCATGTTATTATTTATTTCTGAATTTGTCGTAACGGACACTATTTAATTATACAAGGTTGTCTTTTGTCAATTTAAAAATTTAACATCTATCCACCGAAAACCAGATACTTTTTATATATTTATAAACTAAAAATAAAATATTTCCAACGAATTTTACTCTTACGGAGCCTGAAATAAAGTAACTGTCCCTAATTAACGGACTATCCTGTAAGAACAGACAATGAAATAAACTATAGAATTTATAACGATTAGCATTATCCAACTTTATCTGTTTAAAAACTTCTATTACTAATTTATTGTTTGCTTAGAATAATATCAACGTTATTATTAATATTATTAATATTATTACCAATTGATATTATTTATAGTTTTGCTATTTAAATCATTATTATTAACATTATAAATTTTTCTTACAGGTAATACACATTCTCCCCCATCACTGCTAGGTTTTCTGAACCATTACACAGTCCCAACAGGTACTGGGCAACGTTCTCGCATTTTCTTGCTATGAAAGAATCTCCACCAAATACGGAATTTCTAATAGATTCTGCAAAATACAGCCCTGCCATAATATGACTACACAGTGGCGGATCTAAAAATGGTGTTTAATTGTTACTCAGAGAATTTATTTTTCTTGATAAGACAGCCATCTGTTACATGATCAAATCACTCGCGGTAGGCTCATGGATAAAATGGACTTTACATTTAAAAAATATCCGTAAATTGATGTTTAGCCACAATTTCCCTCGAATTCCCTAGAATTCTACTATGTACAGGTAACACAGTTTATATATGCATATAATTATTTGATAATGGCTTGATTTTTGAGTAAAATATTAGATCCGAAGTAGTTTCTTAATAATGTTGTTTTAACATTTTGTGAAGCCGCATTTTATTCCTCCAACTTGAATTTCTACGAAAATTTTACCACTCCATCCCCATATGTTTTTAACCAAAATTTGAGGTCAATCCGATAAGCAGTTTCTGTGCTATGCCAGAACGACGGTGCGACGAAAATGGGAGACCATGTTTTTACTTCCTTGGAATGAGAGAGGTATATTGTAATAGTGAAAAATCACCATCCGAGATTTTCCAGATCTTTGCGTTTTAGGGTCACTAGATCCGTACATCCCCAAAAACTGTCTGTACGCGGGATAGCTCAAAAACTACTTATCCAATTGACTTTACATTTGGGTCAAAATTAAGGGCCATATGAATGGAAGGCTAACATTTTGGTAAAAATTCAATTTGACCGAATAGAACGGTGGCCCCACAAAATATTTAAAAAATCAATATTCTGAACGTATTTATCGAATGGACCTATACCTGGAATATGTTGGAAGAAAATGAGCGGTCTAGTCTAATTAGTTGAAATCTATCCATGGAAAGAAATTAAAAAAAAGTTGCTTTTGGTCACATCCCTCGTACAAAATTCTACTAAACAGATAATGTATTATATAAATCCATATATTTTTCAAAATTGAAAGAAATTACAGTTTATGAGATTTGTATAAAGTTATTACCAAATTAAATCACACATATATGAATACCATTATCTGAACGTAGTGGAATTCTGTACGAAGGCTGTTCTAGGTAAAGGCGAATTTATCCATTTTCAGTACAAAGCGTGTGCGTGGATTTGGGTAATATATAGACAACTTTTTTATATGTGATTTTAGGCAAAAAAGTTATTGTTCATAAAAAGTTTTGCATATTTGCAAAATAAGATTCATCTAAAAAATTATATCATTTTATATACGGGGTACGAAATAAATATCAAATAAAATATAAAAAATGTTTATAAATTATTGAACTGAAAAGTAAAAAACAATTAAACTTACATAAACATAGAATTTTTAAAATTTTCTATATTTTCTGAAAAGTTTGAGGTTTTATTTCAAGTGTGATGACGTCGCACGCCTCAAGCTTTTAAGAAAATATTCAAATTTCTAAAAGTTCTGTTTTTTTGTAAGTTCAATTATTCGTTATTTTTCAGTTCAATATAATATAATATTCTATTGTCAGCGGGTTTACGTATATATAACTGTTTTGTACTGTCTAGGATTATTTTTTACGCACCCTGTATAAGACATTAACTATTGGACACTACTGGTTTATGTATGTATACCAAATCTCAGTCAATTCCGATAACGAGAACTGTTTTGTACTTTTTAGCATTGTTTTTTACGCACCCTGTATAAGACATTCATGATTGGACACCATGATATTGTATTGTCATCGTGTTTATGTATGTATATCAAATTTCAGTCAATTCCGATAACGTGAACTCTTTTGTACTGTTTAGCATTGTTTTTACCCATGCTGTATAAGACTTTCACGATTGGGCACCATGATATTGTACTATCATCGGGTTTATGTACGTATACCAAAGTCAGTTCCGATAATGGGAACTGCTTCAAAAGTTACTTGCAAACGTACGTCCTAACTTACTAACATAGACCTGAAGTTAGATATAAAAGCTTTTAAGTAGAAATTTGCAAAACCAAAACATTTTGAAATTCCATTTTTTGAGACAGTTGAATTAAAGATCCAGCAAATACAAGTCAAAAGGGTTGTAGTAGTATTTTGATAATAGATTTAGGTTTCGAAAAAATTAATGGTGAATATGTAAAAATGACGCATCTTTTACAAATTCACCATTAGTTTTCTCAAAAACTAAGTCTACTATCAAAAAAACTTCTAAAAGCTGTTTAAATTGTATTTGCAGCCTCTTTAATTTGGCTGTCTAAAAAAATGGAATTTCAAATTTATTTTTGTTTTGCAAACTTTTATTGTTGTATTTATTTCGTACCCTTTATACAAAATTAAATTTTTTCAAATCAATTTTATTTTTCAGAAAAGCAAACTTTTTATGAAGAAAACTTTTTTGCCTAAAATCACAAATAAAAAAGTTATTTCCCATTTTCGACTTTTGACCATTAAATTACCAAAAACCAAAAACTAGGTCTCGTACAAAAAATCTATAAATTACTTTTTACTAATATTTTTATGCTCTCCAATCAATCTCTAAATCTATTTTAGAAAATTTGATTTCTCAATTTGTTTGTTTTACTTACTTGCTTTTGCATGTTTTTTTTTGCGTTACTTGTAAATTATATGGCATTTTTTTTGCGGTCTAACTTATTTTTTAATAAGCAAAACTTTTTCGGTAGAATACTTTTTTTTGATAAAATCAATATCTAAAAAGTTTTTCATATATTACCTTAATCCACGCACACGCTGTATATCCAGGGACCCTAAAACGCAAAGATCTGCAGACAGATCGGAGGGTGATTTTTTTCACGATTACAGTAATTTCTTTCCTATATCTATATATCCTTATAAACTCTGTAGTGGGAAATAAAAAATGTTGCTATCCCTTTACTATAATATTGCTGTTTATTAAAAACACGTATTTAAATGTAGATTTAAAAGCCTTGAGGTTGGTGTAAACTTTTTGTGTTCATAAAAAAATTTAAATTAAATAAAAATGTTTAAAATAATGGTTACAAATATTGTTGAATAAACACACAGCTATTTTGACATACGATAACATTGATAACTGTTTTGGGATCTGCAAGGTTTTGTAACTAGCACTACCTACTGCCTTAACCACTTAATAACATATTAGAAAATTAGACAGTTTTGCTAAAATTTGATATACAAATTAGGTAAAATCTTCTATGATGTATGACAGAAGCTATCATAAAATAGTATTACTTTCTAGTAATAGTTTAAGATATCTTACGTTCGGTTTAGGTTTAATTTAGTTTAAAGCCTAGTTTTTCATGACATTAAATATTTCATTTTCGGTGAAATATCTTATCGTCTCGTATTTCGGTATTATGTTATTAACTATTTATAAATAAGGTATACACTGAATGCCATTTGAAATGTTCCAAGCAAAATTTGATAGAATTTCGGACCTATTTTTTTGTTAATGAATCAAGATATACAGATGTGTTTATTTTTGCGTTATACATCACTTCTTGGATCAAGAAACTTACCTCATGTTTTATGTTCGTCGGTGTCCTGATAGTATATACAGGATAACATATGAAGTTATGTTTTTCTCCATATTCTGTCAAGTTACATTGATCTTCCTAGAAAGTAGAAGGAGACTAAATATACCTGCTTTTATACGCTAAAATGTCCTCTGTAAAAATACTTTTAGTTACAGTTACAGGGTCTGAAACAAATTTTGAAGTTTTGTTTGAAACATTTGTTTATTGAAAATTCTGGTTTTAAATAAAATTTTTAGTAAAATACAAGTTACATTTACTTTATTGATTATCCGTAAGCGTAAAATAACCGTAGTACAAAATATCGTAGTAGAAAAACAATTTTTGTTTCAGATCCTTAACTTTCAATAGGCACGAAGTACAATAATTAATCTTCACTTATTTTCTGGGAAGTCCCATGTAACTGTCAAAATTTGAAGAAAAAACCAGTGGCGGCTCGTGGTGAATTATATTGGGAGGTCAAGAACAAATTTAAAAATAGGCATACTCAAAATAAAAATAAATATCTCATCTTTAAATTGAGCTTTAAATTCTCTTGAAGTTCAGGTCTACTTTTCGTTCTTTAGAATTAGAAAAATGCTGATTGACACGTTCGTTAAAATTGCACGCACATTCCTTTTATAAACGATTTCTCGATACTTAACATTGCTAAAGCGAATAGTCTATCTTAGCCCAACTCCTCAACAAGATTTATAAGCCCTCGAAAAACCCCTGGATTCTCAGACAAAGCCGTTTCATCATGGCCACGTAATGCCAGCTCGAATGCCCCACGAAATTTTACACAATCTATAATTTTGTTTAAAATATAACGATTTTTGAATACATTTTCATTAAAATCTCTAAGGAATTTTCTGTAAGCTGTGTCTAGCTGAGTGCGAATATCAACACTTCCGACCGTAGCATAGTTCACCGAACATTTCATGTGATCTCCCGCATGTCTTTTTATTTTTTCTTTTAAGTCTTTAACACCGGTTTTGCACCATAATGATTCCGACGAGTCCTTAAAAAACAACAAACAAACATTTTTGTCTTTACTAGTTTGTCGTATACTAAGTTCTGGCAAATTGCGACCACTTATCTTGAATTCGGTTATTTTCTGTTTAATTTTTTGCACTACCGAAATTTTATTTCATCTACATTCACAACTCAAACATAGACCACCTTGAAATTGGTTATTTTTGCAAAATTAAGTTCGTAAGCACTTTATAGTTATTTATTTTTTTGCACTAGTCACTACCAACATTTTATTTTCCGTATATTTCCAACTCACACATGGATGATTAAAATAAAAAAATATATATTGCAAAAAACAGTATATAAATCAATTTTCATCGATTAAAAACGTCGGAAACAATATTGAGTTAGAATATCGACCGCGCGACCTCTGAACAATTGAACTTCCGCATGCCGACGTGATGCCGCGACCGATTGATCGAATTATGAGAAGAGACCGGCTGATGACCCAAATCGCGATTTCATATTCCATTTGCTGTCACGTTCGGCTGTCCCTCGGTTGCTGTGAAATCTTCGGGTACTTTTGTCAAGCTTTAAGGTAATCAGGGCAATTCTGACTGCCCAGCCTAGCTTAGTATAGCGTATTTTATTATGCCTAAGGAACGCAACGAGACCATTCGAACCGCTGCGCTGCACTAATAGTGTAGCGCAGGGGTGTTCAAACTTGAACTGCTGGCGATCTACCTCAATATTTTTAGACTACTTACGATCGACTCTGAGAGGCTGCAAGTATGTGTGATACAGGATTGTCGTACATAAACGATACATACACCCTACCTACCTACGTACCTACCTACGTAGGGTGTACCGTAGCATATATGGATATTAGCTTTCCGCACAATATACATTATTTTAGTCAAGGTTTGGGTTAGGTTCCTAACTGGTTCTTCTCTACAATATCAATGAAAAAACTCATAGTTATTCAAAATTGCGAGTTTATTGGTTGTTACAAAACAAAAGAGTTACATATGGTGTTAAACTTAACCAAGGAGTGACTTTGGATGTTGAAGCGTGGCACTGCGTGTCCTCAGCATACTTTTCATAAGATGGTACGTAACCACTGAGTGCTAATCGCAAGCATGATGACATATGATCGTCAGTTAGTCCATTGTGATATTTTGACCTAATTATCTTCATTTCAGAAAATGCAGACTCGTACAAGTAAGTTGACCCAAACATTGCTGTCAGTTGAAGGGCGATTTGCCTTAGATTCGGATATTTATCTTCAGTTATAAAACACCAGAAATTTGTATCAGATGCTGTAGCTTTGAGATGTATATCTGATATAATCTGCACCAACTTATTTTCAACAGAACATGAGTTCATATTAAACTGACTTGCTATTTCTGTAGCTAATTCCTCAATGTTTTTA
This sequence comes from Kuschelorhynchus macadamiae, assembly GCA_030620095.1. Classification (NCBI taxonomy): domain Eukaryota; kingdom Metazoa; phylum Arthropoda; class Insecta; order Coleoptera; family Curculionidae; genus Kuschelorhynchus; species Kuschelorhynchus macadamiae. Next base: position 1,271,389 of record JAUTXW010001598.1, on the reverse strand, counting down.
TATGAAAAAGGATAACTCATAAATGATTCCACATTTGCCAATTTACTACAATCATAAAAACGCATTTCGAATTGTCCTAAAAAAAATTTGATAATTCAGCCTCATACGTATCATAATTCAACTGAGGAATCCTTGCTTTCAAAGACGGAAAATGTTTGAATGTTGTTACTTTTGAATGCGTTTACTGCGCTAATCATCTCAATAACAGTTTTTCCTTTACCTTGAAGCTCCAAGTTAATGGTGTTTAAGTGCATTGTGATGTCAGTCAAAAATGGCAAATCAGTCAGCCATTTTTCGTTTTTCAACATCTGAGTGTCATCATCTCTTTCGTCTAGAAAAGCTGTTATTTCGGGTAATAATTCTTGAAACTTTTCTAGGAATTTTTTGCGACTCAACCACCTGACGCCCGGGTGAAGAACTAAATCAGTGTGTTCAGCTGACTGCAACTTAAAGAGCCGCCGTTACAAGCTACGTGCACGGATGGAATTCACAATTTTTGTTGCAATGCCCATAATTTCCCCCGTGTTTAAAACTTTTGAACACAAAACTTGTTGATGTATAATGCAATGGATTGAAAAAAATTAAGGGAAATCTTCATTAGCTCGACACAATGCCACAAAACCGTTTTTCTTTCCAGTCATTGCTGGTGCTCCATCGGTTGTAATGCACACTAATTTATATATTGGTAGCTTGAAGTTTTTTACAAAATTGAAGAAAACGTCATATATATCTTCGCCACGGGTCTTCCCCTTCAGAGGAATGATTGTCAAAAATTCTTCCTTAGCCAACATGTCACTGAATACCATCCGAATAAAAATACACAGCTGGGCAGTGTCTGTCATATCGGTGGATTAGTCGAACTGTAAAGAAAAGTATGTACATTCCATGATATCATTTTTTAGTTTATCTGCCATATCCTGACTCATGACTTCAATACACCTTGTGACAGTCGGACGAGATAACTGAAGTTCTCTAATAGCAGACATGATTTCTGTTTTATTTTTAAAATCTCCAAATAAAGTCTCACCCGCTTCAATAAATGCTTCCTTCACAACCGATCCATCTTCGAATGGTTTCTTGTGTCGCCAATATATGAGATATTTTAAATTACGCGATCGTAGCAGCTTTTGATTGTTTGGCTGGTCTTGTGAACATGGTTTGTTCTTTTTTCAAACATAATATCAAATCACGTACTTTTCATTTTCTTAATTCACTCTGTGGCGGAAAATCCTTTTCATAGTTTTTATGAACCGTTTTATGATGCCTCTCTAAGTTACCATGCTTAGGTATTGCAACTGACGCACGACAAATAAGATAAATGCACTTATCCTTCACCATACAAAACAAAAATTCTTCCTCCCAATCGTTATTGAAATGATACGTTTTAGATTTCTTCGCTGCACTAATTTTGTACTATTTAATAATACACTTTGTATCGACGTAGTATTGCCTTCAAGTTACAATTCAGAATGACTCCAATTCCTGCAGGCGCAACATTTATATCGGCGTGAACGAAAGTCTCGAATGTTCCGAGCCGCCCGAAATTTCTAGAAAAGCAGCAAGAATAAAAAACGCGGCTTTTCTTTGACAAGTACCGCGCGTTCCTTTGATAAAGCCGCCTTTTGCCGCTAGCAGAGTGTTATTTTATTATGTAATACATTTTTGTAGTTTAGTTAAGTACCTACTTATTAAAAATTTTTTCTTCTCGAGATCTACTCAAAAAGCACTCGCGATCGACCGTTTGAGCACCCCTGGTGTAGCGTATTTAACTTTTTCCAAGGTTCGCGTTTTATTACAACTATTAGACGGGACGGTCAAACGAATAATTTATTTTCTGAAATATTTTTGGGGGTCATTGAGCAAATGACCCTATGGAAGAGCCGCCACTTGAAAAAAACATAACTTCATCTTTTATCCTGAGAAAGGTGGGTACATTCAATCATGGGGCACATTCAACCCTGCAAATTGCACTCTGATATGAATTGGCCCCCATAAAGCGCCACCTGTTGTTAGCCGTGCGTCAGAAGGCCATTCATTGAAGTTTCACGCTGGTATTTTCTAGGGTTTAAACATAATTTTGTAAAATTTCGATATAAAGGTAGTTTTTAATTGTTTGTTTACTAGAACAATTTTTACAATACCTTTTGTTATAGACTGCATTCAATTTTAGTGGGGTTATAGATAATGCTTATTAATAAGTTCTAACCTTAACATTTTTAATTGCGATAAGAAAAGCATTTTTAGACAGATTTGAACAATGGCAGACGGGGCAGATTCAACCCTTGGTTTAATCTGCCCTATTACTTTTAACGAATGGTTGAATCTGCCCCGTATTTCCTTTTTTTTACTGAAGAGTTTTAATATTTCAGATGGTTAGGAATTACAAGAAAAAAACTAAGAGGCTGTACCTTGACGAGGGTAATTTTAAAAATGCTATTCGTGAAGTGTTACGCCGCAACATGTCTAAGAGAATGGACAATGATGATTCTGGAAATAAAAGTAATGAGCAAGACAATGATAAACCTATTTATTCCAGCAAGTGGCTCAAGTTTTCAATATGGATCAAGATAAGTTCGTAAAATATATAAAAACATGTTCTTATATGAACTATGGTATGACTTACAAGCAAATCAGGGTATTAGCGTATAATTATGCAAAAATTCTTCCTGATTATAAGTTTCGTACAAATAAGAAAGCCATTTTTAATGTGCTTGCTATGGGACCACTCCGACGATATCCTGAATGTCTCTTGAAAATTTAATCCAAAATGGTCAAATCATCGCGGAGTAATCGGTGTATAAACATATGCTGGCTATGGGACCACTCCGACAATATCCTGAATGTCCCCTGAAAATTTCATCCAAATTGGTTAAACCATCTTCGAGTAATTGATGTACAAATGAGGGTCGAATGTTCATTTTTCGAAAGTGACAAATTAAATACTAGATTTTGAGATTGCACATTTTCATGGTCACCTTGAACTTCAATGCTCTAGTTTGAAAGGGGTATTTAAAAAAATGTAAACTTAATTATAACACTTGCTGCCAATGCATAGAAGACGTGTATCAAATTTCATGCAGTTATCTACAATAGCATCAGAATTAGGATGAAAAAAATGTTTTCTTTTGAAACTTTACCATCCTGTATCACAAAAGTTAAAACTTTTAGGACATAAAAACACCCCTTTTAACATCAGCACGCAATTAGGAAACGCCCTGTATAGTACTTCACAATGACGGCCCCTGTATAAAGTAATATGACAAACAGAGACAGACGGCCACTTTTGGCATACTCGAGTAGCCCAAAGTCGAACTGCATAAATTAAAATTTTGATAAATCTCGTTTCCTGGATCTGATGCTGGCTGCCCTTGTAAATCGTGTATCACTATACTGGGTGGTCCAATAATAGTGGACGTAGGCAGTAGCCCGGGACCGTTAATGACAAAACTCCAGAAAAAATATATTTAAAGGTAAATCGATTAAGAAAAATCAAAATTAAATCATTTTAAAATTCGAAAGATCGCCGTTTTTGCAACACAAAAGAGACATAAAAGTGCGGTACACGAAAGGAAACAGACAAATATAGATATAGGTTTATTAAGCATAGTTACATTTTTTAATTATCTGAAGTGCGTATAGTCAAAAAGAATTGCCATATTATTTAAAGAACGACGGGAAACCACTGGTTTAAAGAGATTTCTTGACCGACCTTCCTAAAGCTATTGACTCCGCCCGGTTTTCTTTCGTGTCCCGCACTATACTAATATCGTTTTCTAATCCGTGAAAACTAGTCCTTGGAAAAGAAGGTATATAGAATACTACCTACCCAATGGTAACTAGGTTTTTCCAAAATTAAGCAATATAATATGTTTTTTACAAAGCGGTGGAATCCGCCCCCTATAAATTGCAACAACACAAAACGTCGGATAAAGTTCTTAGTTGAACAACTGATGTACAACAACGTAAAAATAAAGAAAAATTTGATTTGTTAACAAGAAAAACATGTCAGAAATGGAATAAAATTTTGCGTGGAAACTAATTTGCTCTTAACTATTAATAAAGCACTAGAATATTCTTACATTTTTTCGATTGACAAGCAGGTTGCAGTGATCCACCATTTACATAAAAATCAACGTGTCCTGTAGCTTCCAGTTTTCCAAATGTTCCTGCACTGGTGTGAATCACATCAACGAAATCAGCATCACTCTTGTCCAATTTCCAATCGTTGTTGAGTGTAGCAAAAAACGGTAGCGCTGGATCTAAACCTGACATAAGTTTTTTTTGGCAAACATAAATCTTGGTTATGGAATAATTTAGGTGTAAATATGTTTGTTAGCATTATATTAGGGTATATCTTAAATATTTAAATAAATAAATACCAAATAAACTGCTAATAACATTCCTATAATAACTAACATAGCATAAAGCTAAAAGCCATATTAACAAAATAGAAACAAAAATCAAATCGACGAAATAATCCCCTATAAATAGGATAATTTTACATCGCATCAAGTTTTAATGTTAAAAAATCTGAATTAATTAAGTGCGAGCTGTGAGAAAAAAGTCGCCTGGTTTCTAGAAAATATTGATCGTGGTGAAATCGCAACAAAATTTAATAAGTACTAGTCTGTAATTTCTTGTAAGTTGCCCGCAGTTTCTGTACTTTTGACAGGACGGTAGCTAATACTTGAGCGTGGAAAAATCTTTTGAATCCACAACTAAAATAAGTAAAAGAAAAGAACCGAAAACTATCTAAAAGAAATAAAGCAACCCTATATAATACCATAATACATAAATGATATGTTAAGTTACATACACGCGAAAGTTCACTTTTGCGTATAAAAAAATCAGTACCTATATTCTTATTGAAATCGGTACTATATATTTTTGGTATGATATTTAAACATCATGATCTCATCGTTAAACTAATATTTGGCAGCCGTGTTTTTTGCCATATATAAAACTAAATAGGTATTTATCAAATTAAAATGTATTATTAGGTACCTGTGATTCTATAAAAAGATGTTCCCAGCACCTTTTGTAAGTTATTTCCTGCTAGTCCTGATACATGAGCTCCAAGGCTAAATCCAACTACGTGCATTATTTGAGGATTTACACCAAGAGGTAAAAGACCTACCATTAAAATCGTTATGCATTGAGCTACATACCAAGTATTCAGGTAAGCAGAAGTGTAACATGGAATTTCCGCAAGTGGTTTCCAATCGACTAAAAACAACAAAAAACTTTAACTATGAGATAATCTAATGAGGTATACACTCAGGTTAATTAATATGCTGTAGGGAGTATAGTTCACTTACTTAATATGACTTCTTTCCCAAAAAGAGGATGTGCCAACTTTTATTTTTTAAACAAAATCCAAATTTTAGATTCTCTTCTTCGAAATATATTATTTCATGTAGCATGTACTATGTTCTATATGCAAGTTCAATTGTTTTCAAGATATTTATGGGACTAAAGACAATTTGAGACACTGCCAAATCTAAACGGTTTGATCTAGGGCAAAACGAATTACATATTCTATCCTAATTTTTTATCTTATCTTATCTTAATTATGGTAGTTACTTCTCGTGCAGCAGAAGTAAAAAAATGTGCTATTCAAAAAAAAATCGGAAAAAAGTCAAAATGAATTGGAAACATCATAATAAATGCCGTAAAAAATAAGATAGAACGTACTGCGATTCGTTAAGTCGAATCCTCGAAACTTTGAAACTGTCAATTTTCTATTTTCAAATTATCGAAGACCATTGCATTTTGATTTTTCTTTACAAATACTGCCAATAATATTTTCTAACCGTAAATAACCCTGAAAATGATTTGACGAATGCAATATAAAAATGTCCAATGACCTAAAAGTAAATCTATACCGACATTAAGACTTCTTTTAGTGACATAAATATGTGTAGGTGTAAAAATGATAGGATAATTTGGTATATCGTTATTCACTTACCTATTATAACATTGTATCCCACATCTTGATAAGCTTTTGTAACGTTGCTGGAACTTGTGTCAATATCTAATCCACCGTAACCATGAACCACTACTTTTACAGGAACCTAGAATTTAAATTTTGCATTAATCAGTGAAACCCGGTCGAAATTCGACGTCAATTTTATATGCTTATAAAATAAAAGTTGGCCCCCTATCCCAAGTTTTGATAGTGTGGATATTTACAAATCACTTCTTTGCGAGCCTTGTTTTTATTTTTGGTTACACTATATTAGGGAATATTTAAATCTTTAAAGAGATAGACACAAAATCAACATCTAATAATGTTAACAACTAACCCAGACAGAACTAAAATTTTAAAATTAATAAAATAGAAACAATTTTCCTTATATCGCGGTAATGTCAGTGGCGTAGCTACACTTTAGCAGCTCCCGCAGTGCGGGGGAGTCCCACGAGATCAGGGGGGCCGGCGATAATTGCAAATGAGCTCGAGGGGATTATGAGTATCACCTTTGTTTTAGTCATCATATATTTACCGGCTTTGCTTAGGGGGCTACATTTATTAACAAGTAAAGGAACTTTTTTTTGTCATCAAATATTTTTTTGTTTTGAGAGGGGCTCATATACCGAACACCGCGAGGGGGGGAAATTTGTATCTACGCCACTGGGTAATGTTCTCAACCGATCCCTTAAATGCAAAATCAATAAAAATAATCGAACACAAATCGAAACAACTAATACGAATAACGTGGAATTTCGTCAAGAGTAGTTGTATAGTTGGGCTAAGAAGTGCGCCAGGTACAGCATAACTACAACACTCTACTGATCTTAAGGGTTATTTTCCGATTTAGCTTTGAGATACTGTCAAAGTGAAATGGATGTTCAGGACTTTTTAAGGGTAGTAATAGTAAAATTTGTATTTAATAAAATAACAATAAACATTTTATATTTATTTAAAAAAACGGTCTTTTGATCGGAATTTTTAAATAAACATGGAAAAATTTCACCACATTTATGGGTTATTCATACCACAATTTTACTAGGTTTTCTCTATATTACACTTAAGGGTTTCCACAAAATATGAAATTGATTTAATAAGTAGTTTTTTCAAATTTAGTAAATGTTTTATAAGGTTGGATTTGTATTAAAATATTACCAGTTCATTTCTATGTAACATTTGATTTTTGTGCAAAATTTGAGGCTATTAGGATAACTAGTTTTTTAGTGATAATTTTTTTAACATTTCACTAGGTCGCCATTTTGTTCCACCATATTGGATATTTACCAAAATGTTACAAGGTCAACCCTATAAGACCTTTAATTTGAGATAAAAAAAGTCAATGATCGGGTAAGTAGTTTTTTAGCTATTCCGCAAAATGACAAACCAAACAACCGACGGAATTGAGAAGACATGTTTTTGGGTATCCAGAAGAGCATGAAGCTTTTTTTTTCAAGACTGCAATATTTTATTTTGCCCGCCATTTTGTTCCGCCGTCTTGAATTCGTAACATATTTCTACCAGTTCATCTCTATTTCACACTTAATTCTTGCACAAAATTTGAAATCAATCAAATAAGTAGTTTTTCAGGCTGATTTTTTAAAAATATTTTATCAGGCAGCCATTTTATTTCGGCATCTGGGATTCGTACCAAAATTTTACCAGTTGATTTTTTACATAATACTTGATTTTTGCGCAAACTTTTAAGTTAATTGGATAAGTAGTTTTTTAGTAATAATTTTTTTACATTTCACGTGGCCGCCATTATGTTTCGCCATCTTGGATCCATACCAAAATTTTACCAGTTGATTTCTACTTTGTCACACTCTTTCTCCTTTTGATAGCAGAGAGTATGTATTTGTTTTAAGATAATATAAATCTACACTAAGTGGTTGATTGAAAGAGAGGCAGTAAAGTTAGTGTGCAAATCACCGACTGTTCAGGGAGATTGGTTCTTTTTCTATTTATAAGGGCGCCAACAGTTCTATACCAGTTGACTGTTAACCACTCTAGATCTTATGAGTACCACTCCTCAAGACCACTAAGATAAAATTAATTAAAGATAATAGTAAAAAAAAAACAAAAAAAAAACATATTCAACAACTAACATTTATTAACAAGTTCAGTGCTCCCCAAAATATTTCCAGAAATATGTATCTTCTGTAGGTTGTTTTATATAACATATGAAAGAAATTGGCCTTAATTGAAGTTTTAAAAAAAAAATGACAATTGACTGTGTAATGATCCTATGTTAATCAGTTTTCATACCTCATATGCTGAGAGAAAAATCTAAAGTATATTCATATAAAGATCACTATCCAAATATTAGATCAACTGTGTAAAATGTTTTATGAAAATAGCTAAAGAATCACAAAACAACAAACTAAATGTTCAATAAAACCTGAAAATTAATTAATAGAGATGAGCAGAGAAATTTTCAATCAGCTAATGACGGGTAAATGTAATAGACTCCAAAATCTATAAATGTTTATAAGAAAAATCTTTAAGTTGTTTTAATTTACCGAACAATTTGATCTAACAGTAAACATTTATCAAAAGATGCAAAATAATCAAGCAATTAATTAACTTCATTAATTCAAATACAATTAACAATAATAAAATGAAAGAAAAGAGTATTATGTGAATCTAAGAGCAAGCAAATAACAAGAAAAATTTATATAACTAAGTTTCAAATCCAATCACCAATATTACCTAACAAATTGACACCATTGTTTTATATCAAAATACCTTTCAAAGCAAGTAAATACAATAAATCATAAATATCATCACATATTCCAGTAGTGTTACCTGTCTATAACACTTCTTATATACCTTGTATAAACTGACTAGATCTTATAAGTTAAAATTTCAAGATGTGATCACACTTTACAACAACACTGTATCTTAAAGTATATTATACTATCAAATGTTGGCAGAAACCTATAGACTATTGTGTCATAAACTTATACTGTGATGTTCTGTATCTCAAAGCCTACTATACGGTCAAATGTTGACAAAAACCTATAGATTATTGTGTCCTAAACTTATAATGTGATATTTGAGTATCAGCATGAGTTATAAAGTAAAAATAATCTTATTGACAACACCAATAATCATGGTTTATGCACACCAGCAGTAGTTAGAACTTTATATCAAAAAGTATACTCTACACTCAAAAGAAACAGAAAAAGTCATAAAGTTGATCAGCAATAAACAATAAAATCAATTCAATAAAATTAAGATACTTATATAAATGTCTATCAGCATCGGTGACTTAGATCAGCAGTCTATGATGTAAGTGTCATCGAAGACATTTCCAGCAGGAAAACTGGGTACGTATACACTTAAGTACTAGGTAACAGACTTCTGCTCCACTCACAATGACACATCCAGGTTCAAACCCTGGTTAGGAAAACAGGAACAAGAAGTAGAAGAGGAGGGAGAAGAAGAAAAAAAAACTTATTTGATGGTAAAGGGTTTCTTATTAGTCACTTCGTAAAGTTTGTCCCATCAAAAGATATGGTAGGTGGTCAAGTGCAGTTAAATCCTCACAAGAGAGTAATAAAAGGTTTCTCAACCAAAAATATTAAGGTACAACGTAATTAAATACACATAGGAGCCTTTTTAGCTAAGTTGCCGACGTAAATCCCAAAAGATGGATTAAAACAGGATCAATTCGCCGACAAACTTTCACACTTAACCTTCACCTTCCAGAGAGACAAGAAGCTTAACCTTAGGTCAAGGCAGCAGTAGCGGGATGACAATCCGTCAGTGGTGCCACTTTACTAAAATCAAACTGACCAAATCGGGACAACAGATCAGCCAATCCCTGAGCTGGATCACAGGAAAGAAAAAATATTTAAAGGAGAAGAAAGTAAAATTACTAATTGAACAAAACTAATGCGCCATCTACACGAAGACTAGTGAATTGCCTCAATATGAAGCGGAAGATTTCGCTAAGCAGAGAGCACCTTACTACATCGATAGGACCTACAGTACCGGATTTACGGATTTTTATGCATTAAAATGTGACGAAATTAAAATGTATAATACTTGTATTATACTGATTTTTGTGCAACATTTCAGATATATTGGTTGTAGTTTTTTTTAATAATATATTTTTTTGATATTTCACTATGCCGCCATTTTGTTACTCAATATTGGATTTTTACGGAATTGTAACCATTTCATTCCCTTATGACCGTGGATTTTGACCAAAATTTGAAATCAACCGGATGAATAGTTTTTAAGCTATGTCTACGTAAAGACTACGTAAGAAATTATCCAAATTGGCCAGAAAAGGTTGTCCGTGCTTAATTAGATTACCCTTGGTATGAAACCTGCACTATCTCAACTCTTCTATATAATTGCACAAATTATCTTGCCATACTACTTAGAAAAAAATTAGAGGGCTTCGCTGCGACAAGACGCAAATAATCTAAAGAATTATATGACTAAATTACGAAAAAAGCTGAAATATTCGAGGACTGTGATTTATCTAAAATTCGGTCTTTTAGATGATGGCAGTTGAACAAGTGGCTCACTCAGTGGGTGTTTTTGATTATTCGTAATGCAGATTTTCTTTTTAATCGAAACAAGTAATTTTCTATATTATCATGTCTTATAATTATCAGACGGCCTCTTTAGTTAGGGTTAGGATTTTTTGGGTTATCGTAAAATGATGCCATTCCATTAAAGCCATCTGCCCCTATTATATACCGGGTGACAGAAGACAGGATACAGGCCGTCAATTTTTTAGTTACAAAAATATTAATTTGAAATTTGAGACATTTCTATAACTCCATAGAAGGCAAATTTTCTATGAAAAAACAATTAAAAGTTACTTTCGGTTTTACCGGACCAACGTTTTATTTTAGATAAAACCCTGTGTCTTTTTATGGACTATCGTATTCCGCCTAAAATTAGCTTCTCAGCATTATTTCATAAGTTAACTTTTGTTTTCAAAATGGCGTCTGGACAGCAATTTTTTGAAAATCCGACAATGTCGCTTTATACAAAAAATACAGTCACTATTTATAAAAGAGTCTAAAATAAACATATTTTTTAGAACACCGATTTAAAAGTCGTTTTGGGTACTAATAGAATTCTAACTTTTTTTACTTCTCGCCTAAACAAAAGAACATTTTACTCCAATATTTTTAATGGCACATTGTATATTTTTTGTTACAGTCATTTTCACCGTAAAATTACTTTTTTAAAGATATGTGGCATACTAGCCTTTATTTGCAAGATGGCGATAAACCAGCCATTTTTGACAAATCAGGATTGATTTAATTTAAAATAAATGGCTATTTTATCGTCAGTTTGAAAATAAAGGTTAACATATGATACATCTTTAAAGAGGCTTATTTTGGACGGTTTAAAACAAGTATTTTGTAATTGTTTCTTCATAGAAAATTTGCCTCTTATGAAGTTATAGAAATGTCTCAAATTTTAAAACGATATTTTTAAAACTAAAAAAATGGCGACCTGTACCCTGTCTCATGTGTAGCCCGGTGTAAAGACCTATAATAACCAATTAATTCTTATGATTAACATATTAATTAAAAATATATTTTAATAGACAGAAATGATAAATTTATCATAAAGTAAAGAATAAAAGTTTGTGTTAGGAGGAAATGAAATAATTTACAAAGAAATGTATGAATTTCGCTTAAATATATTAGTTAACTCAGGATAAAAAATACTTACTAAAACATTAAACTCGCTGGGTAGCTCCGGATTCAAAGGATCTAAATCATAGAGGAGGCTCTCGTTCCCGTATGGTACAGAGAGCGTAAACTTTACTGCTTCTGAATGTGTGCATCGTTCGTAAAAATAAATTGGACAGTCTCCTATAACAAGCTGAATAGAGGTAATGCTCTGTAGATCTGAAAATATCAAAACTGATAAAGATTTCTTGTGCTTGTAGATCTTTTGTAGCGAATAGCGAATAATTAATTACACATGAAAGCCCAACGTATCTTAATTATAAGTATAGGCTAAGAAATTAGGGTGCTCACAAGACCGCAGGACAATTTTATAAAATATACAAACGTTTGATGCGGATAACAGATCAATATATTAAGAAACCAAATTTCTTGGAATTACTTTTCTGCGTTTCGCCTTGACGACGTATCTTCAGAGATATCCACTGCACAAGATCAAAACAATGAAAGTAATTTTAATTTGATATGGTCTAAACCCAAGAACATTGACTCCAACCTTGAAAGCTTTCATACTATGTTAAAGCAATGTATTATTGTACAATACAGGATCAGTATAACAATGTTAATTAAATATGTGAAATTAAAAAAATAACAAACCAAATCGACGTGTTACTATGTAAAAGTCTTTTCTTCTTCTTTTAAATAAACCAATTATGTTAGTGAAGTTGTTCAAAGACATAATAAATTTGTTAAAAATATTGCTTTGGCAAAAAAATCATATACATTAAATTATGCAAATTTTAAAGGATGTTTAAGTCTGTACAAACTTACGAAATGACAGCTTTGACGTCTAAGACTCGATCTTTTATATTAATTTAGCCAAAAGAACATAAAATATTTTTGGATAAAATATCTTATATTACTGTCCTTTAATTAGTTCTAAAAAAAATTACTAGGAATTATTTGAATGTAGCAACTATGAACATTGTTTCTGGACGTTTTAAAAATAGGTCATATTTTCAAAAATACACCACATCTTGTTTTATATTCTATATAGAATACTATTTTCTACATGTAAATTCTACGCTTAAAGAGATTTATTTTCATTTACATTTGCAAGAGGTCTCTAAAAGGAAACATGGCTAAAACCGCATATATTATCAAACGAACTTTTTCCTTCTCAGTGCCACGTCTTCCGTTTGGACAGGGATTTTGCATTAACCGGCAAAAGTGGCGGTGGTGGAGTGACGGTTGCAGTTCGTGAAGACTTTGCAACGGAGTGTGTTTCCAAGTGGTGCAACACTAATAATATAGTATATCTATGGGTGTTTGTTGCTTTAAGTTGAAGTACAAAATTATATATTTGTGTTATCTATATTCCCCCTTACGTTACCTTAAATAACTATTATATTTTTTTAAACTAGAAAATATTTTCTCCAAAAATTCTAATAATGAGTTTTTAATAGTAGGGGGCAAAAACTTGTCCAATTTAAAATGGATTAAAAATCAGCAAACTAACGAAATGCTTCCTCAAAACCAAAATAACAGAATTCTCGATCTTGTTTTATCAAGAACATTAAAAATAAACGTAAATAAATGTTATGTACCCTAAGTTACTGAAGATGTTCATCATATGTTGCTGGATAAATTGATTGAATTGCACTGCGTAAAGAACCTGCACTGCTCCTTTTATATAAAAATTAAATTTACTGACGCAAATTATTTTTGGTCATTAATAATGAAATTAAAAAATACAATTAGATAGATGTTTTTAAATCCGGCGACATATATGAAGATCTGATTATTTTGTATGAAATTTTAAATAATTTAATCGGAAAATATAAACTCAAGGTAGAAAATCCAAATATTCTCTCTGGTTTTCCAAAATAACAATAAATTTAATAAAATAAAAGGACCGCTTTCATAGAAAATGGGAAACTTACAAATGTTTGCGTTCGATGACTTACCCTTGGTGTCGGAAACTTCAGGCAGCACACGACTCTTCACAAGGTACCTTTGGCTGTCGCAGGGAGGTTTCGGAGGGTTAAAGACAACCCTTTTGACAAGCGTAATTTTATATAGCACTTAACACATACAGGAGGTACATTCAACTTAATATATGTCCAAAAGGGACGCGATTTCCAAAAGCGAAATTTCAATGACGTCTGCACACTAACTTGTACTGTTACAGAGTGAATATCACTTTAGTGGTATATTATATATTTATGCTAATAGAGATATATCGCACAAGCAGAACAAACTTAAAAATAACGCAAAATTTTCTATTCTTTTTTTTTTACTTAAAGAACAAACAACGACCTCTTTTCTGAACTGCGAAGAAGGGTTAAAATTATTATGAAACACGTTTTTAAAAACTATCTACATACGCACTAGGGAAGATAACTTAAAGGAAGACACCAAACATTTTTGGTCATTTGTTAATAATAGGACAAATAGCAAGTCCTTTCGTTCTAAAATGTGGCTCAATAATTCAAATGCTTGTAATAATGCAGAAATCTGTGAACTTTTCCCCAAGTATTTTATCAGCGTTTTTGAACCTAATGATACTCCTTCACTTGTAGTTCCTTCTGCTTCTCAACCCACTTTTAATTTAAACCACATTCCTGAAGATAGTATAAAAGAATATCTAAATAAACTTGATCCCAGAAAGAGGCCCAGTTCCTCTATTTTTTAAAGTCTTGTCCTAGTCTTTCTAGTGCGCTATGTGTTTTATTTAATAAACGCCTCTCTTGCGGGACGTTTCCCAAAATTTGGAAAATCCGGCAAATTTTTCCAATTATAAATCCGGTGACAAGGCAAATATTATCAATCGCCCAATAGCACTCTTAAACCATTTTAGTAAGGTATTTGAATCAATAATTATAAATCAGTTCTGTTATAAGGTCAAAAGTATAATAGACGTTAATCAACACGGGTTCTACAAAAAGCGCTCTATAGTAACAAATCTAGCACCCTTCATTCAAAAAGTCTCTAAAAGCATGAATGACGGATGTGACAGCTGCTCCGTGTACGCCGATTTTTCTAAGGCTTTCGATAAAATTCATCACCCGACTCTAATGAGAAAGCTGGAGAATTTCGGTGTTCACGGCAGTTTTTACGACTTCTCCATAGCAATTTAAAAGACAGATCCCAATTCGTGGCTATAATTGGAACCAGGTCGCAAATAGCAAATTATGACGTCATGGGTCCCCCAAGGGTCACATTTGGGACCAATATTTTTTAGTATATTTTTAAACGATATAGGTTCCTGCTTTGCCTACTCAGATTGTTGTCTTTACGCAGGCGACCTTAAAATGTACAAAACCATTAAAGATAATGGTGATGTCATGAAACTGCAAACAGATATACTCACATTTTCTGACTACTGTACGATAAATAGGTTTAGATAAGTGTCATGCAATTTTATTTTCGAAAACAAATACCTTACCTCTTTTTGATATAGATCTTTTCACATAGAAACAGCAGTTCGTAGTGCTTTAAGAAACTTGGGCTACATATTAATAATTATATTTCCCTATAACGTTATTTAACACCACGGTTAGGCCTATTTTTGAATATTCTGCAACGGTTTGGAATCCACTGTATGATAAATACGTACGTTAATGTTCTAAACTTTCGATTTAATAGACAAAGACATTTTAAATTTTATCAAGATAATTTAACATTTTATAATTTACAGAACTTAAAATTTAGACCAACATATTTCGATTTACTATTTTTATATAAAGTGGTTAATATTGTAATAGATTCTGAATTTTGTACTAATTACCTTTGTATAAGGCAAACCCTTACACATTGCGTAGCAGACGCATTTTTGCGATTGAGAGATTCCAGACAAACTATTTCTCAAATTCACCTCTTATAAGATGTGCACGTACTTATAATAATTCATCTCAATTAGATATAAATGTTGATTTATTTTCTAAACATTGCAGACAGTTTAAAAAAATTATAAGACATAACTGGACTTAAGTGTATTATTAGCAGTTAGTTGTATTACCTTTAGTTTATAATTTGCTTCTCCGAAATTAGAAAAATATTGTACGCTTACTCCGTGTTATCCTGTTATAGGATAGCTGCGAATGCCTGTTGGATGACAAACTTCTTTAAATAAATGAATAAAAAGATCTTGTTTCATTACGTTTATATCGAGTGTCAATTTTGTTGTGAAAATCATTTATCACTTTTATTTTATCCAGGAGCTTCCATTGTTGTTGTGTTAAAAACTACGACTGCTTAAAATATTTAAAATGATACGATAAATTTAACATTTGTCTCTATAATATTACCCTACTGATGAGGATTATGATAAATATTACTTACAAAAATTAGAACAAGCTTGGTATAAGATTTTTTTTACTTAAATAATATTTCTCTAAGTTTTGGTTTTATTTAGCTTAAGACGTTTTAACACATTTAGTCATTTTAACCCAAACGTGGTAAACCTCAAGAAACCTAGATTTTTTCGATAAACACTAATTCTTGCTGATGAAATATATTGTATTTACTATTAAATAAACTAAAAAAATACATGCGTTATTTTATACAACGAAAAGCATAGCTTTAGTCATCTACATTTTCCAACAACTAATTTATTCACGTAGAAATTGAGTTGGTACTTATAGTTTTAGCAAATAACTCAGTTTCTCAAGTAAAATATATTATAACCTAAATAAAAATAAAATACTAGGTACTCACCAAATGAAAGAAAAATAAATATTAAGGCACTAAAAAATGTACACATTATTCTCACATTGTCACAACAACATTTTAATAGTTTGTTCTTTTAACAGTTTCAATTAAAGACATGTTCTTCTGTTCTTGAAGCCGCTTTTAGGTACTATAAATTCGTAACAAATTAATTCAATCTCGTTATACCGCGTCAGCCAGAGAGCAGTTCCAGTACTAAAACAAAAAGAAGATTCTAATTAGTAGTGCGCTTGAAGGTACTGGTTTCCTAAGAGGTGGTCACTTGCTTTTTTCTCGTTGGGTACGTAATTGCACTTTTTGTTGATATCATAGCTTATTATAAGTAATAATTTGATAAATAATTCTAATTTTAATTTTTAAATATTACATCGAAAGAGTATCATACAAAACAATATATGCTTTAATTAAATAAATTAATCAGTCCTATCAATTTGTGATATGTGCACTTTAATAGTTAATATTGATTTAAACTAGTTTTTGAGATCAAAATTCTTTTAATAATTAGGAAGCGTACCTGGTTATTAAAAATATAAATACAACACAATTTAATACAAATCTAGTTAAAACTTTCTTCTTTTTGCATTCCTATTTATTTCTATGCTATTCGATCATGGTTTTTAAATATAATATCTTGTGATTGTATGATTACTGGAATGTACAACCTATGGTGCAGGTTTATTTTTTGTTATTTTATTATTAGTTATATTTTTCTGTTTGCAAGTAAAACTTAACTACTTAATAAAATAATACTATAATTGTATGAGGTACTATTTTGTAAACAAATTGTTTTGATTGATTTATTTTATAAAGCGAGATCAGAAAGTAACGTTACTAATACGTTGGATAGGCATTTCGTGTCTCTAATTAATAAGTGTAACTTGAATTCGTGGGTTATGGGACTGCAATAAGGTCTAAAGTGAAACCACTATTTTCAATTGCAACGTTTCGTCTTACATAAACACACTTTTTCAAGCTCTTGAAACTAACACACTAACTCAAGAGCTTGAAAAAGTGTTAATGTAACACGAAACGTTGCAATTGAAAATAGTGGTTTCACTTTAGACCTTATTGCAGTCCCATAACCCACGAATTCAAGTTACAGTTACTAATACGAATGGTCAAAAATTGTTCTTCTAAAAGCACTCCTATCTAACTGTAATTGTATTGTTATTAACCGTATTACAGCGTTCAATCATCAACTTTTTTATAGAGTAAAATCAAAAATTTAATTTACTATTTTTACTACATCACATGTAATTTTATTACAATCTACGGACCCAACATAAACTACTGATCAATTACTAAAAATGTTGCTGCTATTTTTAAAACCGAATATCCCTTTGTCTTTGATTATTATACAATGTAGGGCAAATTTAAAAGAAAATCAACACTAGTCCAATTTTGAATTTTGTGATTTTTTCCTTATTTCATCACACTTTAATATCCTTGGTTTGGTTAAAGTTGACAAAAAGAGCAGAGAAGGACCCAACTTTTTCCTATTTTTTTTTGTAAAAATATTATATGAATGATACGAAAAATTTCTACTAAGGAATCATGGCTACTTGGTTTAGACCGTGTCTAATTAGAATTAATTTCCTACGTTTTCCCTGTGATTGCACGAGGCCTCTCTAGGAAACTTCACTGCATGAGATCAAAACACTCAAAATTCAGTCTATTGATATCATGCAAACCCTGAAGATGTGTCGTGCAATCGGAAGCAAAACGTCGGAAAGTTATTTCAATTTAACACGGTCTAAATCCGAGCACTGTCTTACTTATAAAGATGATCTAAGTAAGATATATTGAGAAACAAATGAATTGTAGGGTAGTAGTAGTTGAGGGGAGGCCGAAGCCATGCCGGTAGGCAAAATTTACCCCAAGTTCTCACCCCAACCTTTCATATCTACCTTAAACCTACCAGTTATTTATAAAGTTTAGGATGTCCTTTTAAAGAAGGTTCTTAACAATGTCTCTATGAAGCTCTGAGACACCGAATATGTCTTGCCGCACTCTGGTCCTAGCTTCGCACCTACAAAGATAGTGCAGTGGAGTTTCCTCCTCCTCACCACAAGCATTACAGGTGGAGTCATCCTCTATGCCTAGCAGTGCCAGGTGTATCCTCAAACGGCAGTGGCCTGTAAGCACCCCTATGAGGGAGCTAATGATCTGCCTACTTCTAATAAGTAGACAGACCGTTTTGGCCTTATCAGGTTCCGACAAACTCTTTTGTCTGCCTTCCTTTGCTATACATATGGTACTGGTCTGAAAGGCCCAGTCATTTAGTATGCTAGATTTGCTGTCTTGAGATTCCTAGTGTAGGTGCCCGTCCAAAGGGAGATGTGTTGTAGGGTAAGTTAACATTGACTAAAATACATCTGATAATTATCGACGTAATTAAAAAACAATCAATATGTTTTTCTACGGTTTAAGATCATCAATTTGTAATCGAAAGTTTTTTTTCTATACAGGGTAACATGAATTAAATTCGAATGTGTAAATTAGTAAAATGTTTAATTTCTTTTCAGCGCCCCTGTATAGCTATTATAAAAGTGATATTTGATACTTATCCAAAAGTTAGAAACATGCGCTCATATGTAGAAGAATTTCATATGTAACCTTCCTACTATTTTTTTAATAAAGATCCTTATCATTTCTTTTCTATGTTTCACTTTATATATTAACATCAATGGAAAAGGTGGCATTCATGGTATGTATCTTGAAGCATTAAGTTTAATTTAAAGTCTCTTTACTTTTTTGTCAATTTCAATACTTGGCTGCACGTATTCATAAGAATTCACGTATTCAATAATCAGGGAGATTACATAAATATGTTAACATTGTCCAGAGACAATACTATGATGGAATCAAATGTGAAAAGATATGACTTCCAAAATAGGAGCGAGTGAAAATTTTCAAAATTTTGTATAAAACACCTTGTTTTTACATAGTCGGTGTTTTATAATAGACGGTGACATTTTTTATACATATTCCCTCAGACTTAAGTAATAAAATAATCTATTCAACGCAAAACGGTATTCTAATTGTTTTTTTGTAAACTAGAGATATTTTGTTTTTAAAATAGTATTGTAGTTTTCGACAAAATTTTTATGTTTAAAGTAGTTCCAACGCAAGAAAATTAATTCCACTTTTATATGAACATAACTGCTATATATTTGAAACAACGACTTAACATTGATCTAGCACATCCTTTAACTGAAATTGGGTCTAGGGCACCTACTATTTTTTCAGCTCTGCGGATGCACTCTGAATATTTCACTTAATAAACATTTGCGGTTATCTTTGCCAGTAAAACATTTTATGTATATAAACAACTACTTTAGTTAAGAATTTATTTTAAGTCGGCAAAGTGATAAATGTGTGTAATATTCTGGTTTTATACTCAAATATTTGTGAAAAAGCTACCCCAAACAGGAAGTACTTGTAATCGGGAACAGGCACCCTTGGAGATATTTTCTTACATTCACGTTTGAGTTCACGTTTCAGGGTTCCTCGATCCATCCAAGATAAGGGTTATTTGTACGGCATCGTAATGCAGTCATGCACCAGTTTTTCAACAAATAATACGATAATACAATTGAAGGTTATTACTATACAGGGTGTTTGGTTATATTTTAAACGGTACCCTAGAGACTATTATACGCGAAAAACTTAAAATACAAAAGTTTTTGGATTTTATCCGAATCGTTAAAATATACAAGAAAAACAAACAAATGACGATCAGAAATCTAACAAATGATTGAAAGTTCGTTATTTGAAATGAAACACCCTGCATAATATATATCTCTTCTTGCTGATTATAAATATGCTAGGTTTGATAGCTTTATCTCTAAAGATATCCGAGAAATTTGAGTAAAACCCTGCCATAAGAGGCAATATATTTCCATTAACTCCACACTCCAGTGGAGAGTTCTACGTCTCTCTCTTACACATTGACTCTTATAGTACGGTTTTTCTCAAATTCCTCAGGTATCTTTAGAGATAAGGTGTCAAACTTAGCATATCTATAATCAGCAAGAAGAGATCTATTTAACGCACATGTATTATACAGGGTGTTTCATTTAGTAGAAGAACTGAAGTTGTTGTTCATTTGTTAACTTTCCGATCGTCTTTTGTTTGTTGTATAAAACCCATAGCTTCTGCATTTAAAGTTTTTTGATAATTCATATAATAAAGCCTCTAGGGTACTATTTCATTATAACAAATTAGTTTAGATACGTGTTCATCGACGTTTACATGTATTGGTCTGTACAACACACAAAACAAATGTTTACGTCTTAAAATAAATATTTATTAGTGTGGAACCGCCTTTAAGTTTTGTTTTAGTTAGAAAAATAGAAATTAAATGATACTCTCAATAACGAATAAACTCGGTAAACAAAAATTAAATTGTTTTATACCATATTTATGCCTAAAAAACATGATTTTAAAATCTACTCTAAACTCAAATTATTATGGCCAAACTAGTTACGCTCTTTGGTATTATGAAATCTGAATACTTACTTTTAAACCACTCCTGGTATATTTATGGTATTTATTTTGATATTTTCACTATTTCTCTGAGTTACTTCAATTCATTCGTATTTTTTTACATTGCAACTTCCAACAAGAAATCTTAGGGAATTTCGCCCATTTCTTGGTTTAATTACATTTTGGTTACCCCGTATATTGCGTAAATATATTGAAATACACATTAGTAAGAAAAAATGTGGCATTCTTTGTTACAAACTACTGAAAAAATTTGATGTGTTTCACCGCCTGTTAAGCTCTCAAAATTTTTTTTAGTGGACTGTTTAATACTCCTAGGGCTACCGTGTATAATAGAAAAATGTGATTTAAATACATACAAAATTAGAAAAGTAATTATATATAAATATATATATATATATATATATATATATATATATATATATATATATATATATATATATATATATATATATATATATATATATATATATATATATATATATATATATATATATATATATATATATATATAGGGAGCGGAGCTGTTTCATCATCCTAAGGCAACCCTGTACAGTGAAAAAATATATTTTATATACAAAAAGTAAAATTAATTGTGTAATATATATATATATATATATATATATATATATATATATATATATATATATATATATATATATATATATATATATATATATATATATATATATATATATATATATATATATATATTATATTATACGTCCTCCCCTCACTAAAAATTAACTATAGTCAAATATTATATTATGGTACCTGTTCGATCAATCAAATCAAATAATGGAATCACTTACACTTGATTTGGAAGGTGAAAAAAAGAAAGCTCAAGACTTTAAAGGTGACAATATCAAACTAACATTGTTTCGATAAAATGTAAAAAGCCCGCCTACCATGTGTGCTGTCATGATTCGGATCAAATCATATACGGGGCTTACTGAACTGAAAGTAACGACTTATTGAAAAAAAATTGACAGGCACTAAATGATGCTATTTTTTTTAAAACATTTCAAAACCGATCCATAAACGCAAAAAAATGCGCCTGTGTGAGACAACCTAAAAAGATTAAAGGAAGTTTAATCAGAATTATTTGAGGCCAGGCAGAGCAGTGGTCATCACGCAAGGATGCAAAAATAAAAACAACATTGACATTAACACTATAATAAGTGCAAGCAGGAAGTTCAGCTATAGGAAATTAAAGTAAATAAAATTATCATGAGCCCAAAATAATAGATAAAATATATACATATATAATTTAAGTTTCTTTGTGAATTTAGAAGCATATTTTTAATATACTTTTGAAATTTTAAGGATGGGAAGTCTCTTACGTTTCTAGGGGGACTTTTCCAGATTTGAACTGCTACAAAAACTAAATGATTTTTGAAAGGAACTTGTTCTGCGTTGTGGAATTATGAAATAGTTTATATTTCGCGTTTGACGACAATAATCCATTGAATTAAAAATATTTTAAATATTAAATAGTCGTTAAGATATGGAGAAATATGATTTCTATACGGAATGTTATAACAAAAGAGCATACATGCATTTTGCAGCTTTTGCTCAGATTTAGATACTCTAGCGGTTAATGAGTTGTGATAGACCACATCTCCGTAGTCATATAAAGACAGAATGAGCGTATTGCATAATTTTTTTTGTGGCTTGGCGGTAGAAACTTCTTTTAAGAGCATATATGAAGCTGGCAGTTTGTTTTTAATATGTGTCTGAAATGTAAGACATGTATCAAAGTAAATTCCTTATATATAAATATTCTCATGATACCAGTGGCGTAACTACAAAATCTGCCCCCTTCCCTGCAATTTCTGACAAAGGGCCCTCTATATAGACGTACAGAAAATAAATGATGACTAAAAATTGTCATTCGTACTTGCATAATCTCCTTATAAACAAATACAACCCCAAAAACAGGACTGGAAAATAACTGACGGCTATAAAAAAAAAGGGCCGCCTATAGTTTCCCTTAAGTAGTGGGCTCCATTACACATTATCCCTGGCCTTCGCCATAGTCATTCGTATGATTTGGTAAATGTATATATAGATGTGACGCATTGAACTGGGACCTACCTTTTTGAGTTATCTGTATAGGTATACAAGAGAGCACTATTTGAAAAATGCTTCTTTTATAAGTAGGAAAATATAATAAAATTAAAAAATCTGTCAATAACTAAGTGTGTACGTGGTCCCGGAAATGTGTTTCTTAGAACAGCTCAAAGGAGAAAACAATTTTTAAATGTAAGGTAAAGGCCTCTCTCTAAAGGCGGATTTTATACACCAACCACGTGCAAAGTTATAAAACCACCATATATGAAGATTTAAATCACTAGGGTTTTTGTTTGAGGATATTTAATTGCTATCTCGCAGTCATATAGGATTTTTATATTTTCCATTTTATATTTCTTATAGCATCACAACACATTCATTTGAAATACGCTTCTCTTCAATTGAATCGTTTGCAGAAACAAGTGGTTTTATTAATTATCTAAAAAAAGAAAGATAAATACAAAAGCATTATTAGAGTTCATATCTCGAGCAGGTAGTTAAGTTTTGGTTGTGTAAGCTAAGACAACATTAAAACAGAGCCGGCACGTGCAAGAGGTGCGCTAGCGTTCGGCTGTACCGAAATTACAAAGACGTTACTCTAATAAAACCTAATGTGTGGGTAACGCGAATCGACCTTATTTTATATATACATAATTTACTCTCCGCCAGTTACTATCAAGCCGCGTATTTCTTACCCCTTGTTTGAATAGTGTCTTAACGTGTCTCATAGAAGTGGAGGCAGAAAAAAAGATCCTATTTGGAAACTGGAAGCAGAGCAGAAAATGTAATTTGGAAATGGAAAGGATTGTGGAACCAATAAAAACCTACTTGGGGAGATGTGAATAAAATTGAACAATTGCAGAAAAAGAAACATTTTATCGCATCGTAACCATAGATCAAATTACAAAAATTGCGCTACGAAAGAAAAGTAATTAGATTCAACTTTGCTTAAAATACCCCCAATCAAGAAATAAATAAAAAATGAGGAATATGTATTTCATTTTTCTTCTAGTTTTTTTAATTTTTGTTTTATGCAATGAGTAATAACAGTGAAAATAGGTACCATAAGACACTTCCCCCCGCATTCACTAAAAAGGTTTAACATTTAGACCAGGTCTAGTTGCCATGGTACTTAAAACTCTTAGTTCGCCAGTTATATTTCGCTTATCTTACTGTTATTTCGTAATTGTGACATTTAGAAAAATTATTTGTTCATATGTTAAAAATGTCATCTTAAACCTATAAGTGTCAAGTTAGACCTGGTGTAAATTTAAACCTCTTTAGTGAATACGGGTGCATAGTACACCTGTCGAGCATTTTTTCTAGCTCAATGTTTTACTATTTTATTACAATATTTTCGGTTTGCTTTTTGCATAAGGGAAATACGTTTTTTTTAGACTATAAACCTAATTTTTTTGTACCATTGTACCCAATCATAAAATATTCATATTGGCTGTCTAATATTTGTTAAAGGTTGGAGCTATACTATGGTACTTTTGATATTGCAGGTACAGCAACCTGCATGCTTTACCTCACTAGCGAACTTGCTAGAAGACTCACAGAAGGATAGCGCTTAAGATTGAAGACCGACCATAACTGTGATATAAGCAGTGTTGTTACAGAAAATGCAGCCAACATGAACTTGATGAGAAAGCAAATGAAAAAGTCAACAGAAACAAATATTATTACATATGGTTGCGCTGTTTTTCATGAACAATCACTTTGCC
This sequence comes from Kuschelorhynchus macadamiae, assembly GCA_030620095.1. Taxonomy (NCBI): domain Eukaryota; kingdom Metazoa; phylum Arthropoda; class Insecta; order Coleoptera; family Curculionidae; genus Kuschelorhynchus; species Kuschelorhynchus macadamiae. The sequence continues at coordinate 1,246,718 of JAUTXW010001598.1, read as the reverse complement.
TCTGCGGCATACACAAAAAGTTTATTTTTGAGTCGTCGCCCAAACTTTTAAAAATTAGCGAGGAACACAAAAATGAAAATAACACTACAGTAAGAGAACAAATTTCGAATATTTATTTAAATAGATCCGCTGAAGACTACCTATCGATTCTTAAGCCTATTTCTGTAGAGCTTGATAGGCTTCAAAGAAATGATGCACCACTCTCAGACGTTGGACACAAATTCCAAATACTTGAATCAGTTTTTGAGGACACTGAATTTACTAGATTAGATATCGGTAGAGCAGTGTATCACTTATATATATATATATATATAATATATATATATATATATATATATATATATATATATATATATATATATATATATATATATATATATATATATATATATATATATATATATATATATATATATATATATATATATATATATATATATATATTGAAAATGATTTTGAAAACCCTGTATAAATGCTACAATTGATCGACAAATAAAAAAGGTAATTGATATTCCCCAGATGGCATTGTTATACATAACACTGCCAAAACAAGGTGGCCCGAACACATTTGGTAAGGAAATTAGCTATGGCGCAACATCGATTTGTTTAATAATGATTTTTATTGTGACATTCTGGTTTTATTGTTATTGTGTATTATGATAATATGATATATATAATAATCGCTATGTCGAATGCGATTCATTTTTTTCGCATATGCGATTGGCATGCAAATTGCTTATTTTATCTTAGATCGTTATAAAGAGGAAATGCTAAATTTAATCTATTTATTACATCACAGTAGTGATTTTCTTCTGATACGTCAACTAAACCGCTGGATATAAAAACTTATACATGGCAATTTTTGGACAAAATGTAAAAAGCTTCAGTAAGAATTAAGATATTGAGTAGCGGTTTTCCGCATTGTGTAGCACTAGCTAGTTTCTACAATAAATCTGTTATACAGTTTTATCTAAGACCTTATATTTTTCTCAACCATTTCTTAAACAATAACGGTTATAAAATGAAATATTTTGCTATTATTTTTTTGAAAGTAATATAAGCGTTGGCCCCACTACGTAGTAGAATGTTATCAGCCTTTTTTGTATTTAAACATTTGTTTTGTCTCTAAAAATTAAACCAATATTGTGTCTGGCGAATTGTGAAGAAAGGTCTCATACAAAGTAAAATCAAAATCAAAAGGTCGTTTGACAATTTAAAAAAGAATGAAAATTTCAAAATCTATATAATAGTCTTGTTTTGACATTTTAACATAACATAAAAGTTAGTTTAAAGTAAAAAACACGCAAAACTGATTTTTAAGCGCTCAACTTTTGACGAGCCTCTTTGTTCAGGATGGCTCACCTAGGATGACCGTCATGATGTAGTAACTTATCTGGAAAACTAGGAGAAACGGAAGAAAGTTAAATATAAAATTTTATTGATTATTAAATTGTACAACGAATTCTAATAACATTTCATGAAAGCTGTCCTGCAACCATACAAATTTTGTTTAGTGATATTGAAGACATTTTTAGTAGTTTATTCCGCCGTAAAATTTAAACGGTTTTCAATTCTTAACTTTTAAAAGCTATAAATTCACATCAACACCCGGCTAAGCTGGACATTGAATTTTGAACTAAATGATATAAATGTGAAATTTCAAACGTCAATGTCACGAAAACGAATGAATTTGGGTATAGGACATGTTACATGAAATAATGTAATTAGAATTCATTATAGAATGTAAAAATGTAAAAAAAACAACTTACCCTGTATATACAAAGACATTACTACGTTTTACAACAATAAAGTTTTATTATTAACTTTTTTTTCGCAACTCCTATAGTATTCCACATAAGGTATTGGGTTATCTTACATGAGCTACCTTGTACACCTTACCAATCTGTTAAATAGTATGGTTTAGTTCCTCGAGTAAGGCTGTGCTACTCGAAACTTATGTCAAAGTTTACCGATAAGCGTAGAATTAGGGATTGGAAGAATAATTCATCATAGCTGTTACTGAATTGTAGGGAAAAATAAGACTATTGGTAAAGAAGTAAGAGATTACGCGAAACACAAAGTTTCTATTTTGAAATTAGTTTTAGAACTCTTATTTCGCGTAACTTTAATATTAGCCAAAACTAATTCAACATTTCGTAGTCATCCAGAAAATATTGAAAATTTAAGCGGATTTTTTTTTCAATAGCAGGGTATCTATCACTCTACTATATTAATGCAAGTTTTAAAAATGCCTACTGTATCTACGTGAGAGTCGATACTTGAGCAAGGCAATACAGAATGAGTTGAGTTTTGGTCAGAACCGATTCATTTATTAAAGACGTATATGTTTTAGCCATTAACTTTGAAATTAGGGCAAGTTTTTAGGGTTTTAACTGGGTAGGGTGGTGTTAGTGTAATAATGGGTGTCTACAGTGGCGTTCAAGTAAGAATAAAGCAGTTGAGTTGTAAAGTTGAAACAAATGCTGAATAACTCTGTCAGTCATAATGCCAACTTATTGATTAATGATGCAGTGGCGAGTTGCATTGATACCACATCATTTTTCTCTACATTCTAAATAATTTATAGTTTTTTTGGACTTAGTACTGAAAGATCGGACCTCCTGATTTCAATTAGAGGTGAGTCAGATATAACTCTATATAAGCTTAACTCCACCCATTTGTCAAGAAGAATACAAATGCGATATTTTGCTATTTTAAAGGCCCTCACAGAAAATGAATCGAAATTGTACGAAAAAAGGAAGAATTCAAAAAGCTTTGGTTTAAATAAAAATCGAGATTTTTAAATTTATTTTTATTACTCTTTTTATGTTTAAAAGTTTAAGTCAAGTAAACTTCGCTCTATATATATATATATATATATATATATATATATATATATATATATATATATATATCCTTGCCTTCATCAGTGTTTTTGAAGCAATATTTATATTTTGCAAAGGACGTAAAGATGTTTAAAAAATATATAATAAATCAGTTCCAAAGAAAATTACGAATTTAATTTAATGTTTAACTCACCTAAGAAGGTAATCTCCGGCATCATAATAACATGTCAACAGACAAAACATTCATAAACAAACTTTCTGACACAGTATACGACATTTAGTTTTGAAAAATATTTGAAACACTGATAAAGGCAAAAACGTACCGAAACGTTTGTAAATAAAAAAATGCTACAGACAAACTAAGTCTTCGTTTTATATATAAGAACTTAGGGCCAAAATACCCAAGAAAACTGTTTTACTGTATATATATATATATATATATATATATATATATATATATATATATATATATATATATATATATATATATATATATATATATATATATATATATATATATATATATATATATATATAAATATATAAACCGTATATATAATAGGCAGATTTTTTTTCATATTACTTCCCTCATAAAAGGAAAATATTGTAATCGTGAACAAATCACCCATCCCGCTTTTACAGATCTTCACGCGTTAGGGTCCCTAGATGCCAAAAACATGTTGTGTGTGAAAGTGAAAAATGTTGGTAAAAATCCAATATGGCGGAACAAAATGGTGGCCTAGTGAAATGTTAAAAAAATTGTTACCTAAAAACTACTTATCCACTTTTCCTGAAATATTGCATACAAAGTAAGTTTTAGCGTTTGTAGATGCCCAAAAATATGTTTTCTCAATCCCATCGGTCTGTCAGTTTGTGGCATAGCTAAAAAACTCTAACTACTACCCGATTGGGGACGACCTGCTGAAGTGCTAAAAGATTACCACTAATAAAATATTTAAAAAATAAAAACTAATTATCACAAATTGTAGTCCATGGATTTCTGCTTTTAAATTATTTTTTTAATCAAAATATAAACATTTTTGGTAGAGTAACTGTAAATTTAGTCTCCCAACGTTTTTGCAGTTTTTAGATTTTTATCTTGTCAGGAGATGCCATTGGGTGAAAATCCCAGAAACTATTAGTGGAATCAATATACCGGAAATGTTCGTGAAAAAGGTACTGCTCTTTCTTACCCTCGAGTTTTTTTAAATAAATTTGTCGCTGGCATCACAGAAAAAGGTAGTCCTAAGACTTTGCATTACATGTCTACCGGAAGTAATTTTTTTCTGGCATTTTGGTAGAAAAATAGCATTTTAGACATTTTTTTCAACGAAAGTGTATCTATAGAGACATTTATTGTTGCGATCGAAAACAGAAAAAAATCAGATTTTACTTGTTCAAATTTTCGATAAATCCGCCGTGGTTTTTAGGTGTTTATATTCACTACTTAACTTACAAAACAACAAAAACCACATGATAAAGAATTTTTAAATGTTCTTCACAATTTTACTTATATGCGAAAAATTTTCATAAGAACCTGTAAAAAAAGAAACATCTAGTGATTTCTAATAAGTATACTAAATGTCTAGTTTTCATATTTAGTAGAAAGGCTAAAAAACTGCAATTTAATTTGAAAATTTAATAGTCTATACTCTTTGCACAAATCAGCTAAATTGAATGTTTATTTTTGTGTTATGTGGTTTTCTTCAAAAATCTACTTATTATATAAATTCTATTTAATTTCTGAATTTAATTGTAATAGGATTTTTTTTGTTGTAAATATTTATTTATATATATACATGTAAAGAAAAAACCGATAATATGCAAAAGCAAAACTAATAATTAGAAACGCTTATTTTTAAACAAAAAAATAATAATAATTATTATTATTATTAATTGTCTTTATAAAATAAAAATAATTTTATTTCAAATAAATCAATAATAATTGGTTTTTATTTTGACTATAGGCGCTTTTTCCCTACATTTAATTACAAAAAAACAAATTCCGGAAAATTTTTTTTTTCTCAAAAAAATAACTTAAATTTGAATATGAAAAATTTGCATTTTTTGTTCCGATCGGGCCCATAGAAGTCGCTATACTTATATGTTTATCAAAAAAAGTGCAATTTTCTATTTTGTGTTCACTATATCATATTTAAAAAAATAATAAAGACCATTTTGAACTTGCAGAGGGTCTGACAATGTCAAGGTTGGTTAGCCCAAAGTGCTACAATTCAAAAAAATACCTACTTTCTAATTTTCATTAGTTTCACTCTCCAGCCACTGGACGAATCATACAATATCATATATCGTTTTTTGGAGAAAATGGCGTGTCAAAATTGTCATTTTGGGTCATTAGGCCTCTGTGGGTCAAACGGTTAGACCTAGCACAAAAAAAAAAAATATATATATATATATATATGTTGATTCTTACTACTTTACGGATGGAAAAATACGAAGTGTTTTTATTCCGTGCGTACATCCGTTCACTACTCTTGTTCTGAAAAGAACAGTTTTGCTGACGTTTCCCCAGAATCACATTTGGCATTTTCGAAGCTTTCTTGCTCGCGCGAATAGAGAGTCTCTAGAGTAGAATAGAGAATATATATATATATATATATATATATATATATATATACATATATATATATATATATATATATATATATATATATATATATATATATATGTACAGTGTGTCCAAAAATTATGCAACATAAGGGAAACTATTCACTTCTCAAACATTTTTATTCTTGATAAAAGTTGGCACTTATGGTTAAACCGAAAACAGACTTGTTGGATATAACGTAGATATAATAGTAAGCGCGCTTAGGGCACTTTTTCGAAAAAGGTCCAAAAGTAATTTCATTGGCACAACATGTAGTCGACGTATTGGTGACACAAGTGCATGTAAATAAACAATTTAGGTAAGACTCAACAGCGTTAAATATAAACCTACCTTTAAAATATATAAAGTTTAAAGTAAAAAAAAAATTAAAAACGTTTTTTTTACATTATATTCAGCCCATGGTAAGGCGGTAAAACAAAAGGAAAAAATTTGCCAGTGGCGTGTCGGTTTCAAAAAAATCTCAAAAAAAGAAAACACATTATATTTTAAGATATTTACATGAAATTTTATATTTCAATTTAGTTTTTAATTCTAAACAACTTTTTCCAATACATTTTTTTCTATTACAAAAATAAGGGTACTTTAGTCTTGGGCTATTTTCGAAAAAGTGACTAGTACATCTACGATATCTGACATGTCTATTTTTAGCTTAATGATAGGCATCAACTTTTATCAAGAATAAAAATTTTTGAGAAGTGAATACTTTTTTAAATTTTTTTTTTAAACCAGTAAAATAATATAGCAAAAATAAATCTAATTTCATATCATCAGGATATACCCAGAATAACACATTACAATTTTTTTATACGTCGAATCGTTGTATCCTAGTATTCCCATCGTTGAGATTTTGGCTAACTAGTATTCCCATCGACGAAGCTTTGGATAAATTTGTTATAAAAGGGGATTTTCCGACCCTTATAATACAGCTCATTATCAGAGCATTATCATAAAACCACTTATTTTTCATTTAACGGGCAAATGTACAAACAAATACAATGTGATCCAATGGAGTCGCTACTTGCTCTAATAGTGGCTTATCTATTTATGATTTATTTCGACATTTCTTGAGGATTCATAACACACCTAACAACAGCGTCGGCCGCAGGCGATGAGCTAGGCGGAAATGTCGCGATGGATCCCCACTATAGGGAATATAATACATTTAGGGGTAACTTATTTAATATTGGATGGATCGTCTATTCTAGTATTATCTATATTTGGTTATATTGGTGAATTAATATGTATTTTTTCTCATTTAACTGGTATATTGTGAATGTTGTCTAAATACGTTTGTTTTTTACTTTTTTCAATTATCGTTTCGGTAAACGAGACCTCAGCCATATTCTCGGAGATATGGTTATGTCTGCCTTGGTCATCACTATGATGCAAAAATGCACTGGATGACAATTGGTTCGACAACTGTAGTTATGACAACCAAATACATAATCCTCCACTCTTCTGTCATTTATGGATTACTGTGTTTGATATTAATTATTTAATTTTGCTGAAAATAATTAAAATGGGTTATTCTGAGGAAGAAAAGCGAGAAGTAAGAAAACTCTTTTATTATTAACGTTGCAAGAGTTAGGGTCGAATATCGGCGAATATACCCGGGAAAAAGAATTCCTTCTATAAATACAATCAAGAATATAATCGTTTCGAACAACAAAATTCGATTCAACGGAAGTCCAGAAAAATAGAAAGAAGTTTAGATGAAGAATTTACGTTTTACTGCATTTATCCAGGTAAACCTGTTTTTTAATTTGTGAAAAATTACCATAATATTATTTCCTCTTTCAAAAAATCCTGAATATTCCATACGTGAAGCTCAAAACATTTCCGGCAAGTCATATAGTCGAATGCGGTCTTATCGTGCGGGTCCAAAGGTCACCAACATTATGAATCAAATCAGAAAACACAGTGAATACCAAAATATTGTGTGATTCTTTTATCGAGCTATTAAATCTCAATGGGCTATTTACAAATACACAATATTATTAAGATAGCCACTTAATATTATTTTATGTATTAAATGCCGAGGGACTAAATAAGAAAATTCGCTAAATATGTATTTGGTTAAAATTTTTTGGTTGGCAAAACACAAATACACAAAATGGCAAGCATTAATAAAGTCGGAAGGCGGTTCGAATCAGTGGAACAATCAGGATATGTTCTGTTTATACAGCCACTTAATGAAAGTGAGATTTTTTTATCAATCACCAAAAATTATGGGCTCCGCTTGATCTAAAAATCTAACCACTTATACAATGTCATTTATTTAAATGCGGGCCATCCCTGTGCAAAGAAAACTTGTTTTTTTTTTGTATTGTGATAACAAAAAAAATTATTTTGCAAAAATAATATACACTTTTGTTAAAAACACAAGATATTTAGTTATTACTTCCGTCGTGAGATTTTGTCAAATCGTTTATGTCTAAGAATCCTTAGATGCCGGAAAACATGTTTTCTCAATTCCGTCTGTCTGTCCGTCAGTCTGTCTGTTCGCGGCATAGCTAAAAAACTACTTATCCGATTTCTTCAAATTTCAGTCTAAAACAAGGGTATATATGTATATATACTTATATATATATATATATATATATATATATATATATATATATATATATATATATATATATATATATATATATATATATATATATATATATATATATATATATATATATATATATATATATATATATATATATATATACATATATATATATATATATATATATATATATATATATATATATATATATATATATATATATATAAATGTATATATATATATATGTATATGTATATATATATATATATATATATATATATATATATATATATATATATATATATATATATATATATATATATATATATATATATATATATATATATATATATATATATATATATATATATATGTATATGTATATATATATATATATATATATATATATATATATATATATATATATATATATATATATATATATATATATATATAAATATATGTATATGTATATATATATATATATATATATATATATATATATATATATATATATATATATATATAAATATATGGATATGTATATATATATATATATATATATATATATATATATATATATATATATATATATATATATATATATATATATATTTATATACATATAGTTTGACCAATAGCCAACATCTTCACAATAGGTTAAATGGGAATCGATACGATAAAAAAAATACTACAGCACTTAAAAAACATGAGGAAAACTTTAGTCATAAATTTAACTTTGATGAAACAAAAATACTCTTAACAGAACCACACAAGAGAAAACGCGAATATCATGAAATGATCCACATAAAAAACAATCCTCAATCCATAAACGATAAATCGGAAATAGCTGGTCTCAATAAAATATATTTTAATATTCTTAATTAAATTTTTCACCTTAAAATTAGAAAATATGCAGTTCTCTAATAAATATTTTATTAAATAATTCATTATTATGTTTTTTAACTAGTACCCCAAAAAAATACACTTTTATTTTGCAATTTTATACCAAATGAGAAATGAAATGACAATGGTATTTTGGATGTTCGTAAAATAATTTCTTTTAAACTCTTACAGCACAAAAAAACAACAGAATTCTCATAGCACCTACATGTCTTATTTGTAATATAGTAGCCGTCGACTTTAATACTCGTGTTCGTTCTGTGTATATGACTGATGTATTATATTTTCACGTTGTGTGTGTTTTTATTGTAATATACAAAATGTCAGCTTCGTGTTATATGTCTCATATGTGTTACACAATTTGTTATCGCATTTAATGCATTTTGGATCTTTGTTTCTGATGGTAAGTTTATTTTTTGTAAAACGTATATATTTATTTAAGGTCAATTTTACTTTTAGACACGGTATAAACCAGTTGAAAAAGTTAAGTTTAAGTTAAACGTCCTGGAAAAAAAAATTAAATTATGTAACTGCCCACTACCTCGCAGTTTACTCTACTGAACCAAAATTTCCAAGAAAACTTTGCTGAAACTTATATATTTACAATGGTTCAAGAAACATTCAATGATCATATATATATATATATATATATATATATATATATATATATATATATATATATAAATATATATATATATATCTTCCGGATTTTATGCGAAGGATATGATTACACGTGATAAAAAAAAACAAACTTAAAAAGTTTGTCGTTGATAAATCGTATGACCCGTACGATAACACCACTTTTGACTTTAGCAAACTTCAACGAACGAATTCTATCGACCGTGCAAGAAAAGAATATGAGGCAAAGGCTCGAAATTTGCAATAAAATGTATCAAAGAATTCAGGAAAATAACAATTTTTTTGAACAATATAATATTCACCGTTGAGGCGTCCACAGAAAATCTCCACAAGATACAAGGGGTTAAAATACAATGACGAAAGTCGCTTAATGTCTGGTGTGGTATGCTCAAAAATAAGATGATAGCAGAAATAGAGCAATTGCTAGAAGATATTCCAGTCAGGAAGTATTTTGATCTAATATGGCATCAATTAGTCACCCATCACCTGAATGGTAAATAACCACTTTGGATAGGCAGACATGGTCATTTTTTGTGAGGATACTTCAACAACAAGATTAGAATTAGATTACTACTATAATAGATCTCAAACTTTATAACCATAATAGAGAAACTAAATAGCGAAATTTCAGAATTAAACATAGAGCACGCAAATTTTATCACTTCGTGTATAAATAGAAAATTGTCGAGGAATATTCGCAAAAACAAATCGTATTTTCCCATCCGCAAAGGATTAAGAATCAACATTTTTATTAGTGATGCTCGGAACTGGTTCGGGAACGTAACTCTATCCTTATTAGTTCATTTAGTTAGGAGTCGAATAAAACAATTCGATGGGTAAAACTGTTTTTACAAATTATGATTAGTCTCCAAGTTAGATAATTTATTCTAGGTAAATGTTCCGCCCTATATAATGAACATTACGATCAGTTTTTGAAGTTAATGCGTTGTTTGATTGCACTAGTCAATATTGATTTGGGACTGAAAATGTTGAGCTTAATCCCATATAATAAATCTATAAATATAAATGGCACTTCAAGCAAGGAAGCCAAAATGGTTAACTGACCCACCCGAAAATTAGGACATTTTAGAATAAAATGTATGGTGTATTCGCCGTTTGGACGTTAATAAGTATTTTATAAACCAATTAGGGCTCTTTTTTTCCGTATAATTTTTAAAGAAAAAACTGTAGAAGTCACACTGTAATTTATTAGAAACGAGTTCTCTAGTTTGACCAATGGAATTACCTATTAGTTATTTGACTCTTAGAACTAATTATATATTACTAATTAAAATTAATTAAAACGAGAAAAAATTAAAATAAGAATATAAATCAGAAATTTAATAAACTGCCAAGGACAGTTTGTGCTTGAAAGTTTCTCAGTAGACAGACAGAAAAATTAATACATAAGCTGTTAAAGAGCTCAAGAAAATAATTTGATAGATATATGTTGCAGTATTAAGAAGAGTTCGTAGGTACACGGTACACCACTGGCTAAAGTTGTGTTTAGCATTGCAAACATGAAGCTACATTTAATCGAAATTAGCCTGAAAATAGAAAATTGGATACTTATTTCCATTTGGTTTAGATATATTAAATTTATTGGCATATATTGCACAATCAAAATATGTCACGATATCTCCGTTGTACATAATAAATATAGTCGCAATGATTTTTTCTGTTGTAGGTGCTTAATTTATTAGAAAAAAACACGAAAATAATAAATACTTTTTATATGAAAACCAATTTTAATTGTATACAGTGTTGGATTTAATCCATTCCGGCAGGTATTTGTGCTTTTTGTGAAGAGATCTGAGCCTCTAAACTATGGCACTGAAACAACGTACGTACATAAGCGTACTTTTAAACAAATGCACATTATCTGATTGGCAAGTTAGGTACTGATAAAGGGCATGGTATGTTTAATAAATTGTTTTCCCGCATGGCCATCTAGTCTTGCCCCGTTGGATTTTTTTAATTTAATAACTGCTTATTCAATAAATTAAATAATTTAAAAGAACGGGAAAATGGAAAATTCTACGGCTAAAATAATATAGCCATTTTTCCAAATGGTAACAAGAGCATTTTCTAGAACGAACGTGAGGGTGCAATTACATTTTTTTTAATACTTTATTTCTAGAAGCCTT